>JAQAHW010000070.1:1200000-1663988 GCA_027580185.1 Tuta absoluta | reverse complement strand
GTAGATGTGCCTGACGTTCGGGGTCAGGTGAACTTCGAGTTCACATTAGGTAATACAGGTACAGGGGTCAGCTATCATGCCTCAGCAGTGGTGCTGGATGAAGTGGTAGGGAAACTTCCTCAGGTTCGGTTACCGTCAACGGTACGAGGGTTAACCACAGGCTTAGAGTTAGCTGATCCTGAATTTGATACTCCTGGTACGGTGGACGTTCTCCTCGGGTCAGACGTCCTCGGGAGATTCTGGTGTGGCAGAAAACGGGTACTTCAGCAAACTGGTTTAGTGGCCGTTGATACCACAGGGGGGTATGTTATTTTTGGCCCAGTTTGGAGACCTCAGGACCTACCAGAGGGCGATACGGTTCTCTATGGTAGTGTGTTGTCGGAGGTGCTGCAGAGGTTTTGGGAGTCTGAGGAGCCACCCACAGCGGATAGACGGAAGCCAGAGGATGACGAGTGCGAGCTGTTCTATCAGTACAACACTGCACGAAGTTCGTCAGGTAGGTTTGTTACCAGGCTGCCATTTCTCCCAAACCGCCCCTCCTTAGGTAGTTCGCGACAGATCGCGGAACGGAGACTACTGGCTATGGAGAGAAAGATGAAGCGAGATGCAGCACTTCGGCAGAAGTATATCGAATTCATGAGGGAGTACCTAGAGTTAGGCCACATGTCGGTGTCCAGCATAGATTGGAGGTGTGTCGAGCATTACTATATACCACACCTGGCTGTTTTGAAGTCACCGGAGGCGAAGATACGGGTAGTGTTTGACGGTTCTGCTCCTACATCGAATGGTGTGTCTGTGAACCAGTGTCTGCACGCGGGTCCCAAGTTGAACCGGGACATTGTGGACATCATCACAGATTTTCGGTTGCACCAAGTAGCGTTCGTCGCAGACGTCAAAATGATGTTTCGCCAAACAATTATACACCCGGATGACCGTCGGTACCAGCTGATTTTGTGGCGTGAGAGCCCTGACGAGCCGATGGTCACTTATGAGCTTAACACGGTAACGTATGGTCTGAAGCCAAGTCCGTTTTTGGCAGTACGCACGCTGCGAGAGTTGGCCGCACAGGAAAGGGTAAGATTCCCTCGGGCCGCAGCAGTACTGGATCGCGACGTCTACGTGGATGACATCTGCACGGGTGCAGATAGCGTGCAACAAGCACTGCTACTACGAGACGAGCTGATCGCGATCATGGAATCAGGAGGTTATGAGTTGCGGAAATGGCTGTCCAGCTGTCCAGAGCTCCTGTCCGGGTTGCCAGGTGAGTTCCAGCAGGACCCGCACCTTTTCGAGAACCCGGACAATCCAAATACGTTGAGCATCCTAGGGGTGCAATATAGGCCAACGCATGATGTCTTTACGTATCAGATCGAGCCAGACCTTTTGCAGAAGACTTGGACGAAGCGTTCGGTATTATCGACGATCGCCAGAACTTTCGATCCTAACGGGTGGATCGCACCGGTGACGTTCATGGCGAAGTGCTTCTTGCAAAGGTTGTGGCTAGCAAACTTGGGTTGGGACGACCAGCTCTCCGGAGAGCTGTTGAATGATTGGACCAAGTTTGTGACCACCTTACCAGGGATCGTACGCATCGCCATACCTCGCAAATTGCTCCCATCGGTGGGATGTAAGGCTACCCTACATGGGTTTTGTGATGCCTCGGAGCGAGGGTACGCGGCAGCTGTCTATTTGCGGACAGTCAGTTCAACGGGAACTGTAGACGTGCGTCTAGTTATGGCCAAGAGTAAGGTGGCTCCGGTTAGGACAAGATGGACCATTCCAAAGTTGGAATTGGCGGGAGCAGCGCTTCTCACGCGCTTGCTACATCATGTCGCTAGTAATCTACGCGGTACCATCACTTTGGATGAAACGGTGTACGCATGGACCGACAGTAGGATAGTTCTGTGCTGGTTACAGACGTCGGTACATACTCTTGAGGTTTTCGTGGCAAATCGGGTGTCACAGATTAAAGGATCGGAAACTCCGTTGGTATGGAGACACGTACCGAGAGAACAGAACCCAGCGGACTGCGCCTCACGGGGATGTAGGGCCCCTGATTTGGTAGGTCACTCACTGTGGTGGGGACCTCAGTGGCTGACTGAGTCACCTGAGAGATGGCCATACAATGAGTGCGGGTCGCCGCTTGGGCCACCTGATCGAGGTTTGCGAGTGAACGTAGGGCAGATCGTACCTAAGCCTAGTGCGGCTTTCTTGCTGGAACGATACAGCTCCCTCGACAAACTTCTAGGGGTGACAGGTTGGATCAAACGGTTCGTGAACAACTGTAGAAAACCTCAAGCAGAACGGAACTTGGCACCTGTCCTCTCGCCTGCGGAGCGGAATGCGGCTCTAAGTTTATTGGTTAGGGTCGTCCAGGCGGAACATTTTGAGGAAGAGGCCAGGCTGCTCAGGGATGGCCGTGGAAAGCTGAAGGGAGGTCTTGTGCGCCTCAACCCGTTCGTGGACGAGCATGGAATGCTCCGGGTTGGAGGTAGACTTCGGAACGCTAACCTGCCCTTTTCAGCACGGCATCCGCTGTTACTCCCAAAGAAGGGACCTTTGGTAGAACTTATAGTTAGGGATCGTCACCAGAAAAACTCGCATGCGGGCTGCAATGCACTTTTGGCTATTCTGCAGCGCGAGTTTTGGATCTTGTCTGGACGACGTACGGTACGGAGCATTGTGTTTCGGTGCTTGCCTTGCTATCGGTTGAAGGCAGCCACAATGCAACCTCAGATGGGAGACCTCCCACCGGACCGGGTGACGAAAGCCTGGACGTTTGCGGGTGTGGGAACGGACTTTGCGGGGCCCTTTATGGTAAAGGCATCACGCCTTCGCAACGCGAAGTCAATCAAGGCGTATTTGTGCGTGTTTGTGTGCCTAGCAACCAAGGCCGTCCACTTGGAACTCGTGGCCGACCTCACTACGGAGGCTTTCTTAGCAGCTTTAGATAGATTTGTGTCGCGAAGAGGGCGACCAGCGCTGATCAGGTCGGACTGTGGTACCAACTTTAAGGGCGCTGATCGATGTATGAAAGAAATTATAACGTTTTTATCGGAAAACGAGGAAGCTATCGGCACGAGCCTCTCCCGTCAGGGCATTAACTGGGTGTTCGATCCACCAGGATGCCCCCACTGGGGTGGTATATTTGAAGCGGTTGTAAAGTCCGCTAAGACGCATTTGATGCGCGTTATAGGTTTAACGATATTAACCTTTGAGGAGCTAGCGACCGTGTTTTGTAAAATTGAGGCCGTTCTCAATTCACGTCCTTTGTGTCCGCTTAGCTCAGATCCGAATGATCTGGAGGCCCTGACACCAGGGCATTTCTTAATTGGCCGACCACTTAACGCCTTGCCAGAATACCCCTACACAGAGGTCAGTAGCAATCGTTTGACGCGTTATGAGTTGCTGCAGCAAATGTCTCAGAATTTTTGGAAGCGATGGTCGCTTGAGTATTTGCACATTCTGCAGCAACGCCTTAAGTGGACGGACAGAACTGAACCCCCTCGCATCGGAGATCTCGTTCTGGTTAAGGATGCCAACCTGCCGCCACTGCGATGGCGCAGAGGGCGCATTCTCAACTTGTTCCCAGGTAGTGATGGCACTCCTCGAGTCGCGACAGTTCAGGTAGGGGATTCAGTTCTTAAGCGAGCAATAGCAACGCTATCTCGTCTCCCCAGTAGTGAATAGGCCTAAGGGATTCGGCCTAGGGCGGGTGAATGTTTAATTTAGCGTTGCTATGCTGGGGTAAGTTAGGTATTAATGACGGTCTATGAATGCGCCGCGATTTCGCACGCGTCGCTCTGGGCGTGTGTTGTCCCTTTCTCACTCGCAGGGCGAGACTGGCGACGTGCGCGCAGACCGCCTGACGGCGCCAAGCGGTGATTTCTGCACCGCAGTCAGTCACTCAAAACCGTTCGGACGAGAACGTATTGTGTTTTGTACGGATTTCCCGCCACGCGTTTTGTGATGCCGCGTGTAATGGACGATTCAATTTGAGATCGCGCGTGTTGAAGCATCGTATTATTGCGGTTCTCCTGGGTTATACTAGAATACCAGGCTTAGTGATTGTTGGATGTCTCGACGTCTTCCACGTGAGCGTCGCGTTGAATAGGCATCAAGTGGCCATATCGGCTCGCGTTTGTACGACCCAAATTCGGGTTGGGTCACGCGTAATGACTAATATCAAAGTGAAATACGAACAGAAGCTGTGAGTGGTTTGAAGTGAATAACGCGCCAAGGCTGTAGTGGAATGCTGGGTGTCGATATCTTTTCCACCCAGCCCTGTAAGTACCCACGGAATTCCTCTTTGATCCATTCCCTGTACTTCCTTTCTCCGTTGGGTATTTTATGCATTTGGACCGGCACGTTGACTGTAAGTGTTAAACCTGGTTGTTTAGTATAAAACTGTTTATTCGTGTTAATGGTGTGTTCCCTTTAGTCATATTTGTTGTACCATATCATTGTGACTCCTTAGTACGAATTGCGGAATTCGTGGGGTGATATAATTTGGAGGTACTTACTTATAATCTAGTGCTAATACTTGTGACGTAACGCCAGATCGGCAGACGGTATTTACTACCGACTCGAGTTATGTAAAGGTCAGAACACATCATTTGCCAATTTCACTCAACTTAGTTAATTAAGTTAAATAGATTTAGGTTCACGTTTAATTCATAGTATGCGCTGCTATATTGTGCAGCGTATGCTATTTAGCGCTGCGTAACGCGGCCATTGTCTGCCTTCAGTTGAACTCCTGGTATTTTACTAGAAATTTACCTGTGTAAATCGCTTCCACTGCGGGAGTTTAGCTTGGAATTAGACAAATTACCTACTCTCTCAGGGTTGTCACTTTCAACAAAATTTCAATTCAGTGCCTAGGATTTGGCAAGCGGGGAGCTGTTGCATTTTAAATTGTTTTAGTCTCACCCTTGGGTCCAACCAAGGCGTCTGAGGTCAGTTTTATCTAACCACAGGATGATGAAACCTATTTAATGAAATAAAGAATATTGTTTGGGAAACATGAGACAATGCGTGGCATCTGGTTGCACGACCAGCAGACGTGCGGGGCGGAGTTGGTTGAGCATGTCATCTCTGTAAAATATAACTAGTTCAATGATGATTGATCATTCATCCATCAATGATCGCTCTTTGCTTTTGCACGCGGCGTCCTCTGTTTGGGAGGCGGCGTCCTCTGTTTGGGAGGCGGCATCCTTTGACAAATGCCGGAACGCGCAATCGCATCTGAGCGAACCGACTTCACAAAGTTAATTTACGTTGTCGGCTTGAAACTCTGACAACAGGGTTCATCGGGTCGTTCACGGCTCGGTGCCCCTTCACAAGACAAGAAAGGATTAACATTACCTAATGTGAGCAACTGGCAGACTCAATTTGCAGATTAAAAGCACCTATACCTACTAGGAAGAACACCAATAATTACACCAAATAGACAAATAAATACAACTAATAAATCGCATCATCGAGTTTAACATAGTAAAAATTATCTATCGTATTAAAACAAATGAATTACTTAGGTACCCATCCTGGTCAGTAGGTAATTTGAAAAGATACAAATCAAGAATTGATGAATAATTTAGACACAGCAATAGGTACTTTCTTTTGCTACAATCAACCATTTTACAATATCGTGGTTTCGCGGTACTAGTAAGCCGTGACGCGTGACTCATCGTGCGGTGTCGACTAGCGGCCCCGAAGAAGCGCAGTGCGAAACCACCCGAGATGTGTCCGCGTGTGCGTGCGACGACGCGTAGATACTATCGCGCACACATACAAGCCGCGCGCGGTGCGTTTGTATGAAGATAACGTACTTCCTTGCTTATACTATGCCATGGGCCCTATTATATCAATATGAACGTGTTCGAATCGGCTTGACTCGGGAAACTCCCCAATGGGTGTCACTGTGTGCCGCTGGACTTTAGACCTCTGACACGCAGTGCAAGTTTTGGCCCATTGGCCGATGTCCTTATTTATTTATTTACCGTTTATTGTACACAAAAACATTACAAGAGAAACACATACAAAGAATAACGACACAACAGGACAGCTTATTTCTACTAAGAAATTTCTTCCAGCTGATCTACGCAAAGTGAGACTTTATAAGATAGGCGGATTAGGCGTGCACAATAGAATATAATAAGATAAAATAAACCTACACACGAATAGATTAAATATACCGAAATAAACTTATAATAAAAAAAATATATAAATACTTATACTTATATAAAGAAAGTTTGGGGTTTTGGGTCGGATAACTCGGACAATTTGTAGGGTATATTAAGTATGTAAGTAAGTCTATTATATTTACGTCGTATTTATGTAGTATATTATTAAGTAGATAATATTGTATTCAGTTTGATCCCAAGTATGTATATTAATAGCTTTTCGTTCACCTTTTCATTCTAGTTTACCTGCTCACATCGTATCCTCAGAGTTTCTCAAGGGTTGACTGGAAGAGATCCCTTAATGGGATAAGTCCGCCTTTGTGTCATTTCTTGTTTTTGATTTTATATATGTTTTCTGTATTAGTTTTAAGAATGCACAATAAAGGGATTATACATACATACATACATATTTGTAAATATACCTACTTACACATACATAGTCTTGCAAATTTACGATAGTGAAAGATAGTATTCTTTTACTCTCTTCTTAAATACAGCGATGGAAGGGCTGTCACGAACAGTATGTGGTAGTGTATTCCATAGCCTGATCGCATGCACAGTGAATTAATATGAGTAGAAGTCAGTGCGATGGTGAGGAATAGCCAGAACAGTTCTAATATTTGGGCGACATGGTTGGTCCTGAGGACGTGAGAAATTAAAGCGCTCACGCAAATATTTAGGGGCACATGGGTTAGTTAAAACATTAAAAAGTAAGCAGAGTATACGACTATTCCTACGAAACCGGATCGGGAGCCACTTGAGCTATTTGCGGAACTCGGAAACATGATCGTATTTACGGAGTCCGAAGACATACCGTATACACAAGTTTTGAAGACGCTCAAGCTTATTCAACAACTCCTCTGTGATATCTGGGAAACAAGTGTCGGCGTAGTCCAGAATAGGGAATAGAAGTGATTGTACTAATGAGATTTTCGTTTTCAAGGGCAAAAAACTTTGAAGACGCTTCAAGGAGTGGAACGAGTAGTGGACTTTCCTGCTGACTTCGTTGACATGAGGAACTGTAACGAACCCCACTAAGGGCACCTGTGAATTATCGAATGGATGATGGGGCTTGTTCAAGTTCTCACCCTTGAAGGAGTATCAGACCTCAAACAATGTCCCAAAACAGAATAAATAAATAGCTCGTGATGTAAATTATTCACGTGATCGTCTAGTTAGTTAGTAGGACCCATTACGTTGTGTTTAATGTAGAAAATAAGTAACCCAAACAGTTCTTTAAGAAGGTACATGGATTTACTGACATGAGTAAAGGTTGGACAGGATCGGGAAAGGTATATGAGCCTCACGGGGCCCCCTCTCCGCCCCTGAGAAGTAGAACTCTCATCCCTTACAGATATTCAGAATTGATATCCATTTTCCCCTAGTCGTCCTTACACAACAATCAATTGTGCAAACCCGACCAAAAGAGCAGACATCACAACTGAATTCTGTGTTGATTCGGTTCTCCCTGAACTGGATAGTGGGTTTTGACACCCAGGGTTAAACAGATTGCACCAACAGACAGGTGCTGTGATGTACTAGACACCACGGAGAAGTATTTAGGAATCTAATAGATTCAGATGTTCATAGAACAACATATTTAATATTTGTATAAGTATAGCCAATCTCATGACCAGCCGAATTGACACCACTGTGTCTGGTTGATGAAGTAAGAATGATAAGTTAGGTTATCAGTCAAATGACATGATTCCAACTAGTATCTTTGGTAATATTTCAGTAGTGGTCCTTAGACCAACGTTCAGATATAATCTGCACAAGACATTTTTCTACAATTAATATGATCCATACGGAGGTTAGTTAGGGAATGCAGTTTATGCTAGACCCTTTAGTACTTATGAGCTTCATATCGCGAGCCAGATGAGTGTTTGGGAATGCTATCAGCAGAACCCATAGTAGAGAAAGGCTATTGCAAAAATGAATCTCATATTAACCGCCTGTGGTCAAATAATTGGTCTTAGATCATAATGCTGGTACAGAAATATTGAACGCAAAAGTATAATATAGTTTGATGATGGAAGATAATAGCTGTCACATGACATTTAATGACAATCATTTGTCTTTAGGTAAGTAATCTGTATTCACAGATCCACATCGGCATCATTCTGCCAGTCATGATAGGTTTCTCGAACAAATTATGTAGATGTAATAAAATTAAACATCTGAACCCATTTCAGGATGGGAGTATATTATCTACCCACTATATAATCTGATGAAAGTACTACTATAAAATAGCAAGTACTATTTATAAGTAGATATTTAATCCACTGATGGACACCGCCATTCTCAATACTGAGATATAAGTAATTTGTTTGCAAAGCAAATCAAATTATTGGTAAGTATAAATAATGTTGTTTCACTGCTGGACATATTCCAATTATGTATAAAACACAGGAACATATAAATAAATTCCAGTCGCCTTAGCAACAAAAGGTTTTCCATGATAAATAGTTCCTGTTGAAACAAAGTACAGAAAAAACTTAGGAAATAACTAGTCCAATCTGATACTTATATGGTGTGGTAGATAAATAGAGATAGGATGGATCCAGTAAAAGGATTTCCTACCTAACCCCTACTAAATATTATAAATCATAAGCAAACCTAACCGCTTGGCAATAATTTTGTACCTAATTTGTAATGTTTTCTTACTATCAATCTAACAAGAATTAGGATGGAAAACTACACTTATCTGGGTTTAGGTAGATAGTAGGCCAGCCCACAGCATTCCAAGGTCATCCACTCAACTCGCAGTCAGCTGATATCCACAGAAGACACACGAACACAGCTTCAAGCACGTACCTCCATACTCCAACACACAGCAGCCACTTTCCAAGGCAGAGGCGCAGCGACCACGGGACAAAATCCACATTCCACATGAAGCGGTGTGACGCCAATCCAGCAGCACCTCAGGGTCAAAACTTTCACACTGTACTCCTCTTTTTCTTCCACTTTTACTACTTTTCTTCTTAGATCCGCATACTTCACCGATTAAAATCAGACTTCCCCTTTCGCCGACACACCAGGCCTTATATATCCCTCAAAACGGAAGGTCCAGATACAATTTCTCAAAAAGTCTAAATCTAGACAAATCCAGCTTCATTTGAGGCACAACCGCTTATTCCGCTACTCGACACCAGGTGGAGCGAACTGGAACGATCTCGACTATTTGATCCATATTAGATTTATTTGATTGTGGGTTCCGTACAAAATAAAATGATTTAAACTTTTTTCAAATATCGTCGTAACGCTAAATTGATATTATGAAAATCATAGAATCTAGTTTTCTTTAATAAACTCAGACTTTGTTATTATCAAGATTGTTCTATTATGAGTGTTTCCCATTTATCACTGATATTTTAGTGGGTTATTTTACGTTCAACTAATATTCAATGATATAATATTTAAAGTTGATTGGCGAATATCTTGAACAGACAGACTTAGTTTAGTAGTGTATTCTTTATCTTCTTCCTCTATTCATGCGAGACACCGAAGTGTACTTGTATATTACTTAGATTTATTAGTAACCCATGTTTTCTCACCCATTATATTATAATAATGTAAACGTTTTCCTAAAAAGAAAAACCCGTGTCCAACAGTACTCTGGTTTTCAGATAATGTAAAATGTCTACGAATATTTAAAGGTTTTTATATTCCTCCCTTAAACAGATCCCCAAATAGTTAGTTTACTTGACACGAGGCGTCGCCACGGTCGTAATGGAAATATTCTTCGATTATATTTTATTTCAAAGAAAAGCACTAAACAACCTAAACGAGTTTATAAATATAAGAAAAATATTTTAAACATAAAATACGTACATAAATACCTAAATTGTACTTTTAGCGTTTGAAATTATTTTACTTTGAGAGCCATCTCTTGTCAATTTGATGAACCTTTTAGATTGATGCCATCTATCGACATTGTACTGCACTACTAGCGAATCTGATCGAACGTTTTGAATTGATTCTCATATATTGAATTTAGTACTCTACTAGATGTCGCTATTTAAAAAGTATTTTTCAAGAGGCCAGGGTAGTATTTAATACAGAACCCAAGTTAAGTTGGAGTCAAATATGACACCAAGATTTTTAGCAGTACTGGTATAAGAAATAGGAGTCCCGTTATACATGACTGGAGGGATACAATGAATATTCAATTGCTTAAACATGTACCTACTTCCCATTATTAAAACTTGTGATTTTTTGGGATTGACCATCAGTCCAAATGAAGTAGCCCAAGAAAAGATATTATTTAAATCAGAGTTGAGAGCATCCACTGCATTATTAATGTCAGCAACGTTGAAGTGTCGGTAAATTTGCAAGTCGTCTGCGTAGAGATGGAAGCTTGAGGAGATAACTGAAGTAACGGAGTTAGTAAATATAGAAAATAGAAGAGGGGAAAGCACGCCACCCTGTGGAACTCCCGCAGCTAGGTCAGCCCAGTCTGAGGAGATCTCATCAGAGCAGACCCGCTGCGAGCGACCACGAAAGTAAGAATCAAACCAAGTTAACGCTGAGGAAGAGATGTTAAGGGTACGAAGAATATAAATTAGAACGTCAAAATCTACAGAGTTGAACGCGCTGCTGAAGTCAAGCAAAGTAAGCATCGTCAAAGATTTATTATCCATAGCGGATCGGATATCATCAGTGACTTTAATTAAAGCCGTTACAGTGCTGTGACCAGGTCGAAAACCAGACTGAAATGATGAGAGTAGCTTATTTGACGAAATAAAGTCAGCAAGCTGCTGATGGACGATGTGTTCAAGGACTTTGGAGAGGAAAGGGAGTATGGAGATGGGTCTAAACTCGGAAAGGGATGAGGGATTGGATGATTTAGGGAGAGGAATTATGTTCGCACGTTTCCATGCGGATGGAAAAGAACTTGATGCCAAAGAGAAATTGAAAATGTAAGTTAGAATAGGCAGAAGTTCTGGAAGAAGTAAGGAGATCATGCGGGAACATAGGTTGTCATCGCCCACAGCAGTTGAAGATATGGAGAGCACGTGTTTCTTAACATCCTCCTCAGCGACGGAACTAAAGCTAAAAGAACAACATGCTGGTAATGTTTGGCAAGAAAGATTATAAATTGTTTTAGACTTCATACCGTCGTCAATAGTAACAGGTGGGAGAGAGAAATGCTTGTTTAGATCATTGAGATTGAAGCTAACGTTAGATGAGGCCGTTGATTTACCAATACCAAGGGTTTTCAAGAAGTTCCAAACACGTCCAGGATCACAGGCCTCAATAAAGTTGTGTATGTGGCGCCTTCTAGCATCTCTACACATCCGACTGCAATGATTTCTAAGAAATTTATATCGCACTAAGTTTTGCTCCGTTGAACACAGCTTAAGCCGTTTCTTCGCTTGGTCACGTTTTCCCATCATATCCCTTATGTCCTGAGTGAGCCAAGGAGCAGAAACGTGCTTTATTTTGACTTTTATAACAGGGGCATGAATGTCATAGAGTTTTAAAATCTGGTCACTAAGAAGTTTAACCTTGTCGTCAATCAGTTCGGCATCAACAACAGGTTTCCAGTCGATACTGGAAGCATCTCGCCTTAACCTCTCCAGATTAATGCCCTTGAAACTGCGCAAGAAACGATATTTTGGTTTACGCCTAGGAGATCTAATTTTAAAAGAGAGATATATCAAATCATGGTATGAAAAGTTAGCTGGAAACTGACCGTGCAGAGCAACTAGATCAGGGGAAGAAATGATAAGTAAATCGAGAAGTGAAGGAACGCAATTAGGAAAATGATGTGTGGCCGAAAGTGGCAGAATATTGAGATTGACAGACGATATAAGAGATTGCAGTTTATCAGCTCGAGAATCACCTTTAATTAAGCAGGTATTGAAGTCACCCAACAATAGCGTATGGTCATAGTTTGGACAGTGTGTACATAATAGGCTTTCCAGAGAGTTAAAATAATCAATCTGAAGAGAAGCACTATAATACACAGCAAGTAAGATCTTTTAGTGATGTAGGGTGACCTCAATAAACAGATGTTCTGCAGTGCCAGTGTAGGGACTAGGTGACACACTCACAACTTTATGAATAATGTCACTACGAAGGTAGATGGCCACACCACCACCACCCTTACCGATTCGGTCATTTCTAATAAGTTTGAAGCCTGGAAGAGGAAATTGAGAAGATGACAAAGAAGGCTTGAGAAAGGACTCAGATATAAGAATTGCATCTACAGAAGAATTACTGAAAGTTGCCAGAAAATCAGGGTAGTGGCTTGAAATACTCTGCGCGTTTATATGTTCGATATTGAAATTGTTACAAAACCCTGAAAATACTGTCCTCACTTGGTCATGGACAGAAAGGAAGGAATCACTGTCACTGTTAGCCGTCTGATAATGATGAAGTAGAGCAAGAGTGAAAACTATCGTCAAAAAGAGGCAAGATACTAGTATCATTCATATAAAATATATACAATAATAAAAATATACATACATACATACATAAATCACGCCTATATCCCTTACGGGGTAGGCAGAGCGTTAACGGCCGTAAACGGATATTAACACCACGTCTGACAAAAGTTTGAGGGTCAATCAGATTACTGTGTATCACTATAGTGACAGGTTGTCAGCCCATCGCCTAAAATTGCAATACACATCCAACCTTCGAGTCCTTTAGTCGCCTTTTACGACACCCATGGGTAAGAAATGGGGTGATGCTATTCTAAGCCGGCATCACACGGCAAAAAATATAATAATAATAATAATAATAATAAGCCTTTTATTTCCAAGAAAAAAAATTAAAATATAAAAACTTATGCAACATGATTTGTATTTTATTTGTTAGTATGGTTATTTAAATCTTATTATAGTGTTAGTTATCATTAGTGTTGTGAGCTTCTTCTTGGATCCCTATTTGGGTGAAGGCCTCCTCCAAATCTTGCCACTTCTCTCTGTCTTTAGCAATTTCTGGCCACTTTTTGCCTGCCGCTTGAGCGATGTCATCTGACCAGCGTTTGTAGGGCCTCCCTACACTTCTCTTGCCAGCTGGGCCAGCCCAAGTGGTGGTTTTAATAGTCCATCTCCTGTCAGGAAGGCGAGCTACATGTCCAGCCCACTTCCACTTTAGTTTAAGGGCATGTGTGAGAGCGTCAGTGATTTTGGTCTTTTCTCTGATCTTAGTGTGTCTTATTTTATCGATTTTTTTAATATTTGTTATGCTTCTTTCCATTGCTCGTTGTGTTGTTCTAATTTTGTCTTCAACTTTTTTTGTATATACCCACGTTTGAGATGCATATAAGAGGCATGGTAGAAGGCAGGTGTCATGTACAATCTTTTTTATGGATATGCTGTAGTCTCCTTTGAGTATTTCTTTTAAAGCCCAGAATTTTTTCCATGCTAAATTGGATCTTCTCAAAACTTCTTCTTCGTTGCTGGTTTTTGAAAACGAAATTTGTTTACCGAGATATACATAATTGTCGACATACTCAATTCTTTTGCCATTGATGTTAATTGGTCTCATTTGGCTATTGCTCATTACTTTTGTTTTGCTGGTGTTTAGTTCAAGGCCTACTTTGGAGCTTTCTTCGTCTAGTGAGCACATCATAAGTTCAAGGTCTCTAGGCGTTTCAGCAAAGATGACTATGTCGTCAGCAAATCTTAGATGGTTTAATAGGTGACCGTTAATTCTTATTCCTTTTTGGCTCCAGTTTAGTTTTTTGAATATGTTTTCCAGTACTGCTATGAAAAGTTTTGGCGATAGTGGATCCCCTTGTCTGACCCCTCTCTCAATTTTTATGTCTTTTCCTGTTGTTTCGAGCTTTACTCTACTTACGCTGTTTCGATATATATTTTTGAGTATTCTAATGTATTTCACATCTAATTTGGTTGATTCTAAGGCTTTCCAGATTGAGTTATGGCTAATCGTGTCGAAAGCTTTACTGTAGTCTATAAATGCGAGATACAGTGGTCTGTTAAACTCTTTGAATTTTTCGAGTACTTGCTCTAGCGTGTGGATATGGTCTGTAGTGCTGAAACCTGAGCGGAAACCTGCTTGTTCCATGGGTTGATCCTGATCTATGATCGGTGTAATGCGCTTAAGTATGATTGATGTAAAAAGTTTGTATGTGCTAGCCATTAAGCTGATAGGTCTATAGTTTCCTATATCTAGTGGGTCTCCTTTTTTGTACAGCAAAATTATGTCTGATGTGCACCACTGCATAGGTATTTCTTCTGTATCTAATATCATGTTAAACAAGTTAGTGAGATGGTGTAGTATGATAGGTTTTCCTAGCTTTAGGGCTTCGTTGCATATCCCATCAGGTCCTGGGCTTTTTTCATTACTTAAGAGGTTAATGTGGTTGAAAACTTCTCTCTCTTCTATTTTTGGCACATTTGTTGAGACATTCATCTTATTTTCTACTTTTTCTTCATTGTTATGATAGGCTCTTTTTTTGTATAGCTCTTGGTAGTATTCGGTGGCTAGGTCTATGACGTCTTTTCTTGATTTTGTGACTTTGGTGTTATTTTCTAGCTTTTGTATCCAATTTTTGTGAGATGAAAGGTCTTTTAGTGCGCGCTTTGTGCTTCTATATTTGTTTAAGTTTTGGGTTATAATACGTCTTCTGTGCTGTCTGTAGTCTTTCTTAATCGATTTACTAGTCTCTTTGTATAATTTACTAAGGTAATTTTTTATTTCTTTTGTTTTTTTTGGTAAATTGATAAGTTCTGTTCTTTTTTGTATCAGATTTTCAGTATGTTTGGTAAAAATCCTTTTTGGTTTTGAATTTTTCTGTTGAGTCTTCAAGCTATCAATTATACCATTTTCTAAACTGTTATAGTAATCTTGGACATTATCTGGGGTTGTTTTTATAATCATTAGGTTTGAATCTAGGCTTTTTAAGTATTTGTTGATATCTTCTTCAGACTTAGGAATGTTTAGTTTTGCTCTAAAGTTCTTCCTGCTTATTTTTGGTACTGTTAGATTCAGTGTTGCCCGTATTAATCTGTGGTCCGAGGGAAATTGTATGCGGTTTAAGACTTCAACGTTTGTTATTAGCGAGCGTTTACTTGACATGATGAAATCTATTTCATTTTTAGTGTTAGAATCTGGAGATAGCCATGTCCACTTGCGACTGTCTCTTTTTTTGAAGAAAGTATTCATAATCGATAGTTTTTATTCCATAGCATACTCTAATAAAATTTCTCCTCTTTCATTGCGTTGGCCATATCCATATCGACCCATGATTAGGTTTTCCTCTTTTGTTGGGAGTCCAATTTTTGCGTTGAAGTCTCCAGTGACTATGACTGTTTTATCAGCTAATGTATGTGCTTTCTTCAGGTCTTTGTAAAAGGTATCCAGTTTGTCTGTACTCGAGGTCATAGTAGGTGCATATGCTTGGATGATTGAGATATTGGAATCATCAAACTTCAGTTGTAGGAGGGCTACTCTTTCTGATATTCCAGTGAAGTTGGTGATGTTGGCCTTTAAGTTTCTCCTTATAAGGAAGCCTACACCATATTGGCCTTTAGTTTGTCCTATGTAGCATAAGATAAAATCTTCGTATTCTTCTATTTGGCATCCTAGCCTTCTGACTTCTGACAGGCCAATTATGTCGATGTTGATGGTTTTGAGAGCTCTAGTTAGTTCAAGATACTTTTCTTCTGAGGATAATGATCTGACATTGAATGTTCCTAATTTTATCATTTTTTGTGGTTGTACTTTTTTGTCCGGTATAAAGTCCGGTATGTTATAATTTTTGTGATTTGAAGGGTTATGGTCTTCTACTCCCACGGCGACCACCCGGCTTGGGAGAGGATTGTTGTTTTTTATTTCAGTGTTGTGTTGTGTGTAGTTTGGTATGGCAGGCGCTTTTGGTTGCTATTGTGATGTGTTTTCGATTGGTACCCTTGCTTTATTCTTCATGTACTTAAATGCATCTGTCTTGTTTATTTTACTGGGGTTAGCTTCACTTGGTGTGCTTGAGTTTCCTTTGTCCTGTTGTGGGGGCTTGTCAGTGTTGCCAGCAAAGACAGATTTTCTACTAATTAGCACAAAATTGAACGTCATGGACCAAATGATGGAAAAATTGCTTAAAAGAATGGAGGAGCAATTTGAGAAGCAAACGATTACTCTCTCGAAAAAGGTTACCGAAAGTGTCACTCAAACCATGACAGCGACCATTGATGAAAAACTTAGCCCACTTATAGAAGAAAATCAGCAACTAAAAAATGAAGTCAAATTTCTCAAAAGCAAAATAAACAACTTAGAAAAAGGCATAAGAAGAAATAACGTCATACTGCATGGCATCATAGAAACAGAAAAAAGCTTCCCTGAACTTCTGAGTACCATAATAAAGACGTTCAACAAAATTGGTGGGACAGAACACGAGCAATGGGATAAATGGGAGATATGCAGTGCCCGAAGAATTGGAAAAAGGCAAGAAGGGAAAGTAAGACCCATCCTAATAACCCTTTCGTTAGAATGGAGAAAATACAATTACTTAAAAAAACAGAAAGCAATACCCTAAAGACATATACATTACTGAGGATTTCCCCAAAGATGTAGTGGAAACTAGGAAGAATCTTAGAATCCAACAGAAACAAGAAATCAACAATGGAAAATAGCTTACATCCGATATGATAAACTGATAGTAAAGGAAAAACCAGTCGAGAAACGGAAAAGGTCTCCCACAACCTCCCCGGCAAAAAATATACTTATGTATAAATTAATTTAAACCTGACTATAAACTAATTATGGTATGGCTAAATGTGCCACCAATAACATGCCTAGTCTGCACTTGCCGCGGTGAGGTGAAAGAAATAGTTATTAACACAAATTACACTTAATACAAATGTCCATATTTTTACACTTTCACAATAGAATTTAACATCAACACAAAACAAAAATATTAACATCTACTACGTGAACACTACACGAGTTGCAACAAAACAAGAAGTACCACCGTAAACCGTCCGTAAAGCAAGAATTAAAAAAAAGTAATGTCAAACTGAATGTCAAACAGATTGAGTTGAGAGAAAGAAAATAACCTCACAAAACAGAAAAACAACGGAAACGTGGAAAAAGTGATATTACAAATCTACCGTGATAAAATAAGCGAATACAACCCGTCAACATCATAAAACAACGTGGATGGAAAGTACGTCACTTCCTGGTACTGCGTGTTGTTCTGGCCTCTGCGGGTTTGACCGGCGGCTTTATAACAACCTGAGCTGCGGTGTGCTTAGCAGTCGCTGATGATGTTGATGCAGGGCTGCCCGAGGATTCAGCTACAGATTTAGCTGCCGCCTTATATTTCGGCACCGGGAATTGCTTTATCAGCTCCTGCAGCTCACTCGAAACTTCGATCTTCCTGCGAGAACTATCGGGCAAAAATATAGCAATTTTACCATCATTCGACCAGCAGTTGGACACTCCAAAGTGCTTCCTGGCAGCAACGAATACTATATGCCGGGATTTTGTCAGAAACTCCGAAATGATAATACCAGAGCCCTTGAGCAATGTTTTGGCATCCCAAACAACACGTCTGCTGTCATGGCGGTGGAACCGCACCAGGACTGCTCGTGGCTTTGTTGTGGAGGTCCCCAATCTATGACACACTTGAATATCATCTGAGGTAAATTCACTTATCTTCATTTTCTTGCTTATAATGTCCGTGATAACACTTGATAACTAATCTTCTTTGTTCTCAGCAATGCCATGGAATAGCAGGAACGTTTCGTGACGGTCGAGACCGAGAGACAGCAAGTTAGTTTGGGCCTTAAGCTTGCTCAAAACCTGCCACACGAACGACTTGAAGTGGTTGAAATCCCGGGACAGTGCGGCAAGATCGCTGTGCTCTGCAGGTGGTGATGCTGTGGCCTTCTTCAGTCGCTCCTCAAAGTCTCCAATTTGTGAATAAAGCTTTGAAATGTCATCACCATGGGCGCAAAGTTGTTCAGAAAGATCCATGACTGTGCAGTTTTGTGATGTTCAGTGAGAATGTTTTCAAAGTGAAAATTTAATTTGTCGGCAAGTGCTAGTAGGCTTAAGAGTTAATTAAACCAAAACATAGGTAAATTAATGTTTGGTAAGTAATTAGTTTTAATTAAAACTTTGGAACAAAAATTTATGTGTGTTGATATGCTTTGCCTGTCCTTGTTCATTCCTAGCCAAAAATATTTTGCTGTTATTTGCTTTCTAGATGTTCGTATCCCCGCGTGACAGATATCATGCTGAGCTTTGAATACTACGGGCCGATATGATAAAGGTAAGTAAGGTCGTGGCTTTTGTGTCGAAATTTCACATGTGACTGGTGTGTTATATATTGTTACTGATACAAATTTCAGGTTGGGTTTCAATCTCAATCGCTTAAGCTCTTCATCCTGATCCTGATCGATAGCCAGTTGCTTAAACTCCATAGAAGACGGACAGCTTATCTCCTCAATTCTCGATAACCAATCCGCTACTGCATTTTTTTGCCTGTAGCGACCTCTGGGAGCTACTGCAAGAAGCTCACTCAAAGTGGTTCTCGAGCAAGCAAGACGCAACAGAAGTACCAACATATCTGCAAGATGGCGCCAGGTGACAGAACAAAGAGCCTGAAACGCGGTATCGAAGTGTTTTACCACGCAACGCATATATACAACTTCCAATTCTATCCAGGTGGACCAGTCGGTCCCCTGGCCACAACACCCGGCCAGGCGGGTAGCTACCCTTTTCCCGACTCCACCTGGAACCCTCCATTCTGCCTATTGGCATCACTCCTGTCACCCGCCATATTGGTGACCCCTACCTTGGACTTCGCAGCCTTCAACCACGCATCAACCACTACAGCATGCAGCCAACTAATACGTCAGCACCCACCGCAGTCACAGCACGGCAGCTTCACTGGTCTTCCATCATCGTCTCGACTCACCGTAGACGTCCCGACTTACCGTGGACATTGGAACCAGCACTGCATCGCCACGCCAGACTGCATCATCACGCTACATGACGTCATCAGCCCCACTTCGCTTGCTGACAGTATCGACCTCCGGTCTTGAGGGGGAGTACTGTAGCGACCTCTGGGAGCTACTGCAAGAAGCTCACTCAAAGTGGTTCTCGAGCAAGCAAGACGCAACAGAAGTACCAACATATCTGCAAGATGGCGCCAGGTGACAGAACAAAGAGCCTGAAACGCGGTATCGAAGTGTTTTACCACGCAACGCATATATACAACTTCCAATTCTATCCAGGTGGACCAGTCGGTCCCCTGGCCACAACACCCGGCCAGGCGGGTAGCTACTCTTTTCCCGACTCCACCTGGAACCCTCCATTCTGCCTATTGGCATCACTCCTGTCACCCGCCATATGCCCTTGCAGGTATTCAATTCTTGAGCAAAATTGGCTTATGAAACCCAATTGCCTTTCTCGACGTGGAGTATCACTGTCATTAGTGGCCTTGGTCAGTGCATGAGTGAGAGGTTTATGGTCTGTGTAAACTGTAACATCATCGTTGCCCTCAATCAAACGACGGAAATGTTTAGTAGCAGCATATATTGCTAATAGTTCGCGATCATATGTGCTATAACGCTTCTGAGTCTCACTCAAGGCTTTCGAAAAAAAAGCTAACGGCCTCCACTCATTGTTGAGTTTCTGTTGTAAAACGGCCCCAAAGCAAGTGTCCGAAGCGTTGGACATGATGCCCAAAACTGCATTGTGTATGGGATGAGACAAGGTTGTTGCATTTAAAATGCTTTGGCGGCACTCTTCAAATGCTTCTTCAGCCTCTGGGGACCATTCAATGATTGTTTTATCATTCTTTTTGGCATTATGTTGTTGCTGCAAATGAGTTTGATTTGGTAAGCAAGTGCGGTAAAAGTTTAGCATCCCCAGGAAACGCCTCAATTTTTGCACGTTTTGTGGTTTTTTGAAATTCAATATGGCTTTTATGCGTTCAGCAGTGGGTGAAATCTCTTGGTCTGTAACTCTGTAGCCCAAAAATTCGATTTACTTTTTTGCAAATTCGCACTTATCGACGTTGAGTGCCACAGCCAAAGTCTTGGATACGCGGAATCGGATATCTATCAGGCAACGTTACTGCGTTGAGTCGACGATAGTCACCACAAACACGTAAGGTGCCATCTTTTTTCTTAACAACGTGAAGGGGGCTTGCTCTAGGGCTCTTCGAAGGTTGACAGACTCCTAATTCCAGCATTTTAGCAAATTCATCTTGAGCCGCTTTGTATTTGTCAGGTGGAAGAGGTCGTGCTTTTGCATATAACGGCGGTCCTGTAGTCTCAATGTGATGTCTTTCACTGTGCTCGGAGGGCTCCTTCAGCGATAATGGCCTGATTACGTTCGGGAAGTCCTTCAAGATGTCGAAGTACACATGATCTGAGTTCAACATGTGAATGGATCCTCGAAATGATCTAACGGAAACTGCTTTTACTGCTAGTTCCGTTTTCAAGTCAATCAATCTTTTATTGTGAATATCAACCAATAATTTGAAATGATCTAGAAAATCTGCGCCAATTATTGAAATCTTAACGTCTGCTAGAACAAATGTCCATGTGAATTGGCGTCGTAAGCCTAAGTCGAGGGACATAGTTCTCTCTCCATAAGTCCTGATGGGTGTATTATTTGCTGCATAAAGCCTATATTCGTGACCAATGCTACCGGTTCTTTTGCCTTTTGCTGCAAAACCGACATTTCAGCGCCAGTATCAATCAGATAACGCTCCCCGGTTGTTTTATCCAAAATTAATAAGCGGCGATTCCTCCTGACACTGATTTCCGCTGCAATCGGGTCCGAGACTAGTTTCCCGACCTCCAAGCGGGTTTCCATGAACATGAGGGGGAACATTTGTATGCTCTCTTAGCAAAGGTGGCATGATACCAACAAAGATCCTTCTGTTCCATCTTTTTGTTTATGGAACTATCTCGTCGATTTTGACTGCGAGAGCGAGAGCGATCACGCGACCAACTGCTGTAGCCGAGTCGAAGGTGTGATTCCCGCGATTGCTTGTTGTATAATTCGTCCACTTTGGTTGTTAACTCGGAGATTTTTCTGCTAAGCTGATCACTCTGCTGCTGGTTGATAGACAATGGCGCGATAGCTGCCACCACCGTATACTCTAACATTTTATCTGCCATCAACGCTAGTTTATCTAAGTGTACCTCAGTGCTTATTGCCAATACAGTTCTCATGTGCACTGGTAGTTGTTTCATCCAATGCATTTTTAAGCCATCCTCAGTCAATATACCAGCACCAAGATCACGCAGACGACGAAGCAACTGAGTCGGCTTTTGATCGCCTAACTCCTGTTCTCCTATTAACTTCTCAAAATTCTGAAAATCTGACTGCTCGTACGACGCTATCAGACGCTCCTTGACAGCCTTGTATTTATTACCGGGTGGTGGATTCTTCAAAATGTCCGTCAGTTGCCTTAAATCTTCTACTTTTAGCTGTTGAAGCAATAAAGCATATCTCTGGTCATCGCTCTTTTTCTGGGGGTCAATTACCGCCTCAAACTGAGCGAACTAACCAGTTGGAAACTCGCGCCAGAAGGAAATAATCCTCGACTGAATAGAAACACCACTGACGCATTCATGGCGAGTTTGCTGCTCCTCTTGTTTTTTTCAGCTCTTCCTGTCTTTGCTGCTTCTCTTGTGCTTTGGAAGCTTCTTCGTCGTTGTTTACCATGATTAAATTATGTTTGATAAATTACTATGATGCATTGCGGCGAACGCAACGGTTTCTTGCTAAGACGGGGTCACCAATGTGGGACGCTAGTTGCGAACCACGAGTGAGGGTTGAAGGAGTGGAAACGCTAGTTGCGTACCACGAGTGGGTGTTGAGGAAGTGGAAACGGTAGTTGCGTACCACGAGTAAGGAGGCGAAATGAGAGAAGGGTTTGGTTCGGGCTTGGGCAGTCGAATGCCAGTTTATTCAAGTTCTCACCGCTATTTATACAAAATGTGAACCTAATAAAATAGTTAGTTGAGGGTGTACTGTTTACCATTTTTATGAGGATGCCCACAGGCTAGATTAATAGACAACTGTGGGTAGACCAAATATGAGGATTGTAGAGACACACACAAACGTTTGAGCAGCACCTAACGCATTTGAGCGAAATTTTTAAAAGAATTAGACAGGCCGGCCAACAAATAAATAAGAAAAAGTGCGAATTTTGCCGCTCCCAGGTGGAATATCTGGGCCATGTCGTTACCAGGGAGGGAAATCAAGATGAACGAAAATAAAATCAAATGCATAAGGGATTAACAAGCTCCTAAAACGGCTAAAGAGGTACGCAGCTTCATCGGCATGACTTCGTGGTACAGAAAATTTATACCGGACTATGGAGAAATTACGGCTCCGTTAGTGACACTTTTAAAAAAGAAAGCAAAATTCGTGTGGGACAAAGCCCAGAAAACTGCATTTAGGAGAGTAAAGGAGATATAAATAACGGATCCAGTGTTGACAAGAGCAGATTTTAATAAGACCTTTTATTTGGAAACCGACGCTAGTGACCGGTTAGGGTGTGTGTTGGTCTAAAAAGAGGTCGAAATACCAAGAGTAATAATGTACGCGAGTAGATCTCTGACATCAGCGGAAGAAAGGTACTCTGCTACAGAAAGAGAATGCTTAGCGGTTGTTTGGGGAAAACGAAAAATGCGTGCGTTCTTGGAAGGATACCATTTTATTGTGGTAACGGATCATCAGGCGTTAAAATGGCTTAATTCATTAAAAAACCCAACCAGTCGATTGATACGATAGGCTTTAGAATTACAGCAATATAGTTTTTATATAGAGTATGGAAGTGGAAAAAAAAATTATGTTGCTGACGGGCTATCCAGAAACCCGATATTCACGGTAAAGATGGAAAAAGAAACCTGGTACGACAGGACACTCAGGGAAGTTCAAGAAAAACCCAGCGATTACCCAGCATACTGCGTCAGGGACGGTAAATTACACAGGAAAATAAACAGCGCGTCCTACGGTACGAAATTACAACCAGACGCGGAGGCTTTGTATGCCGTCAGATAAGAAGGACACGATTCTACGTTAAAAACACGACGAACCGAGTGCGGGTCACTTAGGAACGTCAAAAACTCTGAGTAGAATAGCCCAGCGTTATTATTGGCCTGGAATGTACCGGGATGTAGCCATGTATGTGAATAGATGCATGGTTTGCCAGACACATAAGCCATCGCAACAGGCAAAAGCGGGCCTTATGTACACACATAAAGTTGATAGACCAGGACAAGTAATAACATGCGACCTTATAGGAGCTTTACCCAGGTCGTCGCAAGGGTTTTGTTGGATAATAGTTTTTCATGACAAATTTACAAAGTGGTCCGAAATACGACCCTTACGAACAGTGATAGCAATGACAGTTTTAAAAGCGTCAAGAGAGTGTATAGTTACGAGATACGGAGCGCCAGAAACGTTATTATGCGATAACGGGCGACAATTTGCAAGTAAACTGTTTAAAAATTACCTCGAAAGTCACTCGATAAAAGTAAGATATAGCTTCATACAGTCCGAACGAGAACATAACCGAACGGGTCAATAGGACGTTAGAATCGATGATTTCAGCATACATCGCAGGGAATCATAAGCGATGGGACGAATATTTACCCGAGCTAAATTATGCAATGAACACGTCGAAACAGGAATCCACGAAGTATACGCCGGCGTTCTTAATGTTTGGCAGAGAGTTAAGAAACCCGTATGACAGAAATAAATTCCCAGTTCCGGCATAAAGTGAGACAACTTAGATACAGGAACTATATGATTTAGTCAGAATACACCAGGATAAGGCTTCAGCACAACTAAAATTACATTACAACAAGGGTAGAAGAGATTGGGTCCCGGAGGTGGACATGTGGGTATTAAAGAGAGATTTCCCATTGTCTAACGCCGCAAAGGACTTTTGTGCAAAACTAGCACCAAAATTTTCGGGACCGGATGGCAGGATGCCTACCGGCCCTATGATTGATTGCAACATTGTAATGTAACGAGCGTCAGCTGATGAATGGAACAGCGGGGTCGGTACCTAATCTAATTGCCTACCGCAAAAAGTTAGGAAGAAGATCAATTACCGAGTTTGCACGTAAGTCATTAATAAATACAAATGTTTATCAATGAAGTTGAATGAATGGGAAAAAATAAGCAGGTGCGCTTAAGAGATAGAATTAACCCGAACATTTATCAAGACACATAAGACTGATATAACAAAAGGAGAAAGACGCAAGCTAGTATTTACATTTACTAATTGTATTGTGTAATTTAGAGTTAAGTAGTCATTTAATTTACTATTTTATTGACCAAATGAGAGTCATGGTGATAAGGATAAGGGAAATATGAGTTCACAGACTCGAGTTCAAGTCCCGGCCGTAAAAGCAGTTTTTTTTCGTTTTTTTATTATTATTAAGATAAAATCATATAATTGATACTAGTCTACAAGAATACAATCCAGTAAGATAGTTTTGCTTTGCCCCAAATGTAACGATACGGGTATCAATAGATTAAGCCGAGAAGAAGGTTATATTGTAATGAGGCACCTAGTGGGTGCAAATGTGTATACAGTTTATGTCCGGTGATTTTTTTCTTGACAGGAAAAAAATCTGCCAGCGAGGAGGGGAAGTGCAACAAGGGTTCGCCTGCTACGACTCCTGCGCAGCTCCGAAGCCTGCTATGACGTAGCAGCGCGCACAAAAGCACGCGTCAAACGGACAAGCGCAACGGTGATGCTATATAAGCTTGCACCCGCAGTAGCAGCCCCCCAGGGTAGCTGTCTGTCTCCGGTATGCTACGCCAGGTACACGGATGATATCCCGGTTGAGGGCGGCACTAAGCTGGCGCTCTATGCCGATGACGCTGCATTTTTCTCCGTGTCCCTCAACACGAGGCACGCGGTCAGGAAAATGCAGATAGCTTTGGACGCCCTCCCAGCCTGGCTGGCAAAATGGAGATTGACGGTCAACGTGGGGAAGACCCAAGCGATCATCGTGGGGCGTGGTCGAAGAGATCCCCCGAAGCTGAAGCTCCATGGACAAGAGATCGGGTGGTCCGCACAGGCTAAATACCTAGGCGTGACCATAGACCGAAACCTGTCCATGGTCCAGCACGTGAAGAATGTGATCGGGCAAGCGGGGGCTGCCACTGCTTTGCTCCGACCCATTCTGCGCTCGAGACTCCCGTTGCGCATGAAACTAGGCGTGTACAAGGCGTACATCAGAACTCGTCTGACGTACGCCGCTCCGGCATGGTACGCGTTGGTCTTTGAGACCAACCGCCAAAGACTGCGGGCCCAGCAGTCCAAGGCGTTGCGAGCCATCGCCAACGCGCCGAGATTCATCCGCAATGAAGTCATTCGGAGGGACCTGAAAGTCGAGACCTTGGATGAGTTCGTCTCCAAGCTCTCGACCGGGATGTTCGCGCGCGCTGACCGGTCAGATTTCGAGCACCTTCGAAATCTGACCCCTTACCACGCGCGCCCACCCGACTGGAAACCGTATCCTCGCGAGCTCGCTGTGGTGGAGGAGCTCGCGGAGGATACTGACATACCGGACTGACCTTGGTCGCCGGCTGGTGGTGCGCTGTCACCTTGATAGCGCTCGCCAGCCGGCGGCCCCCCCACTAGATTGACCCTGACCTAAACTTTGACTTTTGCCGGCTGAGCGGGTCCGTTCCGGGCCAAGCTCGCCGGCCATACCCGGACGTTACATTTCGCCGCCAGGCTGGAAGGCACTCACTGGGCCTCCCTGAACAGGGTCCCACCCGGTGGGTGACTCGCCGGCGGTGCACCGGAAAAGACTGCGGCCGGTTCTGCCCGGCCGCGCCTCGACCGAATAGACTCTTCGGGCCGTGGCGAAGTGTTCCCACACTCACCACGGCCCCCAACCCCATGACCCGCCCGCTACTGCGGGCGGCGGCAGAAATCACACCCAGGAGGCTCAGCCTCGATGGCGTCTCCCCGACGGCCTCACGGCCGTCGAGAAGAAAACTTGGATGGAGCAGCCGTCAGTCCGCCGCGGTTCAAGCATCACCCCAGTTACCAGCGAGAGGGCTGGTCCCGCGACTCAGCGCTCCCGCAGTAGCTCCCGAAGATATATATATTTTTGTAGTGTCCCATATCGTAATTAATAAAGTTTTCAGCCCCGTAAAACTAGCAGTGGTTCCAGCCTGCAGCAAAGGTCCAGGTTAGTGGTGATTCGCGTGTTTTCTTGCTTATGCCAAATCACTCACAGCCGCCGCTTTGCTTAGCAGGCCACGATCTCCCGGTGAGGCTTCAGACTCGATCCGTGGTATTTTAATTGCCCCAGTGACTCTCGCTTACAGCTGCACTGAACGTGCGCTGTGTGACCAGGTCCACCTGTTGCCCAGGATTTATCCCCTCGATTGCAGCTGCACTATACGTGCGCTGTGGCAACCAGGTCCGCCTGTGGTTCACGCGACCCTTAATCCGGGGTTTATTCCGTTGTGCCACGTTGCGACTCGGCTGGTATTTTACCCCGAGTCCGTAGCGATGGAATAGCCGACAATAAATGTTTGAACTAACCTTGGTGTTGTGACGGAACCTGGATGGTGCCTTAGGCTTTAGATCGTCTATTCAATACATTTGTGAATATTGCTAACCACTTAGTCAGTGTTTCGTTAGCTAAAGTATGGAAGGAATTTCAAATATGCTACCCGGCCAGAATGCAAAAATTCACTCACCGCCACGTTTGCGTTACGAGTGGGCCCGACAGTAAGCTTTGACAATTTTGTGTCTTCAATCTTTTGCTATTATGCACGCAGGCATTTTATAGATATATGTCATGGTTTTTTGCTAGGCCTGCAGGATATTTTATGTTTTTCGCTTTTTTTTATGTTGTGCCCGCAGGCTATTATATATACATACAAACATACATACATAAATCACGCCTATATCCCTTACGGGGTAGGCAGAGTGTTAACGGCCGTTCAACGGATATTAACACCACGTCTGACAAAAGTTTGAGGGTCAATCAGATAACTGTGTATCACTATAGTGACAGGTTGTCAGCCCGTCGCCTAAAATTGCAATACACACCCTCGAGTCCCTTAGTCGCCTCTTACGACACCCATGGGTAAGATATGGGGTGACGCTATTCTAAGCCGGCATCACACGGCAGCTATTATATATATATGTCAAAAATCAAAATCAAAAATCATTTATTGACAGTCCACTTTAAAACAATACAAATATAGCTTAGAGGACCACACTAGGCTAAGCCTGTGTAGTGGTCTTCTTTACGAAAAAGTGAAAACAAGCACATACCAATATCTCATCACAATAAAACAATTTTAAACGGATTTAAGTTGTGTTTATTTTGGATTTCACAATTCCTACGTTTCGAGCTCTTTACAGAGCCCGTGGTCACGGATGACTAAGGTGTTAGACGTCATTATTTAGAATTGAAATTATTTTTGTTCTACCGCCATCTATTTCTTAATTGCCTAGCGTAACGTCCTGGTTCCACACAAAATGCTGAAACCGTATCTTGTGTAGTAGGTCTTACAGTATGTTGGATCTGGTTCTTCTGCTGTGTAATCAGCGGAGACCAAGACCAAGACCAAGTTACTGCTTTTCTAAATCATTTAAATTCAATTCATCCCAAGATTAAATTTACAATGGAATCAGAGCAAAATAATCAATTAGCATTTTTAGATATTCTTATAATTAAAAACACAAATGGTACAATCAGTCATTCCGTTTATAGAAAGCCAACCCACACAGATAGGTACCTTAATGGTAACTCCCACCATCATCCGAGCCAATTAGCTGCCGTTGGTACCTCTTTGTTTCAGAGAGCACGCGGTATCTGTGACCCCCAACACCTAGACGATGAGCTCAAGCATGTGAGACGAGTACTCCATGAAAATAACCTGAAGCCACCCCGTCAACGTCACAGAAACCGTGCCAAACCATCCACAGTCGAACGACAACCAGCGTACTTACCATACTTGAAGGGAGTAACTGATAAGATCGGTAGAATTCTGAAGCGAGCTTCAATCAAAACCATTTTCAAGCCGCCGAGGAAGATCAGCCAGTATATCAGATCAGTCAAATGCAACATCCCTCTCCAAGACCCTGGTGTTTATAAACTTGACTGTGACTGTGGACTCTCATACATAGGAGAAACAAAGAGAAATGTATCTACACGTCTAAAAGAACATATTGCTGATGTAAAAAACCGTCGTGACAGACAGTCTGCAGTGTGTGAACATATCATGGATAACCCCACCCATTATGTCAGATTTGATAAGGCTGCAATCCTAGCGAGAGAGAAGAGATTCATTCCTAGGAAAGTACGGGAAGCCATAGAAATTCAAAAACATCCGAATTTCAACAGAGATACTGGATGGGGAATCTCATCAACTTGGACTCCGCTGATTACACAGCAGAAGAACCAGATCCAACATACTGTAAGACCTACTACACAAGATACGGTTTGAGCATTTTGTGTGGAACCAGGACGTTACGCTAGGCAATTAAGAAATAGATGGCGGTAGAACAAAAATAATTTCAATTCTAAATAATGACGTCTAACACCTTAGTCATCCGTGACCACGGGCTCTGTAAAGAGCTCGAAACGTAGGAATTGTAAAATCCAAAATAAACACAACTTAAATCCGTTTAAAATTGTTTTATTGTGATGAGTAATAGTTGTGCAAACTCAAGAAAATATTATACCAATATCTGTTATTTTAAAAGAAAAAAAGAAAAAAAATATATGTCGGAGCGTGAGGTATTAAACCTAAGGAATGAAGTAAAGTGCACTTTTTGATGTATTTTATGGAAAGAGCATTAATTGAGTACCTATGCGTTGGCGTCGGTCGAAGCATGTAGTAGACATATTGTGTCAAGTGGTTTGGCTAAAGGCATTTTTGGGAACAGAGAGATTCCGAGTTAGTGTTGTTTGAGCGATCGGGCGTAGCGCAAGGCTCAAATGACCTTTCATCGTTCCTTGGTTTTGGTACTTCGCGTCCTGATCTTAATGTTAAAATTAATTATAGCTGCTAGCCTACTATCTGATTTTCGGCCGTTACGACATCAGAAGTGGGATTGAGACCTATAAACTTTCTAAATTCAGTGCCATAGTGATAGACTTGTGGACCTAGTGATCGTGACTAAAATGACTTTCGTGGAGATACCAGTTGAAAACGGGAATGCAGATTGCAGAGAATGTTCTTGGACCACAAATAATTCAGGCCAGTTCTTTCCATACTATTATTTTCTAGCGATTTGATATTATTGGTTGTTGATGATTTTTATTTGCAGAGTTCGAATAAATTATTATTTTGGATAATGAATTAGATTCACAAAAACATAAAGATTAATTTATTTTCTGTCAATGGGTGACGTTGTTATGATTGAAAGATGTATTTGGAATCGGAAATAATCAAATAAAAAGAAACAAGTTTTAGTTTTGTTGTGCACAGTTAGTTGCACACGTATTTCGTTTTCGTTGGCATAGTTGGTAGACCGTTGCAAGGAACATGAAGGTTCAGGTTCAATTCCTGGCCTAGTCTGGAAGTTTTGATTTCGTATTTTATTGTGTAAAGAAGGATTTCTGATCTTTTGCAATTATTGCATTGCATTATTGCTTACTTACTACTTGTTAATAAAGTGACGCATGTATCGTTACAGTAAAATATTATTTAGCGTGTTTTCAAACTTTTGGAAATTGATAAATCAGTCTATTTTTAGAAAAAAGTTTCACAAACCTAAAGTCAAACTATGAGACGGCTATTTGATATCGGCGGAAACAAAAAAAGGGGGTCTTTTCAAGTACCTGTGAGAACCAAGGCGTTGTTGGGTGTGGGTTTGGGAAAAGCGACTGGTTCTCAATCTTTACTGGAATTGATATAAAATATTACCTGGTACAGAATTGTATTTATGCGAAACTTTTGAAATAAATGCTTTTGGAGAGTTGGTTTCTATATGGATATAGCGATTTTCCGAAATAGAAAAGATTTTGTGTTGATTGTTTGCAATACACGTGATTTGAATTCAAACATAGATATTGTACAAAAGGGGTGTACGTACCTATTTGATTATCATGAGACATGTTTTTAAAACTGTACAATTTGTTGCTGGTTCAGAGTCCCGGGAATGCTAGGAACTGTACCTATTGCCAGAAGACACTATTTCTCTACAACTTTGAGTTTGAGAATCACTCTCGCGTTGGATTTTTATTTCGTTTGTGAGAAACACACTTGAGTTTTAAAACTAATGAATGGTTAATAAGTAATGATAATGGTTATGGCGTTTCCTTATAGTGCTGAAAACATTTTAAAGCATTGCTGTAACTCTATTTTGTTATCTTATAAAAAAAGCATTGTTCTAAAAGGAACATTGATGTCCAAAATGGCTGAGGGTTGTAGCCACGCGTATTACCTGTGGTTCGTGGTTCAACTTATGTTACCATATTATTCGGAGAAATGAACGAGATCTTTGTATTGATTTCATAATGCAAGGCTAGCAAAAACTCTTTTGTTACTAAACTTTTAACGGAATTTAGAAACAAACATGGCAATGATATGGTTAAGCATGACTATAGAAGATTTACTTAAATGCGTATAGCGTTATTCAATTTAGAAGTAATATTTTTTTTAATCAGGTAACGTAGTGCTCTGCAGTGGTGGTGATAAATAGAGCATCTGGATATGGACGCTGTGTATATTTCTGTGTGAACCGCATTCATATTGTGTTTCGTTAAAAAAAGGCATTCTGAGTATTGTTGGATCCAATGTGTTGATGTGGTTAAAGCATTGATTTAGTGGCTATGTTGTGTAAGTAATTAAGAATGTTATAGCACTGACTTCGACGAAAGAAGTAAATAGTGAATAGCATATTGAATGCGATTGATATTTGAGTATAGGAAGGTGATATTAATTAGGTACCTATAGATTCTAAAAGTAAATTTAATTAAGTAATTTTGTTAACTTGGGAGAATACCTAATTGAGAAATATCAAATCACCTACTCGGTGCAGCAATTCATGAAAATTAAGCTCTCAAAGCAGTGCTTGGTTCAAATCAATACATGCTTAGTAAAGGTGGAATAAAATAAGAATTATTTTTAATCTGATAAGCATTGAATGGATCTAATGTGATAATAGAAACGGTTGTTAAAAGTTACATTTTGAAATGAACTTGTTTTCATTTTAGAAGTACTGAATCGTATGACTTTTTGCTTAAGTAATATTGCTTTGCTTTCTTGAGCAGGAAAACGTAATCTGGCTATCTTCATATAGCTGTTATGTGCCTTGCTGGGATAGAAAGCTAAAATGCCTGAAAGTAAAGTACCCATAAAATTGCATAATTAATCAGATGGTTTTGGCAGTTAAAGTTTTTGTTGCTGGCAATGATGGACGCGTTTGTCCTCCCGACCCCTCACGACTATATACTATGACTGTGATCACCGTACCTACCTATTGACTCTGACTTAAGACCTCTGCGGGAGGAGCGCGTGCCATGGTGAAGACAGTGTGGTCTCAAATTGTGGAGACAGTGTGGTCTCATGTTGTGTTGGGTCAGATATAGCCCGGGGAACTATGATCTGATCGGGTGAGTGGCCAGCTGCAGTGGCTCATTCACCATCCGCTTTGCTGATCCGTGTGATCAGATGGTGTCTTTGATGGACGCATGGTTTCGTTGACGGCATCATACTTGACCAAGTAGGTGATTACTGTGGTCATTACTGTTATGTATGATGTCGCTCCAGGTAACCGGTGTTACCAATAGGCGTGCCACAAAGTGGTGGTGTCGGCCTGAGATCCGTGGCGGGGATCTGTGACTGTGATTGACAGTGTTGAGTGACCCATGGTGGGGAAGCTCTGTGACCGTTGCGACGGTGGCCAGATGCAACAAAAGACTTTATTGCGGTACTCGTATCAAATATTGTAATGTATTCAAGTTTGAATATTGTTTTATGGGCACTTGTCTTTCAATAAGTAGTGGCGTGATTTCAGTTATCAGAAAGCGACAAAAACGGCTGGTTCAAGTGGATTGAAAATTTATGGTTCACACTCAACTTGTAGTCTGTCACATAATTAACCCGTAACCTTAATGTCAAAGTTGAAATAATAATGAGTTTCTGATAAATGTTATTTCCTTAACTGTTAAGTTTGACAGCGCAGTAAAAGAGTGCATAGTTACTAATCATGTAAGGGTAAAAAACATATTGGATGGCTTATGAGAAGTTTTTGAAGTGCAATCGAATATGGGCCTGTTTATTTATTTAGCAAATAATAACACAAACGTGAAAAATACTTGAACGATTTGGAGATAATAGATATCCTTGTAATTTTCCGCGTTCAGAACGGTTTTATGCGTGCCTACAACTGCCTTTAGTATAAAATGTTGTCTAACTGTAAGAACCTTAGCTTCACTGTAAAGTTGATGAGTGGGGTATCTGTATGGCTTTCTTAACATAACCTTAAGAACGGCTCGTTGTGCCCTCTCCAGACATGTCAAGAACGTTTTCGCTGCTGCACCCCACACTTCAATGCAATAAGTTAGAATTGGTTCGCAGAGAGCCGTGTATACTGACATTAATAATTCTGTGTTGGCTACATAACGCAATTTTTTTAAACCATGTATCAATTTTCTGACTCTACCAGCCGTCACTTCAATGTGTCTTTGGAAGGTTAGTCGTTCATCAAGCACAACACCCAGGTATTTGATAGAGTTCGATCGTGAGATAACATCGCAGGAGCAGGCACCAGCGTCCTCATTTGAGGGGTCGATGATCGGGTTACACGTGTGTATAGTGAGAGCTATATGAGTTGTAGGTGCAGATGCTGCAGTCTTGTGGAAGCAGAGGTAATTCGTTTTGTTTGCATTCAGAGTCAGCAAGTTTTCACTCAACCACTTGCCAACAACTGCCATACCTCTCTTTGCCGTCTCCACACATTCATCCCATGTGTTACCTTGAAAAATTATTGCGGTATCATCTGCATAGCATACAACATCTGCATTTTTCAACCTCAGCGAAGCAAGCTCATTCAAGTAAACGAGAAACAGGGTAGGTCCAAGGACGCTACCTTGCGGAACGCCGAAAGTGACCTCCTGATCCCTACTTACACAACTATCAACTTTTACCCGCTGTGTTCTGCTGGTCAAGTAGTTTTCAAACCATTTCAAGGCTGTTCCACGCACGCCTATTTGTTGCAGCTTTTTTAAGAGAATGGGTGTTTCCACTGTGTCGAATGCCTTGGCGAGATCAAGGAACACTCCGATACAGGGCTTACCAGTATCAAGAAAGGCGGATATTTTCTCAGTTAGAATCCGAACCGCGCCCTCTGTAGACTTTTTTCTTCTAAAACCGAATTGATGGTTAGATAGTAAGCCTTTATCTTCCAAATATTGCATCAACCTTTTGTTAACAACTTTTTCCATTACTTTAGAAAAAGCAGGCAGCAAAGATATGGGCCTGTAGTTATTATAGTCTGTGCTGTCCCCACCTTTGTAGATTGGGATTACTAATGCAGTTTTAAAAGCTCTAGGAACTACACCAGACTGTAAACTTATATTAATTATGTTCGTCAATTGGGGCACAATACAGTTTTTGTTGTTTTTTATGAGCGTATTGCTGATACCGTCAATACCTCCACTTCTTGACAGTCATTAGGATTCAGATAGAAGAAATTTACCGGCGAATTATGGATATTAACTTTGCTTGCAAGATAACCTTCAGTGACATTCAGTTTATCCAATATATTAAATGCCATAGATCTACCTATTAATGCAAAATGATCATTTAGAGAGTTAACGGATTCTTCTGGAGTGTTTTTAATTTCTAAAATTTTGTTTGAATTTTTTAGTATATGTATTCATGATCATGAGGAAACTGTAGTTTCTTGTTATATTTTATTTAACTTAGGAAGGCCTTCCTTGATAGCGTTAAAGCTATTTAGCGATTATTTAGCGTTCCGGAAAGAATGACACAAATTTGCAAGCCTACCGGTGGATTTAATGTAAACGGGCTCACAGGAGACAACTAGCTCGCTCACGCGAGTTCAAGATTAAAAGATATAGTTGCCTAAGCTATATATTATACTATATTAATAATAGCTGAACTGGAAAATATTATTATTATAGATTTGAATATTTTAGTAATTAGTTTTAGGAGAGAAGGAGGAGTGGTTAATAATAGTCAGTGTCACGGTTAAAATTAATCGAATTTATTGAAAATGATTTTAAGCTAATGTGGCTGATCTAGGAATTCGAGATTCGTCCTCCTAGAGCCCTGGATCATTGCTAGGCCAAATTTAAATGAGAGAAACATACATACATACATACACATATCACGCCTATAATCCCTTGCGGGGTAGGCAGAGCGTAAACGACCGCAAAAACGGACATTTACGCCACGTTTGACAAATATTTGAGGGTCATTAGGAAAATTGTGTATCGCCATAGTGACAGGTTGTCAGCCCATCGCCTAAAATTGCAATATACACCCTCGAGTAAGTAAGTAAGTAAAAACACTTTATTGCACAAAATAAAAAACAAAAATATCAGGAAAAATTATTGCTAACATGCGCAAAGGCGGCCTTATCGCTACAAGCAATCTCTTCCAGACAACCTTTGGGTGGAGGAGAGAGTATTGAAAAACAGAGCAGTGCGAGAGTAATCATGAAGGAAAAGGTAACTTGAATAAACACAATAAATACAGAATACAAAACTATGATATAAATATAAACCTACATACAAATACACATATATTTATATATATATACGTATATTAATATAATATAAATATATACATATATGTCGTAACGGCCGAAAATCAGATAGTAGGCTAACAGCTATAATTAATTTTAACATTAAGATCAGGACGCGAAGTACCAAAACCAAGGAACGATGAAAGGTCATTTGAGCCTTGCGCTACGCCCGATCGCTCAAACAACACTAACTCGGAATCACTCTGTTCCCAAAAATGCCTTTAGCCAAACCACTTGACACAATATGTCTACTACATGCTTCGACCGACGCCAACGCATAGGTACTCAATTAATGCTCTTTCCATAAAATACATCAAAAAGTGCACTTTACTTCATTCCTCAGGTTTAATACCTCACGCTCCGACACGGCCTTCCTGACTTACACACGTCCTCGTGTGGTCACAACTAGCCATTTTACAGTATCGTTCGGTTATCCTGGCAGACATACTTTAGTTTATTATAGCCCATAAAACCATAATAATCTGGCTAGACTCCTGAACTGAACAAAGATCTAGTTGTTCACAACAGTTCGCTTCGTTCCTTTGAACATGTGAACAGGTCTATATCGGTGAACTGCAAGAACCGAAAGCAGCTCAGCATTCATTGCGGTTTTAAGTATCTTTGATCCAAAGTACTTGCTAAGTTAGCTATCCTGTTTGGTACTTACTTACTTACTTCCTAATACTTGTTTGTTAAATTTGACGTGGTATTCATAACAACAAATCTCTTTTCTCCAAATCGTTCAAGTATTTTTCACGTTTGTGCTATTATTTGCTAAATAAATAAACAGGCCCATATTCGTTTGCACTTCAAAAACTTCTCATAAGCCATCCAATACGTTTTTACCCTTACATGATTAGTAACTATGCACTCTTTTACTGTGCTGTCGAACTTAACAGCTAAACAAATAACATTTATCAGAAACTCATTATTATTTCAACTTTGACATTAAGGTTACGGGTTTATTATGTGACAGACTACAAGTTGAGTGTGAACCGTAAATTTTCAACCCACTTGAATTAGCCGTTTTCGTCGCTTTCTGATAACTTAAATTCCTTAACTACTTATTGAAAGACAAGTGCCCATAAAACAATATTCTAACTTGAATACAATACAATAATTGATACGAGTACCGCAATAAAGTCTTTTGTTGCATCTGGCCACCGTCGCAACGGTCACAGAGCTTCCCCACCATGGGTCACTCAACACTGTCAATCACAGTCACAGATCCCCGCCACGGATCTCAGGCCGACACCACCACCATGTGGCACGCCTACTGGTAACACCGGTTACCTGGAGCGACATCATACATAACAGTAATGACCACAGTAATCACCTACTTGGTCAAGTATGATGCCCGCAACAAAACCATGCGTCCATCAAAGACACCATCTGATCACACAGATCAGCAAAGCGGATGGTGAATGAGCCACTGCAGCTGGCCACTCACCCGATCAGATCATAGTTCCCCGGGCTATATCTGACCCAACACAACATGAGACCACACTGTCTCCACAATTTGAGACCACTGTCTCCACCATGGCACGCGCTCCTCCCGCAGAGGTCTTAAGTCAGAGTCAATAGGTAGGTACGGTGATCACAGTCATAGTATATAGTCGTGAGGGGTCGGGAGGACAAACACGTCCATCATTGCCAGCAACAAAAACTTTAACTGCTACTATCATCTGATTAATTATGCAATTTTATGGGTACTTTACTTTCAGGCATTTTAGCTTTCTAATCCAAGCAAGGCACATAACAGCTATATGAAGATAGCCAGATAACGTTTTCCTGCTCAAGAAAGCAAATCAATATTACTTAAGCAAATCACTATAGCCATACGATTCAGTACTTCTAAAATGAAAACATAAGTCCATTTCAAAATGCAACTTTTAACAATCGTTTCTATTATCACATTAGATCCATTCAATGCTTATCAGATTAAAAATAATTCTTATTTGATTCCACCTTTACAAAGCATGTATTGATTTGAACTAAGCACTGCTTTGAGACCTTAATTTTCATAAATTGCTTCACCGAGTAGGTGATTCAATATTTCTCAATTAATCTTCCAAGTTGACAAAATAACTTAATGAAATCTATTTTTTTTAAATGATTGGTACCTAATTAATATCACGTACCAATACTCAAATATCAATTGCATTCAATATGCAATTTACTATTTACCTACTTCTTTCGTCGAAGTCAGTGCTATAAAATTCTATATTACTTACACAACATAGCCACGTAATCTATGCTTTAACTACATCAACCCATTGTATCCAACAACAAACAGTTTTTTTTTGTTTTGTTTTTACCGGAACAAGATATTAATGCGGTTCACGCAGAAATATACACAACGTCCTTATCCAGCTGCTCTATTTATCACCACCACGGCAAATCACTTCGTTACCTTATATAAAAATTATTACTTCATAATTGAATAACGCTATACGCATTTAAGTAAATCTTCATAAGTTACAGTCATGATCATGCTTAACCATATCATTGTCATGTTTGTTTCTAAATCCCTTATGATATAAGTTAATTAACAAAAGAGTTTTTGCCAGACTTGCATTATGAAAACAATACAAAGATCTCGCTCATTTCTCCGAATACTATGGTAACATGTGTTGAACCACGGGTATCAGTAATACGCGTGGCTACAACCCTCAGTCATTTTGGACATCAATGTCCCTTTTAGAACAATGCATTTTTTTATACCTCTAAGATAACATAATAGAGCTACAGCAATGCTTTAAAATGTTTTCTGAACAATAAGGAAGTACCATAACCATTATGATTATTTATTAGCCATTCATTAGTTTTAAAACTCAAGTGTGTTTCTCACAAACGAAATAAAAATCCAACGCGAGAGTGATTCTCAAACTCAAAGTTGTAGAGAATGTCTTCTGGCAATAGGTACCTACTGTACAGTACTTAGCATTCCCGGGACTCTAAACCAGCAACAAATTGTTCAGTTTAAAAAAAACATGTCTCATGAAAATCAAATAGGTACGTACATTCCTTTCGTACAATATCTATGTTAAAATCCAAATCACGTTTATTGCAAACAACAAACACAAAATCTTTTCTTCTTCCGAAAATCGCTCTATCTTTATAGGTATAGGTACCAACTCCTCAAAAGCTTTTATTTCAAAAGTTTTGTATTAATGCATTTCTGCACCAGGTAATATTAAATATCAATTGCAGTAAAGATTGAGAACCAGTCGCTATTCCCAAACCAAAACACAACGCCTTGGTTCTCAAAGGTACTTAAAAAGACCCTTTTTTTGTCTCCACCAATATCAAATAGCCGTCCCATAGTTTGACTTTAGGTTTGTTAAACTTAGTTCTAAAAATAGACTGATTTATCCATTTCCAAAAGTTTAAAAACACGCTAAATAATATTTTACTGTAACGATACATGCGTCACTTTATTAACAAGTAGTAAGTAAGCACTAATGCAATGCCAAAATTGCAAAAGATCACAAATACTTCTTTGCACAATAAAATACGAAATCAAAACTTCCAGACTAGGCCAAGAATTGAACATGAACCTTCATGTTCTTTGAAACAGTCTACCAACTGTGCCAACGAAAACGAAATACGTGTGCAACTAACTGTACACAACAAAACTAAATCGTGTTACTTTTTATATTTGATTATTTCCGATTCCAGAGACATCTTCCTATCATCACAACATCATCCATTGACAAAGAAATTAATTAAACTGTTTGTTTTTGTGAATCTAATTCATTATCCAAAATAATTATTTTATCGAGTGATTTTTCATCAAACAATAATGCCAATTAAAAACCGATAAAATTGACGCCAGTCCAACTTAGGTCCACGTTTATAAACAAATTCAGTAGATTAACGTGTGGCAATCATTACCGAACTAAAATAATAATTATGACACAAACTGAAAATTGCCATCAGTTGCAAATGAACATTACTAATGCGCAGCAAATAAAAATCATCAGCAACCAATAACATCAAATCACTAGAATATATTAGTATGGAAAGAACTGGCCTGAATTATTTGTGGTCCAAGAGCATTCTCTGCAATCTGCATTTCCGCTTACAACTGGTATCTTCGCCACGAAAGTCATTTTAGTCACGATCACTGGGTCCACAAGTCTATCACTATGGCACTACATTACAGTTTGTAGGTCTCAATCCGACTTCTGATGTCGTAACGGCCGAAAATCAGATAGTAGGCTAACAGCTATAATTAATTTTAACATTAAGATCAGGACGCGAAGTACCAAAACCAAGGAACGATGAAAGGTCATTTGAGCCTTGCGCTACGCCCGATCGCTCAAACAACACTAACTCGGAATCACTCTGTTCCCAAAAATGCCTTTAGCCAAACCACTTGACACAATATGTCTACTACATGCTTCGACCGACGCCAACGCATAGGTACTCAATTAATGCTCTTTCCATAAAATACATCAAAAAGTGCACTTTACTTCATTCCTCAGGTTTAATACCTCACGCTCCGACATATATATAATAATACAGAGTCCCTTAGTCGTAAAACATAAATTACCAAGAGTCGGGATTCGTATCTTTTTTTGCGTACAAACCTGAAGTTAGTATTAATATTGTTGAGGATATCAATATGTATCTGATAGTCTATGTATATGAAGTATTGCAAGAATATACATGGATAATATACAAAACATGAGTCGGGATTCGTATCTTCTTTTGCGTACGAACCCGAAAAGCAATGGCTAGTATGAAATGTTATCTACAACCTGTTGCAGGTTTATAATACCGTAACTGTGAAGTAAGTTTAAAGTCTACACAGGTACAAAGGGGATTTTAATGTAGAAAAGTTAATAGAAAGGAGCCTCGCACTATGTTGTGTGTTACATCCCAAACAATGCTTTATGAAATGTTTAAGTTTTATTTTATGATGATGGAATTCAGAGAAAATATGGGTATCACAATGGTATACTAGGGCGAAGCTCTCCAAACCGTATTTCAAACTGACTCTAAAAAAACCACAATTCACTTGTCCGAGCGGATCGTAAAATCTTGGCAGCTGCCTGATAAAACAACGTGATGTCTCGGTCCGGGCTCCTGTCGAATGCCTCCACACCCGCGCCTTGAACTCGGAACAAAACAAAGCGCGCGCCCGCGCTGGTAACCCGTGATTGGTCGCCTTTGCGCCCAACCCCCTGGCTTGCATCGGCTACCTAACGCAATCGTGGAGGTTTGGCGGAGACCACGAGCGTCCATCTCAATGTTGTGTTTCTGGAAGGATTTATGTTGATTATATATTATCGATTTATGAGTTCTACATTATAAGCTCTAACCATAAATGTCAAACTGACATGACAGTTGACAGACGTCATATTCTCATTCTTTTTGACCTGTCATGTCTGCCATGTACTAAATAATTTGTGTCGTCCTTATTATATTAATTATGTGAAACATCTGCGCCCCTTCTGTATTTTATCCGTGTTAATCCGGCGCACGACGAAACGCTTTTGTGTATCAATAACAAAGAAGTGCAATACAATTCACGATTGACAACTTTGCCGTTTTATTTCATTGAAGATTGCTTCCTCGTATTGGCTGCCGACATATGTAATGCTACATGCGGTGCAGCCCGATAAGACTGCATCCTGATCTCTGATCAACAGGTTATGTGCCCAGACTAGATTGAGGAAAGAAGAAATCACTATCACGGTACTGTAATATTGCACTTATTTTTCACAAAACGTGTCCAACATGAGCAACAACGGCGGTAAGAGAATATTCAGATTGAAAAACTGAAAGGATGTGGCGATTATGCCAATTGGAAATTCGCTTGTAAATTGGTTTTAACCCTTGAAGGACTATTGGACTGTGTCCTAGGCGTCGACAGAGACGCAGAAAAAGACGCAAAGGCGTTGGCACGTATATGTCTAGCGGTCCAACCGAGTTTGTACCAATATATACGCTATGCCCAATCAACCAAGCTAGCATGGGACAAACTAGCAGAAGTATTTGAAAATAAAGGTCTTTTTAGGCGAGTGCTCTTGCTTCGCAAGCTTCACCGCATCGACTTCTGCTCGCACCCTGACATGAGCAGCTATATAGCAGAAATAATGTCTAATGTACAAGCGCTCAGTGATATAGGGAAGAAGATTGAGGACGGCGAGGTAGCTGAAATTCTTTTATCCGGATTGCCACAGAAATATGACATCATTGTATCAAGCCTTGAAACGGCTGGACTAGCTGGGACGTTATCTTCAGAGATGGTGCATTCTCGTCTGCTCCAAGAAGAACACCGGATGATCTCGACCGATGACCAATCATCAGCATATGTGGCCAAGTCTGACAACAAGAAGAAGAAAAAGCTGATTTCATGCACATATTGTGGCAAACAAGGCCACAGTGCCAAACGATGCTTTAAGAAGAAGCGAGATGAAGACACAAAGCCCCAACAGACACACTCTTTCTTTGCAGCTTCTTATGCGAATCCGAAGACGAACGAGTTCATCCTGGACTCTGGTGCCTCAGCGCATATGTGCGCTGACTCATCTTTTCTGGAGGAACGAAGACCAGTGAAGCATGCAATTACATTAGCAAATGGACAAGAGATTCATAGTGAGTCTGTTGGTAAGATTTCTCTGTCTAGTTCTGTAAATTTAAATATTGTACTTTATAGTCCCTGCTTGACCCAAAACCTTATTATAAGCCAAATTATAGATAAAGAATATGCCGTTGTTTTTCTCAATAATAATTGTAGGATTTATCATGTGCAGGATATTAACTTAGCTGGTAGCCCAATTGTCACCGCCAATAGGTCACATGGTCTCTATATTTATAAAATGCAGCAAAGTGGACACCCTTCCCTTGGGAATTCTATGCCCCTGTATAGGCAGGAGCCAGTGAGCGCCCACACAGCAGCGACGGTGCCAAAAGGTATTTGGCATAAGAGGCTCGGTCACCCTTATGACTCAATAGTGAGTATACTAAGCGGTGGTGGTCAATATTCGGGTGTCGTTTTTCAGGAAGAAGACAATGATACCAGCGTCTGCGTACCATGTTTGTCTGGCAAGATGTCTGAGGCATCTTTTCCACAAACGACTGGATCACGCACCGACGCACCTTTGGACCTTATCCACGCTGATGTAGCCGGCCCGATACCAGTCTGCACTTGGGGCGGAGCCCGTTATTTGCTGACATTTACTGACGACCACACGAGGAAGACCTTTGGATATTTGATGAAAAATAAAAGTGAGGTGAGACAACATTTTATTACCATTAAAAATTTTGACGAAAAACAGACTGGTCGGTCGATACGTATCTTACGTACCGACAATGGCACTGAGTTTTGCAATAAAGCATTGTCTGATTTTCTTGCAAAAGAAGGTATTTTACACCAAACCACTGTGCCTTATTGTCCCCAACAAAACGGGGTAGCGGAGCGTGTCAATCGAACTGTATTTGAGAAGGCTCGTGAAATGCTTATTCAGTCTGGATTGTCTGATCGTTTTTGGGGAGAAGCTGTAATGACGGCAATATACCTGAAAAATAGGACCCCTACTCGCGTATTAGATAATAAAATCCCTGAATGTAAGGGGACTGGATCCAATATTGATCTCAGTCACCTTAGAGTCTTCGGTTGCACAGCTTATTCTTTTGTGCCAAAACAAAAGCGACAGAAGCTTGACGCTAAGGCCATAAAGTATGTATTTGTTGGTTATGGTGATACATGTAAGGGATACCGCTTAATAGACCCAACCAGCCCACAAAGGGTAATTCATTCAAGAACTGTAGTTTTTCTTGAAGATGAATTTGTTAGGGATGAGGATAAAGACAAGAATGAAGGCAGTAAAAATTTTCTTGATGTACATGTAAAGGACTGTGATAATTCAAAAATAATTTGAATATTGATAATAATGGCAATAATGAAATTTTAAGTAATAATTTTAATAATAATAATAAAATTTCTATTGACAACAAAGAGAATAATTTTATTAATAATGACAATATTGAGCCTAATAATATAAGTAATGATAAGTCAGATGGTAATAGTAGTCCCTCTATTTTTTCAGAGAGCACGATCACGCCACCTGCGTGGTCACCCTTGTCTGATGCCTACTGTACCGGGATGAAGTAGACGATGCTGATTCTTCGCTGCCGAGGAGCAAACGCACTGCGATTGAGTCGACACAGTCGGTGGGTACTGACGAATCTCGCTCAAGCGGGCGTGCCGTACGTAGCACTAGAGATACTGTACCTGAAAAATTTAAAGACTATGACTTATCATCTTTTATGGCTGATGTTGGTTCACCATATGATCCGACATCTTATGATGAGGCCATGAACTCAACAGACAAAGAAAGCTGGTTGAAAGCTATGTCTGATGAGTATAATGCCCTTGTTAAAAATAATATCTGGGATCTTGTGAACAGGCCAAAGGCAACAAATGTGATCAAAAGTAAGTGGGTATTTAAAAGAAAATATGACACAATGGGTAAGTTTGACCGATTTAAGGCGAGATTGGTAGCCCGCGGTTTCTCATAAAAACCAGGCGTAGATTATACCGAAACTTTTTCACCTGTAGTCAGGCATTCAACTCTTAGAATTCTATTTTCTATGACCACAGATCTTGACTTAAAAATGGATCACATAGACGTAACAACGGCATTCCTTAATGGTGAATTACAGGAAAAGATATATATGGAACAGCCATTAGGGTAGGGTTCAATAGCGATAATAAAGATAAAGTTTGTCTTTTAAAGAAAAGTCTATATGGGCTAAAGCAATCTAGTCGTATGTGGAATAATAAAATACATAGTGTTCTATCTGATAATGGTTATAAACAAAGTAAATGTGAACCGTGTATATACATAAAGAAAACTAAAAAACAATATGTAATAATAGCTCTTTATGTTGATGATTTATATGTATTCCATAATGGATGTATAGACGATGCATTATCATTGTTAAAAAGTCATTTCAAAGTAAGACATTTAGGACAGCTTAAGAACTGTTTAGGAATGAATGTAACTCATAGAAACAATGATATAATTTTAGACCAATCTGACTATATAAAGCGATTATTGGTAAGATTTAAAATGAATGAATGTAAATCAGTTGCCACGCTATTGCCAGTTAATTGCAAGCTGGATAAATCAGATAAGAGTTTAGATGATAATTTGTATCAATATAGAGAACTTTTGGGTTCACTTATGTACTTGGCAGTATGCACAAGGCCAGATATAGCTTATGCTTGCAGTCAACTGAGTCAATATAGTACTTGCTCTCATATAGCTCATTGACAGGCTGCAAAACGTGTTTTAAGATACTTAGCAGGAACAATTCATTTTGGACTTTATTTCTGTAAAAATAATAGTAATAAAATCAATGCTTACACAGATGCAGACTGGGCCAATGATTTGTCTGATCACAGGTCTTACACTGGTTTTGTTATTAAAATTGGTAAAAACATAATTAACTGGGAAGCCAGGAAACAGCGGTGTATAGCATTATCTAGTACTGAAGCTGAATACCTGGCGATTAGTGATGTATGCAAGGACATCTGTTTTATTAAGAATTTCTTGTCGGAAATAATTGATGAAACAATAGGTGTAGTTGTGTATAACGATAATCAAAGTGCTCAAAAACTTTTATTAGTAAAAGAATATTCCCGTAAAACAACAAAACACAGATTTACGTTATCATTTTGTAAAGGATCTAGTACAGAAAGATAAAATATGTGTAAAATACTTACCAACAGATAATATGATAGCAGACGTACTAACAAAGCCATTGTGTAAAGAAAATCATCATAGATTTTTAAGTGAATTGAATTTAAAGATTGTATCTTAGCCCATAAGTATGTACATGACATAGGTCATTTAAATTGTTAAGTGTATATGACTATGAAATAAGTTTTTATTTAAATTAACATGTGACAATTTTATTTATTGACTTGTAAATGTTCTACATTCACACTAACATAATGGATATAATGATTAGAATAAATTTCAACATTATATAGAATAGTTATGTATTGTAGGACTGACATGTGTGTATTGTAACTTATAGTGTAGAGCTTAAGGGAGAGTGTTGATTATATATTATCGATTTATGAGTTCTACATTATAAGCTCTAACCATAAATGTCATACTGACATGACAGTTGACAGACGTCATATTCTCATTCTTTTTGACCTGTCATGTCTGCCATGTACTAAATAATTTGTGTCGTCCTTATTATATTAATTATGTGAAACATCTGCGCCCCTTCTGTATTTTATCCGTGTTAATCCGGCGCACGACGAAACGCTTTTGTGTATCAATAACAAAGAAGTGCAATACAATTCACGATTGACAACTTTGCCGTTTTATTTCATTGAAGATTGCTTCCTCGTATTGGCTGCCGACATATGTAATACTACATGCTGTGCAGCCCGATAAGACTGCATCCTGATCTCTGATCAACAATTTAAGACTTTTATTATCTTGCACAAAACTGATTCATACACTGTTACTCTTAAGGTTCATAATTTTATTGTAGTCCGCATCGGCGCCTGGGACCTTTGATCCTGTTGTTCCTATTTCATGTAGAAAGTGGCGAGAACAAGACATGTGGCGACCAGCAGACTCGAGCGTTTTCTAGGAACAATACTTTTTATGATAGTTTCATGTTTTGAAGATAGCGAGTTCTATTGATTTAGCAAAGTATCTTGTGTATCCATTTAAGACCCCTGTCCCGTTTTTGTTTAAATGAATATAAGTTTACGACTTCTTAGGGTGCAAAACTATTTTAGGCAGTTCCGGTCAAAGAAATATTATGCAATTTATTGTGTTCAGCTGTGGAAATCACGAAGTGATTTGTTTTGGCTTCAACTGTTCAAAGAGCGCATTTTGTGTTATTGTTAAACTTAGATATATTAGGAGAAAGCTGTTGAAAGGGATAAAAAGTATTGTGGCCGGCTAGGTGTCATCACAATGTGATAATCCCCTCGCTACGTGAGCCTTTCAAACCGCTCAGCAAGAACACCGCGTTAGCCTATTTTATTTGCTATACTTATGTGCTCTGTATTGTGTGCTATCATTCCGCTTTGCGCTTCCCCGCCCGCTATTTAGATAGATAAGTACATCTAGGTTACGAACCGCATATTACGTGCTATATTTAAATAAATAAAACTTATTATTTTTATTATGTTGTGAAACCGCTGTATTTCATTTCCCGCCACCCACCTACATAGAGATAGAACCCCAAATCTCAGACCCTGAGAACAGAGTTTCAACTCATTTAAATGTCAATGACAGAGGCTGCCTTCGACGGCTAGCCACATCATTACACCCTGCTGCGACACAGTCAAAACTTGGGTGTGATATTTGACCGCACACTTTCTTGGTCCCGATATATCGGAGAAATTAGAAGAAATGTCTTCGAATCCATGACCTCTCTTAAGCGATTGCAAAACATTCTACCAATTTCCTTAAAAAATGATTGCTGAAGCCCTGCTACTCCTGATTTTAGACTACGCTGATCCTTGCTACACCGACGCGAACGAAGTGCTAGTCAATAAACTTGAAAGGCTCCAGAACATGGCTATTAGATTCATTTTCGGGTAACGGAAATATGACAATGTATCTGAATACCGCGCAAAATTAAAATGGCTGCCCATCCGACTGCGTCGTAGTTCCCATCTCCTTACCCTCTGCAAAATCCTCAACTACCCTCACGCTCCTCCGTATCTGAAGGATCGTTTTACTTACCGCTTCTCTCTGCACCACAAACCTGCTCGTATGCCCAGTAGAACCCACCAACTTCTTTAACCGATCTTTTACGGTCCATGCGGTGCGCCAGTGGAACGCCCTACCACCGTCTATCAGGCAAGCTAAATCCATAAATGTTTTTAAAAATCTCCTTCGTAAGCACTTTGAGTCTCAATGTTGATACTGTTAATGGTTGTTTGCCATCTTAGATAGGTAGTCACTTTGTGTAAAGTCAGTATTTATATATTAGTGTGTTGTATATGTATAGTAGTTATTATATTATATTTGGAGACTGTATTGTATTGTATTGAACGTAGTATATTTTATGACCATTTATTTATTTATAATTTGTTTGTTGTAATTAATTAATGTATAGTCCTATGCAAATACGATTATGCACTACTTCCGCTGCTCCATTTACAATTTCCTGTACCTAGGTTGTCTGGTAGAGATTGCCTATTAGCAATAAGGCCGCCTAATTGTACGCTAATTAAGTTCTACTTTGGCTGAATATATTCATGCTATTTCCTTTTGTGTGCAAATAAAGTATTCTTTTCTTATCTTATCTTATCTCATGCAGCAGTGACTACTTACGGTCGAAAGAACGGTGAAGGAGAGTTTTTTGACAGGACTTATCTAGCTTACCTAGGTATCACCCAGCGTACGTAGCGTATGAGTATTGAATCTCTTCCTGGCAAGAGTTTATCTACTTTGTCGTTCATGCGCACAAAGCCTAAATATAGCACAACTCGCTCACAATTACATATCAATGATGTATCATGTCATCACCTTTTTGGTGATGGCTTAGTAAAATCCCGAAAAGTGACGTCCAAAGACAAAACCTAAATGCCTTACACTGAGAGGTATCCGAATCACTTACATGTATGTTCCGCAATTTTATGTTGTTTCCGAGTTATTCAACCTCTAAAATTGTACGGTGAAAAATTCAACTGGGAGACTATTTTTCTTTCTTTGTATTCTCGAAATACACATCATGAAGATTATTCTTCAGAAACAACCGCTCAAAAAGCTTTATTACGGAAGTAAAAAAAGAAGGAAAATAATATGTCAGTCGAAATTTTTCTCATACAAATTTTAAAAGTTGATGAACTCAAAAACTACAAAAAATCGCGAAACATATATGCAGGTAATTCAGGTACCCCTTAGTATAAGGTATGCAAATTTATCATAATTCATAATTCATAATAATTCATTTATTTGCTATCACATGGTTATTCTTAAGGTCTTATTACATGAGCGTATCACACATGACGCCCTTTTGAGGGCACTGCAAATATATAGGTCAAGATATAAAAAATAAACTTGTAAGAAATAAATACATTATTACATGCGAGAATTTTCCAATTAAATTATACAAGTTAATCAAATAAGTTAATGTCATTATCAATATACTAGCTTTTACCCGCGACTTCGTCCGCGTTAGATAGTTTTTTTAGGCACAGGTTCTAAAGTAGATATGTAGAGGTATATTCATAGTAAGTATGACAGTGATATTAGGACAGTTCTTATCTCTACTGTTTAAAGATGACTTGCTTGCTTATGTTGTTAAAGAGACAATTTAAAACTTGCTATCCGGTGTACTGCCCTGTGAGATCAATATTTATAACCATTGAATACAAAAGTCAGTAAATAACAAAAAAATCCTCGGTAAAAAGTTGCCAATGTCCTTTCTCAACTTATTCCCATCATACTGTACAACTTTTGTTTTGGAACCATTTTTGTAACTCTAATAGTTTAGGTGGGCTCCTGATGGTACACCTGGTGGTCTACATAAGGTACTCCAGATCCTCAATATCCTTGTGAAAAGAAGCAGCCCATCATACTGAACAACTTTTGTTTTGGAACCATGCCTGTATCTCTAATAGTTTAGCTGGGCTCCTGGTGGTACACCTGGTGGTCTACATAATGTACTCCAGATCCTCTATGTCCTTTTGAAAAGTAGCAGCCCATCATACTGAACAACTTTTGTTTTAGAACCATGCCTGTATCTCTAATAGTTTAGCTGGGGTCCTGGTGGTACACCTGGTGGTCTACATAAGGTACTCCAGATCCTCAATGTCCTTGTGAAAAGAAGCAGCCCATCATACTGAACTACTTTTGTTTCGGAACCATTTCTGTATCTCTTATAGTTTAGGTGGGCTCCTGATGGTACACCTAGTTGTCTACATAAGTTACTCCAGATCCTCAATGTCTTTGTGAAAAGAAGCGGCCCATCGTACTGAACAACTTTTGTTTCGGAACCATGCCTGTATCTCTAATAGTTTAGCTGGGCTCCTGATCGTACACCTGGTGGTCTACATAATGTACTCCAGATCCTCTATGTCCTTTTGAAAAGTAGCAGCCCATCATACTGAACTACTTTTGTTTTAGAACTATGCTTGTATCTCTAATAGTTTAGCTGGGCTCCTCATTGTACACCTGGTGGTCTACATAAGGTACTCCAGATCCTCAATATCCTTGTGAAAAGAAGCAGCCCATCATACTGAACAACTTTTGTTTTGGAACCATTTCTTTATCTCTTATAGTTTAGCTGGGCTCCTGATCGTACACCTGGTGGTCTACATAATGTACTCCAGATCCTCTATGTCCTTTTGAAAAGTAGCAGCCCATCATACTGAACTACTTTTGTTTTAGAACCATGCTTGTATCTCTAATAGTTTAGCTGGGCTCCTCATTGTACACCTGGTGGTCTACATAATGTACTCCAGATCCTCTATGTCCTTTTGAAAAGAAGCAGCCCATCATACTGAACAACTTTTGTTTTGGAACCATTTCTTTATCTCTTATAGTTTAGGTGGGCTCCTGATGGTACACCTGGTGGTCTACATAAGGTACTCCAGATCCTCAATATCCTTGTGAAAAGAAGCAGCCCATCATACTGAACAACTTTTGTTTCGGAACCATTTCTTTATCTCTTACAGTTTAGGTGGGCTCCTGATGGTACACCTGGTGGTCTACATAAGGTACTCCAGATGCCCAATGTCCTTGTGTAAAGAAGCAGCCTATCATACTGAACAACTTTTGTTTGAGAACCATGCCTGTATCTCTAATAGTTTAGCTGGGCTTCTGATGGTACACCTGGTGGTCTACATAAGGTACTCCAGATGCCCAATGTCCTTGTGTAAAGAAGCAGCCCATCATACTGAACAACTTTTGTTTTAGAACCATGCCTGTATCTCTAATAGTTTAGCTGGGCTCCTGATGGTACACCTGGTGGTCTACATAATGTACTCCAGATCCTCTATGTCCTTTTGAAAAGTAGCAGCCCATTAAACTGAACTACTTTTGTTTTAGAACCATGCCTGTATCTCTAATAGTTTAGCTGGGCTCCTCATTGTACACCTGGTGGTCTACATAAGGTACTCCAGATCCTCAATATCTTTGTGAAAAGAAGCAGCCCATCATACTGAACAACTTTTGTTTTGGAACCATTTCTTTATCTCTTATAGTTTAGGTGGGCTCCTGATGGTACACCTGGTGGTCTACATAAGGTACTCCAGATGCCCAATGTCCTTGTGTAAAGAAGCAGCCTATCATACTGAACAACTTTTGTTTTAGAACCATGCCTGTATCTCTAATAGTTTAGCTGGGCTCCTGGTGGTATACCTGGTGGTCTACATAAGGTGCTCCAGATCCTCAATGTCTTTGTGGAAAAAAGCGGCCCATCATAATGAAAAACTTTTGTTTTAGAACCATGCCTGTATCTCTAATAGTTTAGCTGGGCTCCTGATGGTACACCTGGTGGTTTACATAAGGTACTCCAGATCCTCAATGTCTTTGTGAAAAAAAGCGGCCCATCATAATGAAAAACTTTTGTTGTAGAACCATGCCTGTATCTCTAATAGTTTAGCTGGACTCCTGATGGTACACCTGGTGGTCTACATAAGGTACTCCAGATCCTCAATGTCCTTTCGAAAAAAAGCGGCCCATCATACTGAACAACTTTTGGTTTGAAACCATGCCTGTATCTCTAATAGTTTAGCTGGGCTCCTGGTGATACACCTGGTGGTCTACATCTGTACTCCAGACCCTCGAATGGTGATAAAAAGTAGCCTATGTCCGTTCTCGGTATGCTAGCAATCTCTGTGCCAAGTTTCATGAAGATCGGTTCAGCCGTTTGGCCGTGAAAGCGTAGCAGACAGACAGACAGACAGACAGACAGACAGAGTTACTTTCGCATTTATAATATTAGTGTGGATTAACAAAAAATTCAAGTTCGTAGAAGACCGGCCGCGAAAACCTAAACTTAGATCTAAACCGTGTGTGTTAGCTTTAGTTCATTTTGTCTTTATAGAACTCGTTTACGCTGTAATAGGATTTTTTTGTTAGGAATAATTTTAGTTTGTTTTTAAATGTTGACAACTTTTGCTCAGATTTGATGATATCAGGGAGTTTATTATAGATTTTTGCCGCGTTACTATGTGGTCTCGTCCCAAAACTCTTTAGCCTTGAGGAAGATACGACAAGGTCATGTTTAGCGCGTAAGCAGGCCTGCGACACTCGCCTATACCTACGGAGTTAAGTACCTACGCCGTCGTGTACCGCGACGGTACACTCGGCCAGAGCCGGATCGCGCTCGCTAGTGGAGCGCGCGCGCATCGATGCGGTGACGTCATTTCACTTGTGACGCGTTCTTTAACGAGACAGTCGTACAGGTAGTGGAATAAATTGTTTGTGCTGTGCTTCTTTACGAAATTTAAAACCAATCAATTTATTATGATGATGGGACAAAATAGGACTAGGTGTTCTTTCTGTGCACGGATGTCTTAATAAAAAGAGTGATTCCAAGTTGTCCGTTTTTACATTACCAAAGAATTGTGCATGGTAAGAAAAATAATCCGTTAATAATAGGTAAATGTACCTACTATTATTGATTTATTTTGTGCTTTTAAGCAACCTATTGGATATGCTTTACTGGCAAGTACCAAACATTATCATGAATTGGACGACTGGATGAACGAGATACTTTCGAAATTATTATATATTCTGATTCACTATAATATATTCTATGTAAATAGCTAATATACCAACCAAATCAGTTTAGGATTTTATTTTTCATAGTTATATCCTGAATCCGGCCCTGGCGTTTAAGCTCCCGTGTAGGTAGTCAGAGAACGCAAAGGATTTGTGCTCTTATGCGCGTGCAATTGAGTTAAATTTAGATAGCGCACGGTGTCTTGGATGTTACAAAAAAAAGTGTAGGCTATTAAAACGGCGGCTTTCTTCAACATCAAAGGAGTGTCGCTTCTGTAGGTACTACTATTATCTATTCTGTGGCGTAAGTTCCTGTTGTGTATTGTATATTGTTGGGTAAAAAGATGTAGGTTGTTTCTCACAAAAATTGCCATCTCAAGTATATAAATACATGGTAACGTTAGAATTTCGTGTTTTATAAAGTATGGTCTGCAACTTTCGGGACATCGAATGCCGACGAGTATACGTATGCAATTTTTCTGTGATACAAATAGGTCATTGCAATCAGTGCTCGTAAACCAGAGAATGACCCCGTACCGGAGCCATGCCTCTGCGGACGCGTAGTACGCTGATAATGCTGTTTTAAAATCCGAAACTTTTTTTAAGTTATAAAGCGCGTACGAAAAATTTGATAGTTTTTGTTTTGTTTTAATTATGTGTTGTTTCCAGCTTAAGTGGGTATCTATGTGTAATCCTAGAAGGTTAAAGGTGGCTACTGTTTCAATTCTAGTAGAATTTGTACATAATTGAAGGTTAGAAGGTTGTGTTTGATACGTGTAAAATTCCATTAATTTGGTTTTTTCGTAATTTATTTGGAGGTTGTGGTCAGTAAGCCATTCATTAATTTTATGTAAGGTTATTTCGATTTCGTTATTGTAATTTTTATTATTCTTAAATTTAAATAAAACCGTGATATCATCCGCGAATAGTGTACAATGCTCATTGAGGATTTTTGGCAAGTCGTTTATGTATAGTAAAAACAAAACGCATCCGAGCACTGTACCCTGCGGAATAGATCCGTTCAGTGTTCGCATATCCGATCGAACCGTTTCCACTATACATGTGGATTCATTATAGTTATTTGTTTGTACGTACTGGATTCGGTTTGCCAGGTAAGACTTGAACCAACTGTACACGACACCTCGAATTCCAGAGCCGTATAATTTAGCAAGTAGGATATTGTAAGAAACGCGATCGTAGGCTTTTGTTAGGTCAAGTAAAATCGCAAACGTCCTGTATCTATTGTTTACGTTTTCTAATACCTGTTCGGTTAGCGAGTAAACAGCCAGCGTTGTTGACCGTTTTTGTCGAAAGCCGTACTGGGTATTGTTATAAACGTCATTTTTTTCTAAAAATTTATTTAGTCGGGTGCACATACCCTTTTCGAATATTTTAGAAATACTAGGTAACAAAGCTACAGGTCGATAATTACTAGGATCTAGCTTGTCACCTTTTTTTGGAATCGGTATAACTTTCTGTATTTTTAGTGCGTCAGGAAAACAGCCTTCTTCAAAGGATTGATTTACTAGAATTGTAATCACAGGCCCTAGTTCATTTGCACAATATTTTAATAAAGATGGTGGTATCTCATCGTGACCGCAGCTATTAAGGTTTTTCAAGTTTCTAATGATTAGGAGAACTTCATGCTCTGTGACCGGTTGTAGGTACATTGAGTTGGACAACGGCTCGAGCACTGGACGGCCGGGCGCCTCCGATCCAGCAGTGTTTAATGAGCTCCCGGTAGATGAGTCATAAACATTTGCAAAGTGATTATTAAAAATATTTGCTACCGTTAATGGGGAGTCAGCGATCGAGTTTTGAGTTTGGCCATGGTTTTGGCTTATGTTATTATTTACGCGCAGTTTTAGGTTTTTATAATTGTTTCGTTTGGACTTTCCTGATATTTCGTTAATTACTTCCCACATAGTTTTCATTTTGTTATTGGAGTTTTTCATCTTATTTCGGTTATTGATCTTTTTGGATTTAAAGACACATTTTTTAAGAATTTTGCCAAAGTTATTGTAGTGCTTTTTTAGAACAGGGTGATGTTTTGATTCGATAAGTACCTAGTTTTTTTAAAGTTCTCTTGTGTTTACATGCCCGTTTTAGACCAGTAGTTAGCCAAGTACTGTTACGGGATTTCAGAATTTTTTTCTTTACGGGTATTTGCGTATCTAGCGCTAACTTTAATTGTTTTATAAATTCGTCATAATTTTTGTTAACGTTGTTTTTGTAGATTAGTATTTTATTCCAGTCTATCGCTTGTAGGTATTTTTTAAAATTATCACGGTTTTTCTGATTAAATGTCCGTTTATTGATTGTCCAATTTTTATTTAGATCGTTCTTTTTGTTTTGCGTTTCGTGGGCTGTATAGGTAACGCTTCTGTGATCTGATAAACCATAATCGATTACAGGAACATCATAATGCTGTTTATTTGTATAGATGTGATCAATACAGGTAGAAGTGGTGGGGGTCACGCGGGTAGGTTTTGTTACTATTTGTATCAGATTATACGATAGCATAAGATTAGTTAGACGCCTAGAGTCTTTAGAACTTCCTATCATATCGATATTAAAATCCCCGCCAAGAATTATGTGGTTTTTGGGTTCGCATTTTTTTATTTTATCTAGAAGCTTGTGTAACTGTTTATAAAAAATATCAATTTCGCGGTCCGATCTATAGACACAAATTAAAATAACATTACGTTTAGTAAGCTCTACTACGCGAAATTCAAAAATAAATTCACAATTTAGAGCGTGAAGATCATCTCTCTCTTTATATTCTATATGATCTCTAAGGAAGATCGATACTCCGCCGTGAATATGTTCACTTCGATAAAAAGCGCTCGCTGTTTGAAAGCCTGGTATTTGAATGACGTCAGCGTGGTGGGGATATAACCAAGTTTCTGATATACACAATGCATCATAATAGTGGTCTTCTAAAAATTCTTCTAAGATGTGAAGTTTATTTGTTATACATTGTATATTTTGGTAAAGTATTGTTAGCGAATCTTTTGGTTTATCGAAAGTTGTGGTGTGATCTGTTTTCTTGATTTGGCTCGTGAGGCGTGTGATGTACACTCTCGTTTTCCGATTGTTGCTGTTCTTGTGTATGGTCTTCATTAGCAATATATTCTCGTCCATTATATCATTGGACTTCACTATACGGGCCACCCTGTATAGCTCAGCAAAGTGATCAAAAACAACAGCATAGTTATACGAGTAGTACCTAATAACAGGAGCAATTAAACATTTTAAATGGAGATAAGTTTAAAAAATGTATAAGACGAGACAGTATAAAAATCGCCGAGGTCATAAAAAAGTATCAATTAAAATATGAAACTGAAATAAAGTAAAAAAATTAAATTCAATAAAAGCAAAATTTAACAAAACTCAAAGTTCAAAATTTAGTCAAAGAAACTATGAAGCCTTTGCATAGTAAGGAGTAACAGGAACAGACTAAATGAAGGACGAAAATTCTTACCCATCCATTTTACACGTTTTCACAGCATAATGCTAGATTGTTCAATTGTTTTTTTTATGAACCTGACAATGATGATTCATAGATAGGCAAACACAAACAGTTTTCTTAACTGTTAGAAACAAAAAGATTTGTGCACGAGTAACACTGAACGAGCAGATAGCCCGCTAATGAGTAAAAATGACGCATCGGCCCTAAGTCAAATCATGAAGCAAGTAGCTCGTTGCAACTGAGCCAAGTTACTGAATAATAAATTTGAGAAACACGACTTGTATGGTAATTTGTCTCTCAACTAAATCATAAACAAGTAAGTTGCATAAAACTACAACATAACTAAAAACAGTCTCGAGACTATTAATCAGGAATTATGTGTAGATAAAGTATTTGGTTAATTTTGCAAAAGATGACATTATATTTGTCAGCGTTTTGAAGGTCCTTCATAATTTTAATAGGGATACTTAAATATTTTTAATTTTTTATTCTTCGTTGTTTACAAACATACGTACATTTTGAAAAAAGGCTAGATAAATTTAACAACAACGATCACTTGAATTTTCTACGTAATTTTCTATACATTAATTGCCTTTTGGTTTTTATTATAAAAATATAAATTATTTTTAGGTAGAAACCAACTAATCTACTGTTGATCATAACGAAAACACCCAGATTAAATTCAAATAGCTAAGAATTTCGATTTTCGATTCAACAAAATGTTTGTGTCTTGTGTAGATGGAAACACAAACCTCGGCGAAGCAGGCAGAGGTACTATTCGCTACGCCATCGGGCCATTCAAATCGTAAAGCAACAAAGATAAACAAAAAAATGTGCACGAGCAAAACAAGCCGAGCAAGAAACCAACGTGTCAATGGCTCAACGATGAGTCATGAGGCGAATCGAATGTTAGTACTGAGCCGAATCGTTAAAAAATAAATTACATCACCACGACTTACTTGGTAACAATAATTGTTTTATTACTTTTGAGATAATTATCATTTTAATCCCATTTTATTTGCGTTATAAATAAATAAAATATATTTTCGGTAATTAGAATTATAATAACATATTATGTTTCGCTGCTTCATTCTTTGCGATTTATCAAGTTTAACATGGTGTAGTTGCGTCCCAAGCATCAGCCTAGCACGGATTTTTAAAGAATATGCAGAAATTTAATAACCTAAAATGGCAACACTACCCCATCTGCTAAAGCACTCCACACGCCCCCTGTCAGTCGGTTATTTTTCATTCTGTGTTTCCGTGCCGAAGCCTAAGCACGTCACGTAAACCTCTTCCGATTTGTTGCTGCGTGTCGAAGAATCTCCGTCATCGCCAAATATCCGCATCTATATAAAATGGGAAAACGGTCAAGTCACGAAAATGCTGAAGAAACTGTCAAGAAAATGCCAAGGAATCGGCTTATTATTTATTTATTTATTAAACTTTATTGCACAGAAAGTACAAAGGGCGGGCCTAATGCCAAGCGGCATTCTCTACCGGCCAACCAAAAGATAAACAGAGAGAGTAAAAGCGGGTGCATAATACAAAATACAAAAAAAGAAATATAATCGTACTTAAAGTTCTCATTAAAGGTAGCTATACAATACATAAGAAGGAATAAACTAAAATACTACATACATACATACGATATACATAAGATATACCAACGACAAGCTAACAGAAATGAAATAGGATTATGTATTTATCGGACGAAGAATCCAGTACAAGTGAACGTAAGTACAAGTAAACCAATTTTGATATTTAATAAAACACGATGCGAACAACTATTACACTGGGTTGTGTCCTTCGATACGCCGTGTGATGCCGGCTTAGAATAGCATCACCCCATTTCTTTCCCGTGGGAGTCGTAAGAGGCGACTTAGGGACTTGAGGGTGTGTATTGCAATTTTAGGCGATGGGCTGACAACCTGTCACTATAGCGATACACAATTTTCCGAATGACCCTCAAATATTTATCAGACGTGGCGTATAATGTCCGTTTATGCGGCCATTTACGCTCTGCCTACCCCGCAAGGGATAATAGGCGTGATATGTGTGTGTGTGTGTGTGTCCTTCGATTTATCCCTGGATACGTAACTGCTATAATCTGTTTTTACTATCGGATATATTTGTCTAGCGAGCAACTAAATCTGGGCTGTGTCCATGACATATTTTACTAAAGAACATTTTGTTCTTTTAGACTTGAATTCGCCAAGCATCCGAACCTGAAACAACGTTGGGTAAAGCGGTTCACAAGGATGTGGCATCTCGATGGATGGAAGTAATTAAAAAGGGACTGACCAAGGAAGTAAAGGCAACACTAGCAAAGGACCATTTAATTCCCAGCAACTGTGAGTTACTTGTACCACCAATATTAAACCCGGAAGCTAAAGCTGATTTATCTGAAACCTTTGTTAAGCGTGATGCTCCTCTGTTGTACAGGCAAAAACAAATCAGTAACGCTATGGCCGCGTTAGCCCGTTCTGTTGATAATTTAATATCCAGAAAACGTGATCAGGAGCTAAACAAAAGATTTTAAAGCCTGTCAATGATGCATGCAGAATACTATGCGGTATGCACCAAAATGAAACTAAAATACGAAAGAAGTTCGTCGTTTCTTCTGTCAACACTGGTATGAGGGAGACGCTAGTGAATTCCGGTACAGATAAATATCTTTTTGGGGACAACATGTCTGAAAAGCTAAAGGCGGCAAAAAAATTTCAAAGGTCGGGCGAAACCCTAAAAGCGCCACAAAAACTACGTTCCACAAAAGTAATTTTTATAACAAAAAAAAGCCGAACAAATTTCAAACCCCAACAGCAAAAACCACCAGCCCAGCAAACTGCTGCGAGAGTGGGACCCGCCTCGCGCTACCAGAGCAACAACGTTAATATCAAAACGTTATTAAATATTGGGGCAATTTCTATTTGCGATCATGAGGATGGTGAATTTTTGTCTCGTATATTTTTAATACCGAAACCCAACGGCGATAAAAGATTTATCTTAAATTTAAAAAACTTAAATAAATTCGTAACCATTTCAAGATGGAAGACTATCGCACAGCTTCAAAATTAATCACTCGCAATTGTTACACGGCTACTATCGATCTGAAAGACGCTTATTTTTTAGTTAGCATAAATAAATCTCAGCGAAAGTATTTACGCTTTCAGTATTATGACCGTCTTTATGAATTCAACTGCTTGCCATTCGGATTATGCTGCAGTATGCAACGCAGCTTTACATCTAGGTCAATCATGACTTAGCTGGAATTGTCTATTTTGTTTTTAACGACGGAACTAGATAACTGGAACCGGGCGAATCTTCTATTTTGAGTTAGCGACGAAATTGGTTTACTGGAACTGGACGAATTTTCATGTTGTAATTTTTTTTTCTCCTGATTTATATCTTCAATCTTCCACTTAGAGGTTCGCTGTAGTTGCGAGTCGCCATACCCATTACAAGCGAGACCTTGAAAGAAATGCAAACTCAAGTAGTTTCTGTTCTGACTCGGTCACAAAGGAAAAAACTAGACTAGAGACTAACCACAGATTTAGAAACTAAGAGATATGGTGAGGGGCGTGGCGCGTGTGATTTGTGCTCCTGCTTATTTGCAAAATGCCGAGTTGTGCTGCGGTTATTTGTAAAAATAGAAGTACTACAACAAATTTTAAGACACACGGAATCACATACCATCTGTAAGTACCACTTATTTTCAGTATTTAATCTAGTATTTTTAAATTTCTTCAAATCACCAACTATGTCAATAAATTTCGACGAATGAATTGAACATATCGATGGTCTAGAAGACAAACATGATAATTACAGACTATCCAACTTTTCAGGAGGAACATTTTTAGTTACGTAAAAGTTCTAGATGCTGTAGCTTAAAATGGAACATAGGAACCATGTATATACTACTTGTATTTGGATGTGTTAATACTGAAAGTAATTTATTATTTCTCATTTACTGAAATGTCATTCTGCATAAAAATCCAATTGTAATTAGCTATGTCAATGTAAAAATTGTATATTGAAATGTCAGTAAATAGCCTTTTCTCTACATACCTATTTTTGGTATCTTTGTGTTGAGTAGGTAAAACAAACAGCTGTGCGCAGTGGTCACTAATCGGTGTGTCAATATGTGTGGCAGTAACGGTCCCATCGTCACAAGAAACAATACCGCAATCAATCGAACTACTAGAATGCGTAGTTATGCGAGTAAGAAAATTAACTTTATTATACAGGTTATAACTGCTTAATAAGTCATTTAATCTACGGCGCTCGGGGTTTTCATACTCATAATGAACGTTCAAATCACCAACCAAAATAAACCTTTTATTTTCATCAATTGTACAATTTAATAACGATTCCAATGTCAACAAAAACTGGTCAAAATCCCCGTTCCCGGTTCTGTACATACCAATAATAATAAGTTTTTCTTGAAGTAATTCGATTACACTAAAATCGCAATGGAACTCATTAACAAATATTTATTTTAAATATTATTAAATATTTATCCTCTTTTTTTTAACTTAACCTATTAAAAAAAAACTTAATTCGGTACAAAACGTTTTGTCTTATTCTTATGTACGGTTAATTCCTTATTATTCTTATCGATTATTACGTTAGGTCCATCTTCTTTTATCACTTTGTACGGTCCGTTGTACACACTTGTCAGTTTACCACCTGTTTCACTTTTCACTAGTAGTAAGTCACCTGGTTGATATAACTTTTTAAGCACTCGCGATCACTTTCACTCATTTTAAGTATTAGACCGGGTCTATCGCGATATATACTCGCTGGGACGTCAGTCAACCCGCGACCACAATACATGAAACTGTGTTGAAACGTCGGGACACAGGTAAATTACTAATATTTACCTAAATACTATCGCGATAGACCCGGTCTAACACTTAAAATCACCTGGTTGATATTTCACTGGATTCACTGATTGGTCGTACACATTCTTCCGATCATACTTTGTTTTCAACAAATTATCGTGTGCATCCTTATAAGCTACTTGTAACCTATATTTAAGTTCCTTACTATAATCTTCTATGTTATATAATGGCTCTATACTATTTCTTAGTCTACTAGGAACTTAGTCTTAGTCGTTGGAACCGAGGCTATAACCCCGACCTGATCTTTGTCAGTTCAAATATCAGCTCAAACTCTCTCAAAAGTGTGTGCCTTCCTATACCCCGTACCCAACATAGGCCAGTTATGTGCACAGTCCAAGCAGTAGTCAAACCAATATCTGTACCGTTCAGACGCCGGTTTAACTTTTCGAAGGCAAATTGGGATGAGTACGCTAAGATGATTGACGAAAAAATGCTTGGTATTACGCCGACACCCGACAACTATGATGAGTTTGTCAAAGTTATCCAGTGGGTATCCCGTCAGTGCATTCCACGAGGCTGTCGAACTAGCTATGTCCCGGGCCTGACGAAGAATTCTGCACAAAAACTGGCTGAATATGAAGCCTTGTACACTGAAGATGCTTTCTCCGAGGATACAATCGTAGCCGGCGAGGAACTGATGGAAGCTCTTGGTGAATGCCGTCGCAAGAAATGGATATCGCTGGTGGAAAACATGGACATGACGCATAACTCAAAGAAAGCTTGGTTTACTCTTAGAAAACTTACAAGTGACCCCCCTGAGGCCTCCCATCCAGGCCCCGTTACTGCAAACCAAGTTGCCCACCAGCTACTTCTCAACGGGAAACCGCCTAAAAAGCTTTCCAAGCTCAAATACAAAATCTCAGAGCTGACGAATGATCAACGTCCGATAAGCCAGCAATTCACGATAACCGACATCAAAAAAGGAATAGGTTCCCTTAAAAATGGTAAAGCTGCCGGCATAGATGACATTACTGTAGAACAGCTGAAGCACCTGGGTCCTGTAGCAGTGTCTTGGCTCCTGGAGTTATATAATACCTGCACTGAAACCGCAAAAATTCCAAAAATTTGGCGCAAGTCGAAAGTAATAGCACTGCTCAAACCAGGCAAACCCGCAGAAGACCCAAAGAGCTACCGGCCTATCTCCCTGTTATGTCTCACGTACAAGCTGCTAGAACGTCTGCTCCTATACCGATTGACAAACCTAATCGACCCACAGCTTAGCCCTCAACAAGCGGGTTTCCGCCCGGGTAAATCGTGCTGCAGTCAAGTCCTCAATCTGACTGAGCATATAGAGGATGGATACGTTAAAGGATTAGTGACCGGCGTCGTGTTTGTCGATCTCAGTGCAGCCTACGACACTGTCAACATAAAGCGCCTTCTAGCAAAAGTAGCCACCTTCACGAGAGACCGTAAATTTGTCACCCTATTGGCTGAACTTTTACAAAACCGCCGCTTTCAAGTCCAGCTTAACCACGATAAAAGTAGATGGCGTAACCAAAAAAATGGCCTTCCTCAGGGAAGTGTTCTGGCTCCCACATTTTTTAATATGTATACAGATGACCAACCCAGCTACCAAAACACGTCGCGCTTTTTGTATGCTGACGACCTTGCTCTAACCTGCCAAGCCAAAACTTTCCCAGACGTCGAACAACACCTAACTGCCGCCCTTGAACAGCTCCATATATATTACGACACCAACTCACTGCGGCCCAACCCAGCAAAGACAGAGTCATGTGCGTTCCACCTCCGCAACCGAGATAGTGCAAAACACCTGAATATCACGTGGCGCGGGGTGGACATCGCTCATAATGACAACCCCAAGTACCTTGGTGTTGTTCTGGACAGGTCGCTGACTTATAAAGGGAACTGTCAGAAAGTAAAGAGCAAGGTTAGTGCACGGAACAACATCATCCGTCGCCTAACATCTACGCAATGGGGAGCCGTTCCTCATGTTCTTCGCACCAGCAGTCTCGCGCTTTGCTACTCTGCGGGCGAGTACGCTTGCCCCGTTTGGGCGCGCTCAGCGCACGCGAAGAGTGTGGACGTGGCCCTCAACGAAACGTGCCGGATAATCACGGGTACGCTGAATGATAAATGATAAATGATAAATGATAAATGATAAATGATATTTATTTGCCAAAGACGTAGTTTAAAAGGTGAAAGGTAAAGGTAACAAAAGCGCTTACATCTAGATTGTTAAAAATCATGCAAATTTATAGACAAACATTACTAAATTAACTTGTAAACACACATATCACATTACTGTTATCATTGTTATTTATACATGTCATATTTATATTATTATTAGGTACAGTTCAATCATAAAATCTATTTCCATGTCAAATTATTAAATAATTTAAAAGTATTATGTCCATGTTTGCTTATTATCTAAATATTCTTTGACCGAATAAAAACATTTCATTATTAGCCATTGCCGTAGTTTTTTCTTAAATGTAGGTATGGGAAAGTCTTTCAACTCGTTTGGGAGATGGTTATAAACTCTAATCGTCATAGAATAGGCGTTAACGCTATATATTTGCGATTTGAGATTATTTAATACTAATCTGTCTGGGTATCGTGTATTAAAGTTACATACATCTTTTTTAGATTTAAACATATTTGGGTATAATTTTACCAAGACACAGACTTCATAGATATACAGGCAGGGTAATGATAACAAATTAAGTTTTTGAAACAAAGGTTTGCATGTAGTCATAGGGCTTACATCACAAATCGCGCGTATACACTGTTTCTGTGCAATAAATGCTCTTTCTACGTCTGCAGAGTTTCCCCACAGTACTATACCATATCTTAGGTTCCGACTGAAGCCGACTCCGCTGGCCCATCTGTATTTGTTAGCAGGCATTGCACCACCAGGCGTCCGCCGCGGAGTGGCCTGTTCCGTAGAAAAGCAAAAACAAGAGCAAGATAACAGGCACCCACTACACGGCCATAAGCCACCCCCTCCCCGCCTGAAAAGCCGCCACAGTTTTATGAACAACACCAAGCCTCTCGACACTGACCCATCCAAAGCAAGAGTAGAGCTGTGGTCCAAAAAATACCCACCCAAAAATGCTTATACCTCCACCAATGAGAAGCTACCGCCAGGTCACAACCTTCCCTGGTCAACCTGGAAGGCGCTAAACAGACTTCGGTCAGGTATCGGCAGGTGTAAGGAGCTCAGGAAGAAGTGGGGCTTGTCTTCTGATGACACGTGTGAGTGTGGCGCCTTACAAACTATGTCACACTTAATGTCATGCCCTACCTCTCCTGCTGCTTGCACACAGGAGGACCTATTTCGAGCCAACCAAAATGCTATTGACGTAGCGACCTTTTGGGCTCAAATACTGTAACACGGGGTACATCGCCATTGACCCGAAAAGAAGAAGAAGAAGAAGAAGAAGTCTACTAGGGATTTCACATTTATTACCAAACACGAGTTCAAAGGGCGTGTATTTGGTTGCGGTATGGACAGTAGTGTTATAAGAAAAACACCAGAATGGAAGCCAGTGGCTCCATGTATGTTTGTCACATTGTATCCGTAAATACGCTATCAAGTGTTTATGAGAATTTTCTAGAGATCCAATAGACTGATGGTGATAAGCAGTTGAATTTAATTTTTCTATTTGAAGTAGTTTGCACACATTTTCCATTAATGAGGACATAAATTCTGTACCTTTATCGGTTGCGATAACTTTTGGAATACCAAATCTGAGAATGAAATTGTTTACAAAAGCTTTTGCTACTGTCAGTGTTTTTTTATTTTGTAATGGATAGGTTTCAACAAATTTACTTAGTTCGCATTGAATTGTTAGTATATAAACATTCCCATTCTCATCTCTATCTAACGGGCCTACTAAATCCAAAAATATTTTTTCCAACGCTGTTACAGCTGTTGTAGTTATCACCATCGGTTCTTTCGTATTTCTAGAATATTTCATTTTTTGACATTGCTCGCACTTACTAACAAAGTCACTTACATCTTTTTCCATTTTAGGCCAATAATACTTTTGTTTAATATTGTTTATCATTCTACGCATACCAGCATGTCCACTGGTTGGTAGCAAATGATAGTCATTTAGAATAAACTTTTTATCATTTTCGTTATTTATTCTTTCTATTCCCCTTAAAATACATATATACTTTGCACTTAATTTATTAGTTCCTTGATAAATAACGCGTTATCATTATTTTCAATTACATATATTTCATTGACGTCAATTCTTTTACAAAAATCTCTTAATTTTAATACAAATTCGACTCGCGAGTATTGTTATTTAAAATTGAGATTGTCTTGGAATAGTAAAGGGAGCAGAAATGATAAGCTGGAACAAGATTAAAGTTCAATATATTTGGTACGTCTGTACGGCGCGGTGGCTCTGACAAGAAGGGGAGATTGCATGGAGCTATTCGATATTAAAGGGAAGGCTTTACCAACGCCATCTGCAGGCACAAGCAAGAAATAAATTACAGCGACATCTATGCAAGCATAGAAAAACTAGGTACATACCTTAGATCTGAGCAAGCGCAAGAGTTGAATGTTAGCTCGTGTCGCGTGTAGATGGTGTTGTTTACAACATTTTGCCCCCCTTGAAATAGTAATTTTATATTTTCTATTTCAAAGTGAGTTAACAATTATTCCCATGTACTAAATATTAATTTACTTAAGTTAACTTATGTATTGCAAACATTTAATTTAATTTGAACAAGAACAAAATGGGAATAATTGTTCTAAGGTTTAGGAAAGGAGTAAGTAATATTAGACAAATAAATGAGTACAAGACAAACCCTAGCATTGCTTGTTTGTTGTTTTTTCTTTTATCTATCCCTAACTAAATAAGTTAAGTAACAAATTATTATTACATTACATTATGTAAGAGGTTATTTTTAGGAATGAAAAATAGACAGGTAAGTAATCATAGTATAAAACAATATCAACCTATCTTAAAATGCCTATAGAAATAATAAAAATGTTATTATTATGAAATAATTTTGAAGCTATTCTACTTGCAAAGGTAATGGACAAATTTTAGAGAAGGCTGTCTTCAAAATCGTTCCTCTTGAAGTCTTCACGGTAGCAATACGGACTGCGCCGTCACGGCCTGGGTGAACGTCTATGATTCTTGCCAGCCTCCACTGACACGGGGGCAGCCGATCTTCTTTGATGATGACCACGGTATTTTTCGCCAGCGTGGGTCCTTTGGAGCTTCGCCACTTCGTCCGTGACTGCAGAAGTCCCACATAGTCCCATGCGCGCCAGAAGTTCTGGAATATCTGTTGGAGTTGTTCATGGTGTTTTAATCTATTCGAGGGAATCTCATCATACTCCTGCTCTGGCAGTGAAACTGGCGTTCTTCCTATCAGAAAGTGAGCTGGAGTGAGGGATTGGATAATTTCTGAGTCTGAATAAGGTATGGGGCATAGAGGGCGGGAGTTGAGGACCCCTTCCACTTGTGTCAACAAGGTTGAAAATTCTTCATAGGTAAGCAGGCTTTGCCCTAGTGTCCTTTTTAAGTGGTACTTACAGGATTTGACAGCTGATTCCCACAAGCCACCCATATGGGGCGAGTAGGCGGGAATGAAACTCCATTGAATGCCTAAATCAAGACAGGAAGTTGCCAATTCGTTAGAACTCTGATTTAGAAAGTTTTGCAACTCTGTAAGCTCGTTATGAGCACCGTGAAAAGTAGTACTATTATCACTTACAATTTCTCGCGGTCTTCCTCGTCTATACACAAACCTGCGGAGTGCTGCGAGAAAGGCCTGGGACTCTAGACCTGAAATAAGTTCCAAATGAACCGCCTTAGTACAGAAACATACAAAGATAGCTATGTAACATTTATAGGTCTTATAACCACGAGTACGGCGATCTCGTATTAGATAAAATCCACTATAGTCTATACCCACAGTGTGAAAGGGAGGGCTAGGATTAACCCTGGTACTCGGTAGGTCCCCCATCTGGACCTCCGGGGTTTTAGGATTGGCCTTGAAGCACGTAACGCATTCACGGACTATTCGATTAGCTAAGTACTTACCTTTTATCGGCCAGATACGCTCACGGCACGTGGAAAGCAGAAGCTGCGGCCCAGCATGCATCAATCGAACGTGTTCATTTCTCATGATTAATTTAGTGAGTGCATGATCACTGTGTAGTACTACAGGGTGTTTTTTGTCGTAGTCGTACTGTGATAAGCTCAGTCTACCACCCACACGTAATAATTTGTCGCTTTCATTGATGTATGGTTTTAATTTTTTAAGACAAGACTTTTTGGGAAAATCCTTTTCCTTTCGAATCGAATCATATTCAGAAGGAAATGATTCCATTTGTGAATATTTCATTAATGTGTGAGTGGATTCCTTCACCTCTGTGCACGTAAGTGGTCCTACTTGTTTGTTAGTTTTGTGTTTACAATTATATATGAATCTGCGTATGTATGCAAATATGTGAAAAAGTTTCGTGTCACTTGACCACCTTGAAACTAATTCTGTTATAAATTTATTATTGTTACTATTTGCCCCAGTTGGGGGCGTATCATCTTGACATGATAACGTTGTGTTACATAATGTGGAAGTCGACTGCTTCTGTTGTGTTTTTAACTCTGGTAATGAAGTTATGGTTTCATTTTGATGGTTAGGCCATTCATGTGATTGTTTACTCAAAAAACATGGGCCTTCAAACCATAATTTATGTGTACTCGGGCAGTGAACTAATTTGTCCGCGTGTACACCTCTTGAAAGTAAGTCAGCTGGGTTTGAATTACTAGCGATCCAGCGCCAGTCACCCGCGTTTGTTAGAGACTGTATTTTTGACACTCTGTTTGATACAAAGGTGTTCAACTTGTGTGGTTCAGTCTTAATCCAAGCTAGCGCGATAGTGGAATCAGACCAGTAGATAATGTTATGTATGTGTGTTTTCAGTGCTGTTTTGACTGTATGCATGCAGTTTGCTAATAATAAGTTACCACATAACTCTAGTTTAGGTATGGTTTGAGTTTTTAAGGGTGCTACCCGGGATTTCGCAAATATCAAACGAGTGATTATATACCCATGCGTGTCTATGGTGCGTATGTATATAGCACAACCGTAGGCATATTTACTAGAATCTGAAAATCCATGCAGCTCGACAGTGACACAGTTTTCAACTTTCACATGTCGTGGTACTTTGAGTTCACTTAAATTTCTTAATTTGTTGTAAAAGTTAAGCCACTCTTCTTGTAAAGTTTGCGATATAGGAATATCCCAGCCCGTCTTTTCTACCCAAAGACGTTGGATAATGCATTTGGCAATAATTATGATAGGACCTATTAACCCCAGTGGGTCAAAAATACTTGAAATTCGTGACAAAATAATTCTTTTAGTAACACGATTCGGAATGGGCTTTAAATCAATCGAATAAAGTAGATTATCGGTTGTACTAGACCAGTCTAAACCAAGCACTTTGTGTGGTGTATTAGGTTGCACAAATTGTTTTTGTTGTGGCGTAGGTGAGGTTAGTAATGAAGTAGGTATTTTTTGGTAATGTGTAGATGTGGATGTAAGCTCACAGAGGGTACCTTGAATATCCTGGGAGTTGGATCTCCATTTGTGAAGATGAAAGTTGCCAGTCTTCAAAATCCTGTGGATTTCGAGCGCGACCTCTGTTACAAACTGATGATCATCACCTCCATACAGCAGGTCATCTGCATAGAACTGCTCAGCAATCGCAGTTGCTGCCGCCGCCCTTGCTGCAGCTGCTGTCGTTGGTGCGGATGCTGTGGATTGGTTTATTAAACTGGCGTGAGTTTCTTGTGCTAATTGCAATAAGCAACGCGTGGCTATGTAGGGTGCTGGCTTTAAACCAAAGCTAAGTGTCGTGAGTTTGTATGTCTGTAATTTGTGGTGTGGTTCTTCCCTCCAAAATATGCACTGCAACTGTTGGTGTTGAGGGGTTAAAAGAACTGAACAAAACATTTTTTGTATGTCAGCATTAACAACATATTTATAAAGTCGGAATCTTAATAAAATATTTATAAGCGTGTCTTGTTTGATTGTACCTTTATGCAAGATATCGTTTAAGGAAACACCTGTGGATGTTTTAAAGGATGGGTCGAGAACTACCCTCAGCGGAGTGGTTGTTTTTTGTAAATTAATGACTGCATGATGTGATAGGTAATTAAGTGGAACGTCGGACTTAGTACATTTCGTCATTCGTCCCGCTTCTTCGAAATCATGCATAAATTGAATGTACATTTGTTTAAATTGATTATCGCGTAAAAAACGTTTCTCTAAGAAAAAAAACCTTTGTTTGGCAATTTTTTCAGAGTCCCCTAATGATGTAACTGGGGATTTGAGGGGTAAATTTACGACAAAGTTGCCATCAGAGGAACGGGTATGGGAATTAAATACCTCTTTGCAAAAAATATCATCATTTGACAACTGTGGGATATTATCTTCTTTTGTATTTATGCAACATTCTTCGATATCCCAAAATTGTTTTAATTGAGAATTTAAAGAAAGATTACAACGTACCTGTTGTTTACATTGTTGTCGAGTGGTTGATGCACCGGCAACAATCCATCCGAACTTGGTATTTTGCAGTACGAGGTTAGTTTGACCTAGTAGGTACTGTCCATTTGATATCAGCTGATAGAAATACTCAGTTCCGATTGTTAAATCAGCTTCACCCGCTAAGTTGAAGTTTTCGTCCGCAAATTCAATATTTTTTGGAATGTTGTACTGTAAGATATCAATGTTATAGTTAGGTAAATAACATATTGAAGGCACAATCAAACACGTTAAGTCGAGCGAAAACGGTTGTTTGAGCGATTCAACGCTAAGTTCACATGAATGATTTATCGCGATTGCATTACCGTTAACTCCTACGACTTCCATGTTTACCTTTTGTTTTGGTAAATTAAGCAACTCGGAAGTACGTTCACTAATAAGGTTAGATTGGCTTCCCGAATCTAGAAACACTCGTAAAATGTGTTGTTTTTGGTTGTGATCGGATACACGGACTAGAGCCGTGGAAAGAATTTGGACTTTGCTCTCGGGGAGCTCGGAAGTAACTGCACACGATTGAGTGCGAATTGGAATGACGCCGGTAACACTCGGTTGCGTAACCGGTTCGGTAGGGTGATCTTGATACATAATATGATCAGATAATTGCAAGGCAGCATTTGGATTATTTTTATTGGGTTGTGTAGGTATGTTATTGCTACATTGTAGTACGGTACTACGTGGATGTATCGGTTGATTAGGGTGTGTATGAAATCGGTTAGTTCTAGAATTGTTTGGTTCCGTGCGTTCTATGTGTTGATGATGGTCGTTGTATGTGGTTAGTTGTGTATTTGGTAGTGTATTATTAGTACAGAGGAGTGTATGGTGCTTACCGTTACAGCGTCTGCAAAGAGAAGATCTGCAGCTGGAGAGAGAGTGAGAAGAAGATGAAAGACAGTTGGTACACAAATTTAACGATTTAGCCGTGCGAATGCGCTCCGTAGTACCTAGGGCCAAAAATAGGTGACATTGGTTTATGTAGTGCCTACCTTTACACTGAGGGCAAGACGTTACCGATTGATAGTTGGATCTTGGTTTGGAACTCGTGACTATATGAACCTTCTTGGAGGGGAGTGGCAGATCTGAGCCTCTGGCTCCCATGGTGTCCAGAAGATCAGCCCGCTTCCGCAGAAAAGTCTTGAATTCTTGTAATGTAGGCAGTTCATTTGAATCTTGTCGATCCTCCCACTTATTTCTTAGGTTATGTGGTAGTTTAGTAGATACAAAATAAATAATCATTAAATCCCAGCCTTCGACAGGTACCTTTAGAGACGAGAGAGAGCGCAAATGTTTATTAATATTGTCAATTAAAGATCTGATAGTCTTAGAATCTTCAGCTCGAATCGGTTCAATTTCAAATAATGATTTTAGGTGATTAGATACTAATAGTCTTGGATTATTGTACCTTTCGCAAAGCAGTTTCCATGCTAAGGTATAATTGTCGGATGTGTATTCTATAGAATTAACAACTTCGAGTGCACTGCCTTTGAGACTAGTGCGTAGGTATTTGAATTTTTGAATAGGCTTTAATGAACTCTGATTAATGAGTGCGTCGAAAGTTTCTCGGAATTCGATCCACTCGTTAAAATCCCCCTTAAATGTTGGTAAAGGAATTTCTGGGTATTTGACAAAATCGGATTCGACATTTCTGTTAGAATTGTCATTATTTGGATTGTTAGGCTCTCCAGTTCCGTTGTCTTTATATTTTTTAAGTGTATTAGTGGCCTTAGCTATAGCTTGAAAGTAAGTATTTTCGAAAGATTCTCGTTCTGAAATTTCAGTCTCAATCTCACAACTGAGTGCTTCGATTTTAGATTGGACATGATCAAACTTGCTGTAAGTATCCTGAATGCTTTTAAGACGAAACTCTAAGTTTACAACATCGTCTGCGGTTAAATCTACGGCCAATTTTGTCATAAATTTGACAAAAATAGTTAATTTGCCTTTATGTGCGGCTCGGCTTGATTTTAATTGTTTTAAAGCCGAATTTTCCGCCATTGTTAACACAAAGTAGGTAGGGTTTGGTACTGGTAGACAAAGGAACTAGAAATGGAGATGTTGGTAGGAAAAAGAGAGGAAACCAGCTCACTTACTTGATTTTTGGTCTTCTCCTTTTCAGGTAAGTAGTTGTGGTTGTCGCAGCCTTGGATGTACCGCTGTAGGTACAGACGGTAGATTTCAGTTGGTTTCTCGCCACGTGTTCGCGGCACGGGACTCGCACGATGCAGCGTGGCACGCGCGTTCGGTTTCTTGCTGTGTAGGATGCGCCGGCAACACTGTTTTGAGAACAGAAGAGGACAAGAATTGCCTCACCACTTGTCACGTCCGGTGTTACCCAAGTCCAATTTTGGAATTTCCAGGCGTCGGAATATGGCCTAGCAGTCAGTCTAGTTAGGCTGCAGGATTGCTTCGTCTCTTCAACCTCTTCAGCCTCTTGTCCGTTTGATGTCAGCTTGACCATGTGCTCCACGTGTCACGTTGCGTGTTCGCTTGTTGCCTGGCAGGATTCCGCTCGTTCGCACCCAGCAGTCCTGGGAACTTCAGATGTGCAGGAATCCAGGCTTCTCTCGGGGTCACCAAAATGTCTTGGAATAGTAGAGGGAGCAGAAATGATAAGCTGGAACAAGATTAAAGTTCAATATATTTGGTACGTCTGTACGGCGCGGTGGCTCTGACAAGAAGGGGAGATTGCATGGAGCTATTCGATATTAAAGGGAAGGCTTTACCAACGCCATCTGCAGGCACAAGCAAGAAATAAATTACAGCGACATCTATGCAAGCATAGAAAAACTAGGTACATACCTTAGATCTGAGCAAGCGCAAGAGTTGAATGTTAGCTCGTGTCGCGTGTAGATGGTGTTGTTTACAACAGAGATTTACATAAATTGTTTTAATATCATCTTTATATGCAAAGCAATCTTTTTCTACGTCTATCATATTTTTAACTCTAAATTTGTCTATTTTATTTCCTTCCAATAAACTCATTTCTACTGCATTTACTGGTTTCCTTAATATTTCTATGATTCGTGGTTGATCAGGCCGCTTATCAGTAGCTATATTAGGGAAACTTTTCTTATTTTCTTCATCTTGCATCCTTCTCTGTGCTCTAGTCATGACTGTTATTATATTTTGATTTATCTCTTTTAATTCGTCGGACGTAATTATAATCCTTGAAAGTGCATCCGCAACGACATTATTTTTTCCCTTTACGTACACCATTTTAAAATCATATTCTTCTAGCAAAAGTCAAAATTTGATGAGTCTGCTAGATGGGTCTTTCATTCCAAACAGATATAATAGAGGTTTATGATCTGTCATGATAGTAAACCTTCTGCCAAACAAGTAGGGCCGGAAATATTTAATTCCCCAAACAATGGCAACCAATTCTTTTTGTATAGTTGGGTAGTTTTTTTCTGCTGTATTCAAAGGTCTACTTGCGTAGGCTACTGGTCTTAAATCTTTATTACAAAGTATTGCAGAAACTGCTATTTGGGACGCATCAGTTCACAAAATGAATTCGTTGTCACTGTTAAAGTTTGGATATTGTAAAATTGGTGGGCAAGCTAAAAGTTTTTTTAAAATTTCAAACGATGTTTGACATTCTGTTGTCCACTCAAATTTAACGTTCTTTTTATTTAATCGTGTCAACGGTATTATAATTTCGGCAAAATTATTAATGAATTTCCTATAATAGTTACAAAAAGCAACAAAACGTCGAGCATCGTCTGCGTTTTTTGGTGTCGGATATTTTTTTATAACTTCGATTTTCTTAGGATCGGGTAATATTCCTTTTGCTGATACTGTGTGACCTAGGTATAAAAGTTCCTGTTTTAAAAATTGGCATTTGCTAGGGTTTAATTTTAGGTTGACTTTCCGTAACCATTCCATTACGTCAATAAGATTTTTGTTATGTTGGTCTACGTTTCTGCCGAATACGATTAAATCGTCTAAATATATGAAGCACTTGTCATATGTTAACCCTGATATGGCTACTGTCATAACCCGCGAAAATGCTCCAGGACTAGTTTTCAAACCCATCGGCATGCGTTTCATCTGATATTGTCCAGTGTTTGTAGTAAAAGCTGTTATTTCACGACTATCTTTGTGTAATTGTACCTGATAATATGATTGGCTTAAATCCAAATGTGAAAAATAAATCGCACCCGACAATGAATCTAGGATTTCGCTGACATTAGGCAACGGAAAACGATCGTCTTCAATTTGGTCATTTAATTTTCTATAGTCGACTACTAATCGCCATTCTTTTTTGTTTTGACTTGATTTTTTGGGTACTAATAAGATGGGACTTGACCACTCGCTTTGTGACGGTTCAATAATGTTATCTTTCAACATTTGTTTTATTTGCCTGTCTACTTCTGACTTGAGACTATTTGGAATACGATATGGCTTTACGTAAACAGTGTTTGAGTTTGGTTTCATTTGAATCGTATGTTCGAGAACGTTTGTAGTTGTAAGCCTATCACCTGTACCTGAAATACGTCACTATACGTACTACATAATATATAGACTTTATAGTTTCTTTTTCGCTGAGACTAAGGTGATCTAATTTCAATAGCGACAACAAAGTGTTAGCGCGCTGCGAAGTTGTTTTTGTTTGTTAGGTTTAAAGATATTTATTTCTCATTAAAAACAAAACAATGTCACTTACATGAGAACAAAGAATGGTGGATAAAAGTATACAGAAATCGTTCAATATACACACTGGAGTTTGTTCGAAACAATATACTTCATATTCGGACAAAGGTTCCAATTCTGGTTGAAACAATGGTAACTCAATTTGTTGATTACAAACATTCAGTATTTTTACTGGAATTATTCTTTCATTTGGTCTTACTATCGCGCTACCTAGTAAAACATTTTCCTGTAAAGCTTTTGGCAAAATAATACAGTCTTGAGTTATGTTCGTATTTAATTGTATAAAATGTATAGATTCACATTTTGGTGGAATCGTAATATAATTTTGGCTAACCTTTAGTGAGCTTAATAAGGGTATGATTGACACTGTATTAATATTTTTATGTGTTAAAGTATAGATTTCTAGATCTATATTCGATTAATACTTATCTAAAAAGTCTAATTCGAGTATACCATCTGACAGTTTTTCAAAAACATAAAATTTATGTACGAAACTGTTTCCGTCTGGACATTGTAATGAAAGATAAATATAGCCATTTGAATAAATTCGTCCACCAATTCCATTAACTACAATTTTTTCTACATGCATTGGTATTTGTGGTGGAATCACTGATCTATTTATAGCTGAAATCGACGCGCCAGTGTCAAGTAACCACGAACATCGCAATTTATTTTCACATACTTTCAAATAAACATATTTTAATCTTTCATTACAAGTAAAGATTGTATATTCTTTAGGTCCGAAAAAAACTGATTATTGTCATTCACTTCCTCTTCAATATTATCGTTTTGACCACAAAAAATATTTTGACGATAGCCCCTACCACGATTCACTCGGCCATAAGTCGAATACGAGTTTGCATTTCTATTGCCACGGCTATAAAAACCTCTCGCTCTGGTTTGATAATTTCCTCTCCCTAAAAATGCATTTCAACGTTGTGGGAACGCATTCTCAAGGCGTGGGAACGCATTCTCACGTCGAGGATAATATCCACCGCGCTGCTGCCCTTGATATAAAAATCCACCTCGTCCTTGACCTGCGTACGAGTTCCTATAGTTTGGGTTTTTATACGACTTACCCCTCATGTTAAGTACAGTTCCTGAGGTAGTGGGCTGGCTGGCTTCCTCATCCTCTGCTGCACGCACTGCGTCCTTCAGCTCGGAGTAATTTCTCGCCGAAATAATCGTACCCAGGCGCCTGTTCCGGAGCCCGTCGGCAAACTTTTTTATAGCTAACTGTTCGTTTATCGGCCTTAAAATTTCGTAAGCTTTGTCTTCGTTATTTGCCTGCGAAATTGTAAGGTTGACAAAAAGGTCTTCAATTTTTGACGCAAACTGATTAATTGTCATTTCATTTTGAGACACGGAATTTAATTGTGTTAATAATGAGGTCGCAGACTTTTTAGTTAGTAGAGTTTTTCGCATATCCTTAAGTAATTCAGTGCAGTTTGTATACTCGCTTTTTAATTTCAGTTTAGCTGCTTTCGACAACCTAGTTTTTAAAACAAAAGAAACCAGCAGTTTTTTACAAGCTGGCTCTTTTAGGCAGCTGTCATACATATCCACGCAGTCGATAATTTTTTCTATAGTTTCTTCACTACTGTCCATAACTGGAAATAAGTTTGAAGCTGTTTTCAGGTCAAACTTGTCCATGTTTTCGCTTTAAAAATCCCTTTATAGTAACTAACAATTTTACTAAAATCCTCTTGAACTTTAATTACTAGTGTATCTAATATTATTTCTTCTAATTCTAAATAACTATGCTGTAAACTTAGACTCTTTATTTTTTCACAAAACAAATCATAAAGTTGTTTTGCTTGCTCAAAATTTTCCTTAACATAATTTTGCCTTGTTTCTCTCTTTTTGCCTAATTTTCTCAGAGTTTCCCTGATTTTACTTAACTTTTCATGTATGTCAACAAATTCTTTTTCCATTTATTGAAAATAATAATAAAAGAAAAATTAAATAGTCAAGTTCACTTTCACGAAAAAATAATAATATAAAAGCTAAAAATGAAAAAAAGTAATCATCGCTGTTTAGTCAACGGGCACCTCAAGGTCTCTTCTTTCTTCATAGTTTTTTCTTTTCAAACTTCATCGTTTTCCTCATTTTCTTTCTTCCAAAAACGCTTGGACAAACGCGTACGTAAACGCTGCAAGTAGCGTTCCTCGATCTTCTTATCCATCCACTTGTTGTGCGACTTCTTGTAGTACCTGAAAGCGATGATCAGAATCGCTACTCCTATCAGCACGAACAACGTTATGAGGAGCACATGGTTCACGTGGTCGGTGTAAGAACTGTGGTCCCTTCATGAGGTAAAATTGTTGCTACACCACTACAAACATGAGAATCAAGTTTATCTTTAGTATCGAAGAATATCATACACTCTTTACATAGGTAGATCTTTGCATGATGTTTAGTTAGCTGATTACGAAGTAATCTTGGTAAATTTTTGATGAGACAGTAATGCGTTTTCTGACCATTTTCAAGAAACAACAAATTCACATGATATTTCCTTCGAAACTCACTTTTATACAGTGGCCTAACAACTTTTGACTGGTTTTTTAACCCATAGATGTTGACACTAACGTCAGGATTATTTTTTTCAAAAATCTTTATGTCTGAAAAACCTTCAGGAAATGTCATATTTTTAATACTGAGCACAGTATTAAAATGTGGATAAGCAGATGGTCGCTGTGCATTATTTTTTGCAGGGAATAAAGTAGCCATTATACACCACAAGAAACAAAAATTATCATTATTTTGAATGTTAATGCACGCCCGACGATATTTAATATTTTTCGGTAAATCAATAAAACTTGATGCTCTTAGTGGATTGTATTTATTTACATTTACTTCAAAATATAAGTTTTGAACAAATGCCCAACCACTATCTTTTTCCTCAAATTCTTCAATCTTTTTATTGATTGTTAGTACTACATTTGAAAATACGTCATCAAAATTATAGTTCTGGTGTAGAACGATATTTGGAGTCGCAAACGACTTGATAGACACAGAATCGTTTTTTGGTAATGACAATTCTGAAAACAACTCAAAATTAACATTTACACTAGCATGCGCTTGTATTCGCGTAAAGATTAAATCGCGGACGCGTGGGCGTAGATGCCTTAAGAACTAAGCTGGAGGTAGCGATTCAACGCCCACGATATCATCGCTTGTTTTTGCTTGAGCCTCACACTTGACGCGATATGATGAATTCGACTACGAAAAGCGCTATTAATTTTTTCAATACCATTGTCTTCACTAATAACGCTATTATTTTTATGTAAAGTACTCTTTGGGTGAGCTGAAAAGGATTTACTTTTAACTGATATATCACAAACGGAGCAAAATATAGATCTAACCATGTTTATTACGAAGTGAAAATTTTGAATCAAAATTATTTGATAGAATTTTTAAACCTAATGAGGAAAGTTTATTTTTATTTGACTTAATTTAACATTGATATTTTTTTGATAAATAAGGAAAGTAGCTAAGTTACACGATATTTTATCTTCTTGGATTCTTTATTAAAGTGAAACTACAGTTGGTAGTTAAGGTATTTATAATAATTGCTTAAAAAAATACAATTCTAATGAACATAAAATAAAAATAAAAACATTTTTTTTAATAACTTTTTGTCTTTACTAACACATAGTAAAGACAAAAAGTTATTAACTATAAAAAAGTAAAGACAAACACTTTGTTACCTTGCCGTTTCCTCGTCCGAATCAAACAGCTCCTCTGCCTTCTTCTTTTGCGCTTTCTTGTTATTTTCTTCAGACCTGAAAATAAAATGAAAGTAATTTAGTTAGGTGTCTCTCACGTCGTTGAGTGTCTGAAATGGTGTGCATAGTTTACTAATAGTGACAAACAAAATAAATTGCAAAAAAAACAGCATTTTAGTCGACAAATGAATCAAAATTAAACACAACAGATGAAAAAGAAAAACATCATAATAAAAGACTTACGCACATAATTTCGATACAGTGATGCCGCAGGTTGATATTGAGACAGCTGACGGTAGATTCAAGAGACAGGTCTGCTTCCAATCGTAGTAGCTTTCACTGTAGTAGCTGCCAACTGTAGCTACACTTTGCTTCAAGAACTCACAAGAGTGACAAAGGATGAATGTAATTTTTTCACAAAATACTAGGCGTTTTATATTAAAATAAATCCTGAGTTAACAAAAACACGGACACAACATATACACAATTAAAATTATGTAGCTTGCAGAAAAGTTGTTTTTCCATTCAATTTCCATTAATTCAATTAATTTGAAACCACCATTTTATTTTGAAACATAAAGATGCTGACAAACACGCCGAAGACCATCAAAGGTATCGCCGCCGTCACCGCTACATAAAGATAAGTACACAATAAACAAAACTATAATGTTTATTCAGAAATGAATTATTGTTGGAAAAAAGCAAATAAATACCGGGTGTGAGGAACGGTGTACCTACCTAAAACTGTACAGGCATGATCAAACTATAAATTTGTTTAACTTGGAGAACCAAGGAAAAATTGCATTGGGAAACGCTAGAAAAAAAAATAGACTTCCAAAGGATTAGGCATGCGGAAAGTTAATTAAATTCATAGTCTGATCAGGTCTGCAAAATTTATTATTTCATCTTCCGTTTATAATAAAAATGTTCAAAAGCATTACAAGTATACCAAAGTTTAAAAAAAATATATTGAACTATTAAGACGTTTTTTTAATCCGATAACTCTGTAACTATCCTGCAAGGTAAATATAAGCGTGATGTATTAAAACTCATTCATGTAAACATTACCTTTATAATTTATCCGACTTTTAAAAAGTGGATTGTTAGTTTAACGGTCATTGTTACTTACTTAGCTTAATTGTACTTAATTGCCGTGTGATGCCGGCTTAGAATAGCATCATCCCATTTCTTACCCGTGGCAGTCGTAAGAGGCGACTAAGGGACTCGAGGGTGTGTATTGCAATTTTAGGCGATGGGCTGACAACCTGTCACTATGGCGATACACAATTTTCCGAATTACCCTCAAATATTTGTTAGACGTGGTGAAAATGGTCGTTTTTTGCGGCCGTTTACGCTCTGCCTACCCCGCAAGGGATAAAAGGCGTGATATGTGTATGTATGTATGTATGTATGTAATTGTATTTAATACGATAATAAATAACAAAGCGTTGAAAATCAATCAAAAACAGTTATGAAATCATATCATAAACTAACAGCCTGCCCAGCGATTGCACCCGCAGCTAACAGTTTCCTGTGGGTAAGACGGTGTTAGACCTAATTTTTTATCATGTTTAGATATTAAATCAATAGTTTAGGATGAAACATATATTTTTAAGTTAATAAAGAAGTGAGGAGTAAGTATCTGAATCACTATGTCGGGTATATTTTTAAACATTTTCTAATCACTCGTGCACGCATCTATCTAGCCTTTAAATAGTTCTTTCAAAGGTGCTTTACATCTAATCTTGTAAATATACTTCAAACAAAAACGGCAATGAACAATGAAGAGTGTTAAAAGCGCATTTTGTAACCTACATCAGCAAATATTCCACCTAGTCGCTTATTTACAAGAATAAGAAGTCAGCATGTTTGTAGCGTGTGATTAACAGGTTTTAGAGGTCTGTAGGAATAAAATGTACACCTTGTATCGTGGGAACGTGACCTACATTGGTTTTAATTAAATACCGATGGTTTTTTGACGTATAAATAATTTTTAATATACATCTAACTACTGTTATAATAATTTCTTGTGATTGTGAATATGTTTCAGTAAGATATATAAAGCCGTAACATAATTATGTCCCTAGGGATATAATTTTGTACCGTAACATAGTTATACGAAAGCGATTCATTACTATCTTACTGCGACGGATATATTTTTTCTTAAAAATTATGATTTTAATATTATATTTTAAATATTATACAAAGATATTGCTGAAATATAAAATTTTCCTTGAGATCATAACCTAAATAAGCTGAATAAGAGATATGGAATATTCTTAACATGTAAATGGTTAATTTTTGTATTTTTATGTATGGAACCCAATCACTACTAAATTTAATTTGATACATTGTAGACCAACGGTTCCCAAACTTTTACAGTTCCCGACGCTCTAGTATTTTCTCACGACACCCTTACAAGTCCAAAAAGAATACAAGGATAAGATAAGGCTCTTATACACATTACTTTTGAGCCATATTTACTCTTTATTACAGCTACTGCTGAAAATCCGACTTCACACAAATACAACGTTGGAAAGAAAATTGAAGTTGAATATTCATTTTGGACTGATATCCAGAATTCCATCAAATCGGAACATGTGAATCTAGTTTTGTTCTGAACTTTCAAAAAGTGTCTTCTTTTTTAATGATGTGAATTATGTTGGAGCTGGTGTATGAAAATAATCTTGAACTTAGTTAAACTTTATGTTTTAAGAAGGAAGACACCCCAGGGTTTCGCGGCGCACAGTTTGGGAATCCTGTTGTAGATCTAGTATGAAGTTTGATACAGTCTTAGTCAAGCGACAACATCGACAGCACCGGCTTGCTGCTCATGTACTCGCGGTAATTTTCTAAAGTATTAGAATCAGTGGTACGTGTAATCGATTTCTGAAGGTTTCAAACTCCAATATTTCAGCAATTCAACCGATGTCAGTGGTGAAAGTAAGACTAACTTTTAACCAGCCACTGCTGACATTGAACGAAATTTTCAGTTTCTAGAAATGAAATAAACCTCGAATATTTCAGCAATTCAACTGATGTCGGTGGTGAAAGTAGAAAAAACTTTCAACCAACCACTGCTGCCATTGAACGAAATTTTCAGTTTCTAAAAATAAAATTAATCTCTAATATTTCAGCAATTCAACTTGTAATGTATAACGCGCCTTCATACATTTAGCTTACCTTAGCATAATTTAGGCTATAAGATTCATTATATTATTTGAATAAGAGTAGTCAATATACAGACGTTCTCGAAGCTTGTTGTTTCTTTCCATCGCTCCCGGGTCGCCTCCTTACATGGCGATCCTGCCAGTGCTGTCTTTTAGGGCAGTGCTGAGCATCGCGAGTGATAGACTTTGGACTTAATTAAAATAATATTTTTGGTTGATAAATGAGTGAAAAGGACAATTTTTTTGTGCAATGTGAATGTGAATTTTGGACAAGGATTAAAAATTATTAAATCACGCGAAAATTTGCGAGTCGAAAATGCAATATTTTTACTTATATACAATGGACGAACTACCGCATGCGTGACACGGAGGAATTACGACATCTCGATAATAAAGTTATGGGTGAAGAACAATAAGAAGTGATAAACGATAATATTGAATGATTAAAAATCAACTAAATTGTGATGATGGATGGTGCGGTTGCAGACTGCTGGAAGTAGGTAGGTCAGATGGAGGATTTTGTAAGTTTGCTGGCAGCTGGGAGTTGTTAGGTCAGATGGAGGAATCGTTGTGCTGGGCGCCGGGAGACGATGGAGTCCGAAGAGCGTAGTCTCATGGAGCAATGCAGATGCGTCAAGGTCCAAGTCCCGGAGGGATTTTCAATGCCGGAACAAGGCCAGTTATTGACAGCGGAGCCGGAAAATAAGATAGTTTAGTGAGTAAGTGTCCCAAAAAAATAAAAAAAAGTTGTGAGTTCTATCCTAAAGTGTCGCGGAAGATTTATAATTTGTAAGTACGGCATATTTCTTGTTCTTTTTTTTTCTTTTCGTATAGTTAATTATAATCTTGCATAATGCAGTTAAATAAAATATGCCTAAATTAAATTTGACAAACCCACTTAAATCTAAATTTTTTTTTGGTTTCTACTAAAGGGCTTCAATCGCAATGTAGTTATAATTATAGCGCTGTTGGCGAAATCTATCATAATATAGTAAAAAATCTATGATATAATATATTCAGTTTACATTAATATTATTTACTTAAAGATAAAATTGGTGCCACTTTGGGTATTAATCATTTCATATTTCGTAGGTCTGACTGAACCAAAACGAAGAGTAAGTAACACTTTTGTGATTGTACTTACATAATTAATTTTTATGCCACTTTTATTAGGTATGCCTTTTGATAATTGCAATAAATTTGAAAACTAAAGTTTGTGGTGCAATACCATTATATTATTTATTGTTGATGTGGTGATTGATAACCATTAATGTTATTATTACAAGGTTACATGTTTTATCTTATTTTTTATAAAATTGACCAGTCCGTAAACAGTGGTGTGATTCGTGGATCCGATTTCCGCAGTACCTTTTACAGTTAAGGTATATAAGTTATCTAATTTTTCGTGCACTTGATTAAGCTTTATTTACACTTTAATTGTGGTCAGTATGTTTTTACGTTCATGTGATTTAAACATCCGTTTTTTTTTTCATTTTTCAAATGGTTAATGTAAAAATGCTCAAAATTCGAGATCGAGGTTTATGGAGATTATTATATGCAGGTAATATATATTTTATTATAGATATTGTGTTGTGTCTTGCTCGAAGGCAAATAAAATTAACAAATGCCCACCATAATTTGATAAATGTACCTAGTTAATTTTTTTAAGGAATTCTAACATATCGTCGATTAGCCGTTATTTATTTACAGTTGGTCCACTGATGTTTAAGTTTAACATTTAAATCGAAATAAATTTTCAGATATCAATAACATTTTAGTAATAGAGACAAGTTTATTTTAAATTTTAGACACTTGTAACTAAGTACCACAGTGGGCATACCGCAGGGGTCCTCGCTTGGAAATACGCTGTTTCTTGCTTTCATTAACGATCTGTCACACTTCATTACGGAAGGTCCGGTAGTCCTGTTCGCAGACGACACAACTGTTATACTTTGTGCACGTACTTATGAGCAGCTCAATATCAAAATAAACTGTACTTATAATAAGCTGCATGAGTGGTTTTCCTCAAATGGACTCATCCTAAATTCATCCAAGTCCAACTTAATACTGTTCTCAGCCAAATCGATAGAAAAACCACTCAGCATAAATAGTCCAGTCCCTGTTTGTACATCGTGTAAATTTCTAGGGTTCTCTTTCGATCCAAATTTAAATTGGAAAGTCCACGTGCAGACACTCTGTGATAGGCTTACTGGTGCTGCTTACGCGCTGAGGAAGTTGCGCCCAGTAGTCTCCAGTTCGGTGCTAAAACAAACATATTTCGCACACTTCCAGTCTCTTATGTCTTACGGTATACTTCTGTGGGGTACTTCAGTTGATTCCGAGCGTGTATTTGTTCTACAAAAACGCGCAATACGCATAATGGCTGATATAGGTCCCCGTGAAACTTGTAGGACACATTTTACCAAATTTCGCGTAATGACCATGACGAACCTTTATCTGTTTGAGTTGATGTCGTACGTGCGCCGGAATATCACAAGTTTTAGTCGCCGTTCAGCTGGCGATCGTTTGCTGAGAAACACGGGAAGACTTGCGACTGTTCGCCGCCGTACCGAGCTTGCAACAAAGAACCCGCGGGTGATAGGGCCTACCTACTACGAACGGCTACCCGCAAGCCTAAAAAATGAAAACAGTGACGAAATGTTCTACCGCCAATTAAGGAATCTCTTGTTAGAAAATGAATTTTACTCAATACACGAATTTTTAATGTTTAAATTCCCATAAATTAACTACAATTTTAATTGTAGACATTATTATTTTTATTTTGTAATTTTGATTTGATATTATTTTTGTATAATTATAGGTATTGACATTGTTATTGTATCGCTACAATTATTTATTAATTAGTACAATTAGATATTAATTAGTTATTTATAAAGAATGACATAATTATTTTTATTGTATTGTATTTTTAATTTGACTTTTACTAGTTTTATAAGTTGTTTTTTGTTATAATTTTTATTTTATTTTTTATTCTACTGACGATCATATTATCCTTGGACATCTTTATCTAATTTTAAATAATTGTAATTGTGAAATTGATAGTATGAAATAAATAAATCTAATCTAATCTAAAGTAATTCTGGAGTGTTTATTTTACTTGCTTACAACTTTTCTTTTTAATTAAAATTACGATTTTCATAAAAGAAAACGATTTACCTAAACGCAGCTATTTATAAGATTACGTAACTAATGTATGAAGTTCATATATTTTAAAACATTCTGATGAACCATTTCAATATGTACCTTTATTATCACCATTTTGTAATGGGTTTTACTACATATACATTTTAATCACAAGGTTTTATCAAAATCACTGTAGGAAAAATATTGGTTGCATTGTATTTTAATTAAAGTAGCCCTATTTATGGTATCACAGTTATGTATTATAAGAGCACACGTAAAAAGTTAAGATGCTGTATAAACATAATGATGATATTAGGCATCGTCATTCCTTCATGTCATTGCACTCGTCCCTTGCACGAGTAGTTCCACGTTCAAGAGTGCTAACTTCATTTTTTTATATGACACACTTTCAATTATTATGCATTATGGTTATCGTATTGTTTATTGTTCGAGCAAACAACTTAGTCAGCTAAATTACTGGGTCACATAAGGTTAACGACTTTACATATGATTATTAAACAATTGCCAAAACTGTAGGATATGCTGTGCATGCACTTTGCATGTATAGTACTTGTGTGTGTTGTTGCATTTTTATGTCAGTATTGAGTAACTTGAATAATTTTGTATTTAATTGAAGTTAGTATCGATATTCAAAGTTTTAATATCGTTCATATTGACAGATAGACTAAATGTCACATTATATGAAATACTAATTTATATATATTTAGTAAGTAGAGCGGAAAATATATGGGCTCATTTGGGTATGTCATGCTAGCCTGTAAAATATTTTTAACTAGACTAGAGAAGGAACTTTGATTCCAAAAGACAGGATTATGATACCATCCTGACCTGTAAAATGATGAACTTTTGAGAAAGAAGAATAAACAGAATGTATTCGTAGAGTGTGATTTGGGAAGCATTACCGTTGGCAGGTGCAGATGTGGTATGTTTGTTTATGGTCAATTAAGAATGATTTTGAATGTGAATTGTGTACGATGCTGGATAAAGTGAATGAGATTTTAGATTTGTTATGCTTGTTGAAGATTAGTTTTATTGATGATTGACGATTATTTGATTTATTAGTTAAAACGAGCAGTTGGACTGATCACCCAAAGGCGACGTACTATAATAATAAACCAAATACTCACTGGAATTGTAATAAATAAATTGATTCGGGTACGCATTGTTTTAAGAGGAGATTTAGAAGTTATTATGTACATACTTTAGTATGGTACATGGCGGTACAATAGGGTTAGATCCTTCAGCCTTAGTGCGAACGAGTTTTTCACTCTGAGTTATGATGGAGACCAAAGAAGTCTTAAACCTTAGACCCTATTCAAATGGTACGTTAAGGGGCAGATCCTTCCGTTCGATCATGGTGCAAACGAGATTTCTCTGTGAGAACTGTTGGAGTCTATAAATTGGCTTAAACCATGACCCCCAAATATAGGCTGTGTGCACAACCCAATATGAGGCACGAGATGCCCATATAATAATTATAAACTTTTTTATAATATAAGTCGACTCAATTTTATATGTACCAATATTATAATAATGTATAAAAAGGGACCGGCCGGCCCAAATAATAAAAGTACCGCAAGTAAGCAAGAGAGAAAAAATGAGTATACGTATGATTAAAAATGAGAAATATCTACGAACGAGTTCTAAGACGATGATGAAAGATGTAAAACTATGTTTTAATAAAAGTGATCATAGAAAACAGGTAATTGTTACAAATAAATTTTTGCAGCCAACAATCTGAAATTTATTAAGGCAAGTTATGTGAAATTGATATTAAAAAGAAATTGTGATTGTTAACTGATAAAATAGGTAACAACGTTTCTGTAACTTCCTAATGGTTGTTGATTATTACTAAACAAATGTGACGAATATTTCAAAAAATAATTATTATGACATACCTAACTGAAGCCTACTTACTTAGTTATTCTTTATTGTAAAATAATGCTAAAATATCTATATGCAAGGAAGTTATAAATACTTACTGTCTTAAATATTAAACCATTTTCCATGACACACAAGGAATATTGTTAAGTACGAAATTTTTAATTTAATTTTTCCAAATATGTCTTCTAATCATTGTCTTTGATATAATATTATTAATACCTAGATACATCATCTTGCCAGCAGTGAGAGTAAGTTAGTAATTTTAATTTAAACTTAATGTTCATTTTTAAGCTGAATGATTGTGTGTATGATTCTTTTAATATTATAAGATTAGTTTTATTTTTATTTTATTAATACATCAAAGTTTATTTTAAATTAAGTTGACAATGATGTCATACATAGACACGTTATAATATTTCTTTAATTAATACTTTACGAAGTAAGTTAATAAATTACTACTGTTTGTAAAAAAAAAAAAAACTTAAGAATTTATGTCAATGTACTTGATGTTATTACTTTGTAAGTTTTAATATAATTTGTTCCAGACATATTTAAATGCAAAAAGAGTTGAGTACCAAATTTTAAAACACTTCCCGTGTTAGGTATACAATTTTTGAAAACTTGCAAAATTTTCGAGTGCGGGCAGGATTTGAACCTGCGACTTTCGCATTACTAGTGGCGACGCCTCTTCCATCTGGGCTACCGCAGCTCATTTCTTGCCCGCCAATTTTTGCAAGTGTATTTTAATGCCAGTAACGCTTGGCATGGCTCCATCTACCGGGTTAGTTTTGCAACTAATCACCGGCGACTAATTCTATCTTTACAGATTGAATGTAGTCTAAGCGATGAAAACCAGCGATAAATTGAGTACCAAATTTTAAAACACTTCCCGTGTTAGGTATACAATTTTTGAAAACTTGCAAAATTTTCGAGTGCGGGCAGGATTTGAACCTGCGACTTTCGCATTACTAGTGGCGACTCCTCTTCCATCTGGGCTACCGCAGCTCATTTCTTGCCCGCCAATTTTTGCAAGTGTATTTTAATGCCAGTAACGCTTGGCATGGCTCCATCTACCGGGTTAGTTTTGCAACTAATCACCGGCGACTAATTCTATCTTTACAGATTGAATGTAGTCTAAGCGATGAAAACCAGCGATAAATTGAGTACCAAATTTTAAAACACTTCCCGTGTTAGGTATACAATTTTTGAAAACTTGCAAAATTTTCGAGTGCGGGCAGGATTTGAACCTGCGACTTTCGCATTACTAGTGGCGACGCCTCTTCCATCTGGGCTACCGCAGCTCATTTCTTGTTACTGGCATTAAAATACACTTGCAAAAATTGGCGGGCAAGAAATGAGCTGCGGTAGCCCAGATGGAAGAGGCGTCGCCACTAGTAATGCGAAAGTCGCAGGTTCAAATCCTGCCCGCACTCGAAAATTTTGCAAGTTTTCAAAAATTGCAAAAAGAGTGTTAAATAAAATCAGTTGCATCTTTGGTGTTCATAATAAAAATAATATTTTGAAATTTACATGATAATATTATCATTTTAATGTGCAGTTTTAATTATAAATGTATCTAAAAGAATTGATGTTCCTACTTATTAACATAATCAGAACTTAGGTTTAAATTACATAAATACATTGTTAGTTGTCAAATTGTCAATTGTCATTTGCATTGTCCAATTTCAGCGTACACTAACAATAAATGGTGAAAATGATGATATTTATTTAATTTTACTTTATTTGGTCAGCTTACGGTTGCATATAATATAAATATGACAAATAAATCGTAAATAACAACAAAGCTATTTTTTAAATAATATTCAAGATTTATAATATTATTATTATTTTTTATTAATTAACAAGTCCGTTATAATTATATTCAATATGTTTATGTATAGATCATAATTATTATTATGTAAAAGAACAATATCACGAATATATTTCTTTTTAAAAAACACGGTGGAGGTGTAATGTATAACGCGCCTTCATACATTTAGCTTACCTTAGCATAAATTGCATTGGATAAATTGAACACATGTAAAGCCATAGTAAGGGATATAATTAGGATTGAATACAATTGTAAGATAAAATTTCCACACCCTCTGAAAACTGCCACTCCAGTAAAAACAAACGTTTCAACGCAAACAGTGGAGGGATGTTCAGCTGACAATAATGCTAACAACAACAACAATGACAGTAATATTGTTTTTTTTCGAGCCTAAGTTGTTTCCGCAGTACATACGAATTTTACACCAAAATATTGCCAGTGTTACTGCTAAGAAAAACACTTTAGAACTAGCACTCTTGGAGCTATATAACGAAAACAGATATCCGGATGTGATATGTTTAACAGAAGTTTTTGTACGGAGAGGTTGTGAAAGTAATATTAACATTCGTGGCTACGAGCTAGCTTCAGTAACATGTAGGGAGAAAGGGAATAGAGGAGGTGTATGTATACTCATTAGAATAGGTACCACGTTCAAAAATCTTCCGTTTTTAAAAGATTTCTCTAAAGATATATTGTTTGAATGCTGTGGTATTAACATCCCAAAACAAAATCTAATAATAATATGCGTTTATAGAGTCCCCATAGAGATAAGAAAGAATATCAACTTTTTTCTATATAAATTAGATATGTTACTTTTTAAGGTGACTCAGTATGCTAAACAAAAAGTAGTTATAGCAGGAGATTGGAATTTAAATATATTAAAAGATAGACCATACATTAAAACACTAAAAGACATAATAATCAAATATAATTTTAAGTAACACATTAATGAAGCGACGCGGGAAAAATCTGGCATTGATTTGATAATTAGTAACATTCATGAGGCAGAGGGTGAAGTGATACCACTCGGTCTTTCTGATCATAACACTGCCCAAATGCTAAAAATCCCAGTAAATAAAAAAGATGAACCTCAACGCGATTATTTCGTAATAAAAAGGGACTATAGTGATGAAAACATGATGAAATTCAGAAACTGTATGGCTAACCTATCTTTTCATAGTATTCTAGTTAATAACGACCTTAACACAGCTTTTGATGAATTTCACAATTTGTTCATGCTTTTCTATGATCTTTGTTTCCCTAAAGTCAGAATTCGTGTGAGGTGCAAACGCGTTAGAGCTGCATGGATGACACGTGGTCTGCGTAAGAGTTGCAATGTAAAAAGAAAACTAAGATTTAAATATTACGAAACTAAATCTAAAACTGATAAAGACAAATATAAGAATTATTCACGGCTATTGAGAAAATGTATACATTCTTCTGAAAAAAGAAATAACCATAAATATCTAATGAAATCTAAAAATAAATGTAGGACCTCGTGGATTATTATAAAAGAAGAGAATGACAAACCATTAATAAAAAGTTCCATTGATGAGTTACTGATTAATAATCAGACTATTACGGACCATTCGGAAATAGCTGAAGCATATAATAACTATCTAATCAACATTACGGGTACTCATAGCGGGGTTCATAATACGAATACGAATACTAATACATTTAGTCTACAAAACAGTATATATTTAGAATCATATACCCCAGCTAATGTAGAAAATATTATCACTTCACTAAATAATACCAAGGCGGTTGGATTTGATGAAATAATTACGGATGTTTTGAAGTTTTGCAAAAAAGAATTAGCACACGTTATAACCCATCTTATAAATTTATCATTTGAGTGTGGATGTTTTCCGGAAATGCTGAAATTGTCGATTGTTAGACCATTATATAAGAAAGGTGACAAAAATGACCCTGGAAATTATCGACCTATTACATTAATACCTATCTTTTCCAAAATATTTGAAAAAGCTATGCATATTAGAATAACTGACTTCTGCAAAAAATTTGACATAATTAAGAATCAACAATATGGGTTTCAGTCAAACAAATCAACTACATCCGCATGCTTCAGCCTTGTTAGTAAAATTGTAAAAACTTTAAATGAAAAAGAGCGTATCACAGTAATATTCTTTGATATGACAAAGGCATTTGATTTTGTTCCTCATAATTTGCTTTTGCGTAAACTTCATAACTATGGCATAAGAGGAGCAGCATTAAATTGGATATCTAGCTATCTGCAAAATCGCAAACAATACACTGAAATTATGCATATTGACAAAAGTTCTACATTAACAACACATAAATCGACATCAAAAATTAATGCGTATGGGGTCCCCCAGGGAAGCGTTCTGGGTCCTCTTCTATTTATTTTGTTTATTAACGATTTTCCCAATGTGACAAATTACGATAGTATACTATTTGCTGATGACATATCAATCGTTTTGACTTCTAAAAAATATATTGACATTAATGAATACATATTTGAAATTAATAATACAATAAGTACTGTAATAGATTGGTTAAATAAAAATAATTTAAAGGTAAATATGAATAAAACTAACTTTATACAATTTGCTAAATATGGAGAGACTACGTTTGACCTTAATTTAAATTACAATGGCGAGAATTTAAGAGAATGTGTTCAAACTAGATTTTTAGGAATTATCTTAGATAAGCATTGCAATTGGAAAGCCCATGTTGAAAAGGTTTGCAGTAAGGTTAATAGCTATAGGTATTTGTTAAGCCGTCTTCGGAAAGTAGCAACTTTACAAACACTTCTTACTGCATATTACGGCTATGTTAACTCTACACTTGCCTATGGCCTCTTGATCTGGGGAAACAGCACAGATTTTGAAAAGGCATTCATAGCCCAAAAAAAATGTATTCGTGCCATATGCGGTGTTGCTCCCGACGAGCCTTGTAAGCCCCTATTTAAAAAACTAGACATTCTAACGCTTCCTTCCATGTACATCTATGAACTATCAAATTTTGTAAAAACGAATCCAAACTTATTTTGTACAGTGGGAGAAGGACATAATCGTAATACGAGACACGCTGGTAGGAATGTTTACAATACAGCTCCAAGAACGGCCATCTATCATAAAAATTGTTACGCTATGTGCGTTAAAACGTATAATGCAATTCCATCTGATATCAAAAAACTACCTTTAAAGCAATTTAGAACTAAACTAAAAATATGGCTAAAAGAAAAACAATATTACTCTATAAAGGAACTATTTGACGTCAAAATATAGTTAATATGTTATTATAAGACTCTTTCATCAGTACATATATTTACCATAATAATAAAATTACTCATTATGTATTGTGATATAAGTACGTGTTTTTAAAATTTAATTATGTATATTCTTTTTAAATTTAGGTTAACTTACCTCTAAGTTTGCATGCTAAAGGATAGCTAAGTGTGTATGGACTATTATACATATATTGTAAAAAAAATGACACCTTTTGTAACCACACTTACTGCAAATAAATCAATTTCAATTTCAATTTCAATTTCAATTTCAATTTCATAATTTAGGCTATAAGATTCATTATATTATTTGATAAGAGTAGTCAATATACAGACGTTCTCGAAGCTTGTTGTTTCTTTCCATCGCTCCCGGGTCGCCTCCTTACAAACTGATGTCGGAGGAGAAAGTAGGAAAAACTTTCAAACAGCCACTGCTGACGTTGAATGATGTCTAATTCCAAGCTAAATCCCGCAGTGGAAGCGATTTACACAGGTAAATTTCTAGTAAAATACCAGGAGTTCAACTGAAGGCAGACAATGGCCGCGTTACGCAGCGCTAAATAGCATACGCTGCACAATATAGCAGCGCATACTATGAATTAAACGTGAACCTAAATCTATTTAACTTAATTAACTAAGTTGAGTGAAATTGGCAAATGATGTGTTCTGACCTTTACATAACTCAAGTCGGTAGTAAATACCGTCTGCCGATCTGGCGTTACGTCACACGTATTAGCACTAGATTATAAGTAAGTACCTCCAAATTATATCACCCCACGAATTCCGCAATTCGTACTAAGGAGTCACAATGATATGGTACAACAAATATGACTAAAGGGAACACACCATTAACACGAATAAACAGTTTTATACTAAACAACCAGGTTTAACACTTACAGTCAACGTGCCGGTCCAAATGCATAAAATACCCAACGGAGAAAGGAAGTACAGGGAATGGATCAAAGAGGAATTCCGTGGGTACTTACAGGGCTGGGTGGAAAAGATATCGACACCCAGCATTCCACTACAGCCTTGGCGCGTTATTCACTTCAAACCACTCACAGCTTCTGTTCGTATTTCACTTTGATATTAGTCATTACGCGTGACCCAACCCGAATTTGGGTCGTACAAACGCGAGCCGATATGGCCACTTGATGCCTATTCAACGCGACGCTCACGTGGAAGACGTCGAGACATCCAACAATCACTAAGCCTGGTATTCTAGTATAACCCAGGAGAACCGCAATAATACGATGCATCAACACGCGTGATCTCAAATTGAATCGTCCATTACACGCGGCATCACAAAACGCGTGGCGGGAAATCCGTACAAAACACAATACATTCTCGTCCGAACGGTTTTGAGTGACTGAGTGCGGTGCAGAAATCACCGCTTGGCGCCGTCAGGCGGTCTGCGCGCACGTCGCCAGTCTCGCCCTGCGAGTGAGAAAGGGACAACACACGCCCAGAGCGACGCGTGCGATCGAGCACCGCGCCGCATTCATAGACCGTCACCAATACCTAACCTACCCCAGCATAACAACGCTAAATATTAAACATTCACCCGCCCTAGGCCGAATCCCTTAGGCCTATTCACTACTGGGGAGACGAGATAGCGTTGCTATTGCTCGCTTAAGAACTGAATCCCCTACCTGAACTGTCGCGACTCGAGGAGTGCCATCACTACCTGGGAACAAGTTGAGAATGCGCCCTCTGCGCCATCGCAGTGGCGGCAGGTTGGCATCCTTAACCAGAACGAGATCTCCGATGCGAGGGGGTTCAGTTCTGTCCGTCCACTTAAGGCGTTGCTGCAGAATGTGCGAATACTCAAGCGACCATCGCTTCCAAAAATTCTGAGACATTTGCTGCAGCAACTCATAACGCGTCAAACGATTGCTACTGACCTCTGTGTAGGGGTATTCTGGCAAGGCGTTAAGTGGTCGGCCAATTAAGAAATGCCCTGGTGTCAGGGCCTCCAGATCATTCGGATCTGAGCTAAGCGGACACAAAGGACGTGAATTGAGAACGGCCTCAATTTTACAAAACACGGTCGCTAGCTCCTCAAAGGTTAATATCGTTAAACCTATAACGCGCATCAAATGCGTCTTAGCGGACTTTACAACCGCTTCAAATATACCACCCCAGTGGGGGCATCCTGGTGGATCGAACACCCAGTTAATGCCCTGACGGGAGAGGCTCGTGCCGATAGCTTCCTCGTTTTCCGATAAAAACGTTATAATTTCTTTCATACATCGATCAGCGCCCTTAAAGTTGGTACCACAGTCCGACCTGATCAGCGCTGGTCGCCCTCTTCGCGACACAAATCTATCTAAAGCTGCTAAGAAAGCCTCCGTAGTGAGGTCGGCCACGAGTTCCAAGTGGACGGCCTTGGTTGCTAGGCACACAAACACGCACAAATACGCCTTGATTGACTTCGCGTTGCGAAGGCGTGATGCCTTTACCATAAAAGGCCCCGCAAAGTCCGTTCCCACACCCGCAAACGTCCAGGCTTCCGTCACCCGGTCCGGTGGGAGGTCTCCCATCTGAGGTTGCATTGTGGCTGCCTTCAACCGATAGCAAGGCAAGCACCGAAACACAATGCTCCGTACCGTACGTCGTCCAGACAAGATCCAAAACTCGCGCTGCAGAATAGCCAAAAGTGCATTGCAGCCCGCATGCGAGTTTTTCTGGTGACGATCCCTAACTATAAGTTCTACCAAAGGTCCCTTCTTTGGGAGTAACAGCGGATGCCGTGCTGAAAAGGGCAGGTTAGCGTTCCGAAGTCTACCTCCAACCCGGAGCATTCCATGCTCGTCCACGAACGGGTTGAGGCGCACAAGACCTCCCTTCAGCTTTCCACGGCCATCCCTGAGCAGCCTGGCCTCTTCCTCAAAATGTTCCGCCTGGACGACCCTAACCAATAAACTTAGAGCCGCATTCCGCTCCGCAGGCGAGAGGACAGGTGCCAAGTTCCGTTCTGCTTGAGGTTTTCTACAGTTGTTCACGAACCGTTTGATCCAACCTGTCACCCCTAGAAGTTTGTCGAGGGAGCTGTATCGTTCCAGCAAGAAAGCCGCACTAGGCTTAGGTACGATCTGCCCTACGTTCACTCGCAAACCTCGATCAGGTGGCCCAAGCGGCGACCCGCACTCATTGTATGGCCATCTCTCAGGTGACTCAGTCAGCCACTGAGGTCCCCACCACAGTGAGTGACCTACCAAATCAGGGGCCCTACATCCCCGTGAGGCGCAGTCCGCTGGGTTCTGTTCTCCCGGTACGTGTCTCCATACCAACGGAGTTTCCGATCCTTTAATCTGTGACACCCGATTTGCCACGAAAACCTCAAGAGTATGTACCGACGTCTGTAACCAGCACAGAACTATCCTACTGTCGGTCCATGCGTACACCGTTTCATCCAAAGTGATGGTACCGCGTAGATTACTAGCGACATGATGTAGCAAGCGCGTGAGAAGCGCTGCTCCCGCCAATTCCAACTTTGGAATGGTCCATCTTGTCCTAACCGGAGCCACCTTACTCTTGGCCATAACTAGACGCACGTCTACAGTTCCCGTTGAACTGACTGTCCGCAAATAGACAGCTGCCGCGTACCCTCGCTCCGAGGCATCACAAAACCCATGTAGGGTAGCCTTACATCCCACCGATGGGAGCAACTTGCGAGGTATGGCGATGCGTACGATCCCTGGTAAGGTGGTCACAAACTTGGTCCAATCATTCAACAGCTCTCCGGAGAGCTGGTCGTCCCAACCCAAGTTTGCTATCCACAACCTTTGCAAGAAGCACTTCGCCATGAACGTCACCGGTGCGATCCACCCGTTAGGATCGAAAGTTCTGGCGATCGTCGATAATACCGAACGCTTCGTCCAAGTCTTCTGCAACAGGTCTGGCTCGATCTGATACGTAAAGACATCATGCGTTGGCCTATATTGCACCCCTAGGATGCTCAACGTATTTGGATTGTCCGGGTTCTCGAAAAGGTGCGGGTCCTGCTGGAACTCACCTGGCAACCCGGCCAGGAGCTCTGGACAGCTGGACAGCCATTTCCGCAACTCATAACCTCCTGATTCCATGATCGCGATCAGCTCGTCTCGTAGTAGCAGTGCTTGTTGCACGCTATCTGCACCCGTGCAGATGTCATCCACGTAGACGTCGCGATCCAGTACTGCTGTGGCTCGAGGGAATCTTACCCTTTCCTGTGCGGCCAACTCTCGCAGCGTGCGTACTGCCAAAAACGGACTTGGCTTCAGACCATACGTTACCGTGTTAAGCTCATAAGTGACCATCGGCTCGTCAGGGCTCTCACGCCACAAAATCAGCTGGTACCGACGGTCATCCGGGTGTATAATTGTTTGGCGAAACATCATTTTGACGTCTGCGACGAACGCTACTTGGTGCAACCGAAAATCTGTGAGGATGTCCACAATGTCCCGGTTCAACTTGGGACCCGCGTGCAGACACTGGTTCACAGACATACCATTTGATGTAGGAGCAGAACCGTCAAACACTACCCGTATCTTCGCCTCCGGTGACTTCAAAACAGCCAGGTGTGGTATATAGTAATGCTCGACACACCTCCAATCTATGCTGGACACCGACATGTGGCCTAACTCTAGGTACTCCCTCATGAATTCGATATACTTCTGCCGAAGTGCTGCATCTCGCTTCATCTTTCTCTCCATAGCCAGTAGTCTCCGTTCCGCGATCTGTCGCGAACTACCTAAGGAGGGGCGGTTTGGGAGAAATGGCAGCCTGGTAACAAACCTACCTGACGAACTTCGTGCAGTGTTGTACTGATAGAACAGCTCGCACTCGTCATCCTCTGGCTTCCGTCTATCCGCTGTGGGTGGCTCCTCAGACTCCCAAAACCTCTGCAGCACCTCCGACAACACACTACCATAGAGCACCGTATCGCCCTCTGGTAGGTCCTGAGATCTCCAAACTGGGCCAAAAATAACATACCCCCCTGTGGTATCAACGGCCACTAAACCAGTTTGCTGAAGTACCCGTTTTCTGCCACACCAGAATCTCCCGAGGACGTCTGACCCGAGGAGAACGTCCACCGTACCAGGAGTATCAAATTCAGGATCAGCTAACTCTAAGCCTGTGGTTAACCCTCGTACCGTTGACGGTAACCGAACCTGAGGAAGTTTCCCTACCACTTCATCCAGCACCACTGCTGAGGCATGATAGCTGACCCCTGTACCTGTATTACCTAATGTGAACTCGAAGTTCACCTGACCCCGAACGTCAGGCACATCTACACCTCCAATACCTACAGCCCCATCCGTTGTGGGCCTTATATTTAATCGTAGCCTACTCACCAGCTTACTAGACACAATACAACCCTGAGCCCCTGTATCTAACAAGGCTCTTACCTGTATGCTGCGGCCACCGTATCCCCATACCCAAATCATTGCCGTAGGCAACAATACCGTAATTGGCCGGGGGGCCGAAGCTGGCGTGTAGGCGGCGATTACCTAGCAGGAATCTAAGCGCGGAGTGTCCGCGTCCTGCGGAAGGGTCCCCTCTCTCCGTACACCTTCGAGTGGGTCCCACTCCTGCTGATAGGGATCTCTGGTCCTGTACGCCATGGCTGGCAGCCTATAGTAACCCTGCGGCAGGCGCGCGTACCGTGGATGCGCCTGTAGCCGCGGGTGCTCAGCCAAGGGGAGAGGCATGCGTGGGTCATGGGAACTCACCATGTTGTTCAGACCCGCCGAGTACTGCATGTACTGGCCCTGGTATTGGCACCCGCCCGTAGCATCACGTATCTGTGATGGGTGCCCCTGACCTTGGACCTGTGACCACCTACCCTGTTCCGGCACCTGCTGCCGAGGTGGTGACTGTCTCACGCGTGGTGAAGGGGGCATCACCTGCTGATGTCCCTGGCCTCGTCCCTGAAACCCTGGTGGAAGAGGACTCCTCCCACGTAGGAGGGGGTGGGGAGCGTTGCTCCCGTCTAGGTAGGGCAGACTCCGTCCGCTGACCCGCGTCAGCTCTGCCTCCGTAATCTCCGCTGCGGTTCATGCATAGGAGCTGATGGTGGGCACCCTGGCAGTACCTGCAGTTGGTGCTTGATGGGCACTCTCGCACCTGATGCGGCCCCATACACCTAAAGCACCAACGCCGTTGCTGCACCACACCACGACGTTTCTGCACCCGCTGTGCAGCGAACTCCTCACACGCAGTCACCTGATGCCCCGCCTCTCTGCAGTAGGCACACCTCGATTCCAAATTAGCGACATTGTATCGCCTGGGTGGCCTACTCTTACCGTCTCGCGCCTGTGCACCCGGCCGTTCCGGGCGGCGAGCGGCCGCAGACTCCGCGTAAGGCGACTCTCCAAATTGGGCATCTACCCGCCTGCACTCGGCCTCGAGGAAGGACTTGAGCTCCTCGAAGGTCGGGAGGTAATCAGATGTCTTACCTCCGTGTGACTGTTCAAAACGAGCGGCCATGTCGCTCGGCAGGCGGCGCAACAACGTGTGGACCAGGATATAATCATAGCCTGACACCGGCATCCCCTGTCTCTCAAGAGCGTTCACTGCAACGCAGACAGGGTTGAGGACCTTGGCCCTGAGGTCCGTCCCTCGTGTGATGGTCGGCACGGTGAGCCACTGTTCCAGGAGTTGGTCAATCATGAGACGTTTGTTGCTGTATCTCTCGATCAGCAAACCGCGAGCCGTCTCGTAACTTGCATCATCGACTGGTAGATGCTTTACCAGCTCATGGGGCTCACCTTGCAGCTTGGCCATCAATTGTGCCATTTTATATGCCGGCTGCAAGTCAGTGCGGTTATGAATCACACTGTCAAACAGATCCTGGAATCGGGTCCAATCCGTGTAATCCCCGTGGAAGACCGGAATCGCCACAGCCGGCAGGGGCACTTGCACCCCCGGTCCCCGCGGACCATGGGATGGGTCCGGCTCCCCAGCCCTACGCCTGGTGATCACAGCAGCCGCCTGCTGGATCTCCTGCCCTATCTCCAGGCACTGGGTCACATTCGCCCGGACCGTAAGTTTGACCTCCTCATCAGGCGTCCCATCAAATAACTCCTCGCATCCAGTGAGGCCATCCAACACCTCCGCGACCCGTTCGTCAATCCGTTGCGCACAAGCGATGAGTGCGTCCTCTCGGTCCCCGCGACCGACCATCGCCTGCTTAGTCGCGAACCAAATTAGGTGCGTTCTAATTTTTGCCTGAAGCTGTGTAATTGTGGGAGCCATGGTACCAACCCAAAGTAACACCGAACCTTACAATAAAAAACAATAATAGACAATCGGCCCTGATCCTACCGTTAGGATATCCGCACAGGGTAAACACAACGATAATAACAAGCAATTCACTAATTGATTGGCCCTGATCCTACCGATAGGATATTCTACACAGGGCACACTACAATCACAATAAATATATTTTTTTTTATGTAGGTAGATTAAAAATCTTATACTAAAATAATCTTAAATCTAGTGGTTTTCTGAACCACGCTCTGCTACCGTGGGTACTTACAGGGCTGGGTGGAAAAGATATCGACACCCAGCATTCCACTACAGCCTTGGCGCGTTATTCACTTCAAACCACTCACAGCTTCTGTTCGTATTTCACTTTGATATTAGTCATTACGCGTGACCCAACCCGAATTTGGGTCGTACAAACGCGAGCCGATATGGCCACTTGATGCCTATTCAACGCGACGCTCACGTGGAAGACGTCGAGACATCCAACAATCACTAAGCCTGGTATTCTAGTATAACCCAGGAGAACCGCAATAATACGATGCATCAACACGCGCGATCTCAAATTGAATCGTCCATTACACGCGGCATCACAAAACGCGTGGCGGGAAATCCGTACAAAACACAATACATTCTCGTCCGAACGGTTTTGAGTGACTGAGTGCGGTGCAGAAATCACCGCTTGGCGCCGTCAGGCGGTCTGCGCGCACGTCGCCAGTCTCGCCCTGCGAGTGAGAAAGGGACAACACACGCCCAGAGCGACGCGTGCGATCGAGCACCGCGCCGCATTCATAGACCGTCACCAATACCTTACCTACCCCAGCATAACAACGCTAAATATTAAACAAATGAAATTTTCAGTTTCTAAAAATAAAATAACTCTGGAATATTTCAGCAATTCAACTGATGTTGGTGGTGAAAGTAGAAAAAACTTTCACCCAACCACTGCTGACGTTGAACGAAATTTTCAGTTTCTAAAAATAAAATAAATCTCGAATATTTCAGCAATTCAACTGATGTCGGTGGTGAAAGTAAGACTACCTTTTAACCAGCCACTGCTGAGGTTGAACGAAATTTTCAGTTTAGAAAACCTTCAGGAAATTATACTGTAAACAAGACAGACAGAAAGTGTGAATAAAAATAAAATAAAAGTGTGCCTCGTAGTGTGAACGTGAGTGATTTAACCTAGCAGGCTGTACTGCACTGGTAAGTGAGATCAGAATAACTTTATTGCAAAACAATCCTCTTTTGATTAGCTGTTCTTGAATGCCCAATAGGTTTTCAGAATCTCAAAAATTATTGACGGGCCTAACTTCAATAAGTTACTGTCGGGGGGAACTTCAACATTATACCTGTTTTTAAATGCCCAATATTACCCTACTTGCCTAGACAGCTTTTAACTCTTTACAAAGCACAAGTCCGATCCTGCATGGAGTATTGCAGTCACCTTTGGGATGGCTCCGCCAAATACCAACTTGCCGCTATTGACTCGGTAGAACGCAGGGCCAAGAGGCTCAAAGGCGACATAAAACTGGTGGACACCAAGCTACATAGCCTGGCACATCGCCGCAAGGTTGCCTGCTTGTCGGTTTTATACAGATTGTACTTTAGAGAGTGTGCTCAAGAGCTTCACGACCTTGTTCCACCAGCTCCCTTCTACCTCTACCATCGGACATCCAGACGCACCGCCGGATACCATCCATACCTGGTTGCCATTCCACCAATTTGGACGAAGCGCTTCCAGTCATCATTTATAATGCGCACTGCTAAAGAGTGGAACTCACTACCTGCGTCTGTGTTTCCAAACGCATACAACCCTAATCTCTTCAAAGTAAGAGTGAACGGGCTTCTTCTGGGTGAGCTCGCTCCATCTTAGACTCTGTCTCTGTCATAGGACATTATATATATATAATGTACGATTTAGTACGAACGAATTAGACAGTGAAAGTTAATGCTTTTTTACTTTTTTCTTGAAAACAGAGAGTAAAAAGCTGTCACGAACTGTGTTCGGGAGGGAGTTCCACAATCTGGCTGCATGCACAGTGAAATAATACCTGTAGAAGTTGGAGTGGTGGAACGAAATTGAAAGAATGGACCTTACATGTGAGCGTCAAGGCTTGTCCTGTAGTCGGGACAAATTAAAACGTTGATTAAGGCTGTGAAGAATATTGAAGAGACAAGAAAGCACATGAGCATTTCTGCGAAGTCGGATAGGGAGTAATTAAGTAAGTAAAAACACTTTATTGCACATTCAAAACACAAATAAATAACAGAAACTTAAACTAAAAATGCGCAAAGGCGGCCTTATCGCTGAAAGCAATCTCTACCAGACAACCTTTGGGTGGAGAAGAAATCAAAGGGAAGAAGAGAGTACATACATACATACATACATAAATCACGCCCATATCCCTTACGGGGTAGGCAGAGCGATAACGGCCGTAAAACGGATATTAACACCACGTCTGACAAAAGTTTGAGAGTCAATCAGATAGCTGTGTATCACTATAGTGACAGGTTGTCAGCCCATCGCCTTAAATTGCAATACACACCCTCGAGTCCCTTAGTCGCCTCTTACGACACCCATGAGTAAGAAATGGGGTGATGCTATTCTAGGCCGGCATCACACGGTAAAGAAGAGAGTAGTGCATAAAATAAAGGTAAGATTAGATAGTGTAAGTACATTAATAAATATTATAGGAAGCCACTTGAGTTGGGTCGTTTCCAATGCGAAACGTGGTCGTACTTGCATAAGCTGAAGATAAATCTAATGCACAGGTTTTGGAGATGCTCGAGTTTATTTAACTACTCTTCAGTGGCATCTAGGTAACAAGTGTCAGCGTAATCAAAAAGGGGGGAAAGAAGTGTTTGCACGAGAGTGATTTTAGTTTTCAGTGGCAGGACATTTTAGAAGCGCTTCAGCGAGTGAAATGAATTAAACACTTTCCTACTCACGTCATTTACTTGAGCAGTCCAACTAAGGTTGTGGTCCAGTAGCACACCCAGGTTCTTAGCACTCATGGTGTAGGCAATGGGTGTTCCATTATAAGTAACAGTTGGGATACTAGTGTGATCAAATTGCCTACACATATACGAGCTACCTATCAATATCGCTTGCGATGTTTTGGGGTAAACAACAAGACCAAAAGTTTCAGCCCAGGTAGCAATCCTTCTCAAATCATCGTTAATAGCTGCAGTGGCACTAACGATATCATCAGAAACAAAATGACGATATATCTGCAAATCGTGTGCGTAGAGATGAAAACAAGTGGAGATCACAGATGTAACTCTTTTAATGCAAACAGAAAAGAGAAGAGGTGAAAGGACTCCACCTTGTAGAACACCCGCAAAGAGATCACGCCATTCAGAGAACACCTAATCAGAGCGGATCCGCTGCGAGCGACCCCGAAGATATGTATAAAACCAAGCCATTGCCGAGGGTGAAATGTTAAGGGAGCAAAGTATTGCAAGAAGAACATCAAAGTCAACAGAGTTGAAGGCGTTACTAAAGTCCTGTCATAGAATAGTCAAAGACTTGTTCTCCATAGAAAGTCAAATGTCGTTAGTTACTTTAAGAAGTACTGTGACTGTGCTATGACCAGCGCGAAAACCAGATTGAAACAGAGATAAAAGATTGTGTGATGTTATAAAGTCGGCTAGCTTCTTGTGGACAATGTGTTCGAGAACTTCGCAAAGGAATGGTAATATAGAAATGGGGCGGAATTGCAAGAATGACATGGGATTGGAAACTTTAGGGAGAGGAATGACATCAGCACGTTTTCATGCTGAAGGGAAAGAACTCAGAGAGTAGTAGAACTCAGAGAGTAACAAACTTTACGTAGATGGTAAAGAATACCCAAATTACCCAACCCCCAACCAAGAAAAACCAGAACACGATAACTCCAGCGCAGAAAAACTATCAGCCAACACAAACACCACACAACACCTTGGTCAACCTGAACCAGCCTTGTACTCAAACCTAGACACTTCTTCAAGTAAACCCCAGCATTCCTTTCGAGACTGAATTTCAAATTTGCATCCAAAATCTACAGAGTATCAACAATAAGATACATATTTTAGAAAGTTTATTAGAAGACAAAAAATTTGACGTATTGTGTTTATCAGAAACGTGGATTAAAAAAGAAAATAAACAATACATACAAATAAATAACTACCAATTTGCCGCATCGTTCATTCGACGCCACTACAAAGGAGGTGGAGTGGCTATTCTAACTCGAGAAGGGGTAGTCTATAAACCACTACACGATATCACGGACTTAAGCGTCGAATACGTTACGGAATGTTGCGCAATTGAAATAAAACAACACAACTTAATAATTGTAAGTATACATAGATTGGATCGTGATATAGACACATTTTTTAGAGTAATTGATAAACTTGTAGAAAAGTTAAAAAGGTTTGCCACCAAAAAACATATTATAATTGCAGGTGATTTTAATCTTGATCCTAAAAGAAAACGTAAAAATCATAATAAATTATGCGAGACCCTGCTAGCATGTAACCTACATCAGCTTATTAAAGAACCTACACGGATAACAAAAAATACATCGTCTTGCATAGATCTTATTTTTACAAATAGTTTAAACAGTAAAGCCTCAGTAATTGATATCGGTCTCTCGGATCATAAAAGCTTACTTTATTCCTTTATTACTCACGAAAATAAATTAACCAATCAAATATATTATATGGAAAAAAGACTATTTACAGAGAAAAACAAGTTAAACTTTAAAATAGAATTAATTAAATCTAAATGGAGTGATATATTAATCTATACTGATGACATTAACAAAAATTATAATGCTTTTGAAAAACATATAAAAAACATATTACATAAAACTATTCCGAAGAAACGTATTAAAATAGGCCACAAACGTAGAACAACATGGTTAACAAAGGGACTACGAAAATCTTGTAAGGCCAAAAGATTATTGAAGACAATAATCAATCAAATAGATAACACTATACTTAAAAAATACTATAATAAATACCAAAAGTTGTTGAAAAAATGCGTTAGGTTGTCAAAGAAAAATAATTATACTAGAATAATGAATAAATCTAATAACAAGCAAAAAGCTATGTGGAACATAATTACTGACGTGACCAAACATAATAAAACACAAAAAATTCAAACAATAAAATTAGTCCACGAAAATGTAATCATAGAACGACCCCTAGATGTTGCAAATAGTTTAAATAACTACTTTGCGTCGATAGGTGAGTCACCGCCGCCATGTGCGCGGCCGAGCTGTGGTTCGACATTGCCGCCACCCAGCCTCTCCCCACCGCCGCCACTGACCGCGCGCGCTACAAACTCCATCTACCTACAACCGGTCACTGAGCGAGAAGTACAACTAATTATTAAACAGCTACCCAGCAAATATAGCTACGGCATTGATGAGATCCCAAACGTATTAGTGAAGATGTGCATGGAGGAATTCTCAGCCCCACTTGCGTTACTCATTAATCAATCATTTTCAGAGGAGTGTTTCCCGGACAAACTAAAAATTTCTAAAATTAAACCGGTTTTTAAAAAAGGTGGATATAGGGAAAATATGAGCCATTATAGGCCCATTGCCCTATTGCCTGTATTTTCAAAAATTATAGAAAAGGCCATGACAAATCGCGTATATAAATTTATAGAAAAATACAACTTACTAAGTAACCAACAGTTTGGTTTTCGCAAAAATCGATCTACTACACAAGCAGTAATCAAATACATCCAAGAAGCATTAAACTACATCCAAGACAAACACTATGCTGTCAGCATATTATTGGATATGACCAAAGCTTATGATAAAGTATCACACCACATATTATTGTCAAAATTATACAATATCGGCATTCGAGGTGCGGCGCACAACTGGTTTAGGTCATATTTAAGAAATAGGGAACAGTACGTAGAAATTGAATACTTCAACAAAGAAACACGCATGATAGAAACAGCCAAATCAGAGGCAAAGTATACAAATTGGTCAATACCCCAGGGAAGCGTAACTGGGTGTATCCTATTTATTATCTATATAAATGAACTACCAAATGTACTAAATTGCACATGTATAATGTTCGCGGATGACGTTTCTTTATTATTTAAATGTAAAGACGATGAGGAGAGCCGAAATAAAATCTTAAAATGTTTTGCTGATGTTAAAAAATGGTTGACGGATAATAACCTTCAAATAAACTTAGCGAAAACAAAACTTATACAACTAAGACCTAGACAAAAATCAGAAATAAACTTGACTACGGTAGCAAACAATCTTAATATAGAGCAAGCTTGTGAGTTTAAGTTGTTAGGCATTACAATAGATACGCACATAACCTGGAACCATCATGTCGAAAAAGTAAAATCCAAGCTTTCACAATTTACTTATGCACTGTCCACCCTGAAAACAAACACCCACCACGAAGCGTCGCTGGCGGCATACTACGCATATGCCTACGCGTGGATAAAGTATGCCGTGTTGCTATGGGGGGACAGTGTCCACGCGCACGATGTATTCGTGTTGCAAAAGAAGTGCATGCGCATATTGTTAAGTATAAAACCACGAGATAGTTGTAGGCCGTATTTCATAAATGAAAAGATTTTATCCTTACCCTGTATCTTCATTCTTGAAGCCGCTGTTTATGTTAGGAAAAATATAAACCAATTCAAATACTGCAAAAGCGCTAGACGTAACAAAATATTAGAACTGCCGAAAGAAAAAATGCAAATTTTAAAAAACGGTCCACACTACAAAGCCATACAAATATACAACAGAATCCCACAAGAAATTAAAACTGAAGAAAAAGAGAAACACTTTTATATGAAATTCAAATCCTATCTGCTAACGAAATGCTACTACACCGTTGATGAATTCTTACACGATCCAATCTAGTCAAAAATACGTATCAAACTATTTATTTTACATTTCCCTTAAAAACATGTTATAGACTTATTGATTAGTAAAAACCTATAGTGACATTATTAATACCCATTCTAATTTAACATTAATTTTATACTTATTTTGACTATACCATTGTTTTAATTTTATAATTTTATTTATTTTTGACATAAATTGTGATTTGTTTTGACTTTCATTGTATTTTGACCTTATGTATTTTGAACATCTTATGACATTGCTTTGTATCATATTATTAGCTTATTTTAATTATTGATTTTGTAATTTTTAAACAAGATACTTAATTAGATTTATTTGATTTTTAAATATTAATGTTTTACGCATGCATGTTTCAATCTTGCGATGCCCTGACGGGTTCATGTACCTAACTGCTATTATAAACTTTGTAACTTTAAGCTTGTATGTGAAAGCATGAATAAATTGAATTGAATTGAATAGATGTGATTGATAGGATATGCTTATTGACATCTTCCTCGAAAATAGCATTAAAAGAGAAAGAAGTACACTGTGGAAGTGGTTTGCTGTTTATGTTGGCAATTGTTGTAGACTTTACAATGTCACATAAAATAACAGGTGGTAACGAGAAATGTGCGTTTAGTGCATTTAAATCAACGACTGCACCACTAAAATTATCTGGCGATAATTTACTACTGCCAAGCGACCGTGAAAAATTCCAAAAATGCGAAGGGTTTCAGTTATCTATGAAATCATGTATGTGACGTTTTTTCGCAACTCTACACAGACGACTACAGCAATTTTGGAGAAGTATGTACTAATTCAAATTATTCCCGGGGGGTCGCTTCCTATACCGCTTTTTAGCTCTGTCACGCCTTGCCATCAGATCAAGAATTTCCTTTGTTAGCCAAGGTATAAAAGCATGTTTTAATCTATCCCTTTTGACTGGTAATATCATAACATTGGAGCATGATAGAGTGAAGAATAATATTTTCTTGAGTTTGCACAACTATAACTCATCACAATAAAACAATTTTAAATGGATTTAAGTTGTGTTTATTTTGGATTTTACAATTCCTACGTTTCGAGCTCTTTACAGAGCCCGTGGTTACGGATGACTAAGGTGTTAGACGTCATTATTTAGTATATAAATTATTTTTGCTCTACCGCCATCTTTTTCTTTATTGCCTAGCATAACGTCCGGGTTCCACACAAAATGCTGAAACCGTATCTTGTGTAGTAAGTCTTACAGTATGTTGGATCTGGTTCTTCTGCTGTGTAATCAGCGGAGTCCAAGTTGATGAGTTTCCCCATCCAGTATCTCTGTTGAAATTCGGATGTTTTTGAATTTCTATGGCTTCCCGTACTTTCCTAGGAATGAACCTCTTCTCTCTCGCTAGGATTGCTGCCTTATCGAATCTGACATATTGGGTGGGGTTATCCATGATATGTTCACACACTGCAGACTGTCTGTCACGACGGTTTTTTACATCAGCATTATGTTCTTTTAGACGTGTAGATACATTTCTCTTTGTTTCTCCTATGTATGAGAGTCCACAGTCACAGTCAAGTTTATAAACACCAGGGTCTTGAAAAGGGATGTTGCATTTGACTGATCTGATGTACTGGCTGATCTTCCTTGGCGGCTTGAAAATAGTCTTGATTGAAGCTCACTTCAGAATTCTACCGATCTTATCAGTTACTCCCTTCAAGTATGGTAAGTATGCTGGTTGTCGTTCGACTGTTGATGGTTTGGCACGGCTTCTGTGACGTTGACGGGGTGGCTTCAGGTTATTTTCATGGAGTACTCATCTCACATGCTTGAGCTCATCGTCTAGGTGTTGGGGGTCACAGATACCGCGTGCTCTCTGAAGCAAAGAGGTACCAACGGCAGCTAATTGGCTCGGATGATGGTGGAAGTTACCATTTAGGTATAAACGGAATGACTGATTGTACCATTTGTGTTTTTAATTATAAAAATATCTAAAAATGAAAATTGATTATTTTGCTCTGATTCCATTGTAAATTTTATATTGGGATGAATTGAATTGATTTTTTTATTTTTTTATTGATGATGGGTTTGCTCTTGACTCTAGTCTAGGTCATAGGACAGAGACAGAGTCTAAAATGGAGCGTGCTCACCCAGAAGAAGCCTGTTCACTCTTACTTTGAAGACATTAGGGTCGTATGCGTTTGGAAACACAGACGCAGGTAGTGAGTTCCACTCTTTAGCAAAAATTGTCTAATTCCAAGCTAAACTCCCGCAGTGGAAGCGATTTACACAGGTAAATTTCGAACAAAATACCAGGAGTTCAACTGGAGGCAGACAATGGCTGCGTTACGCAGCGCTAAATAGCATACGCTGCACAATATAGCAGCGCATACTATGAATTAAACGTGAACCTAAATCTATTTAACTTAATTAACTAAGTTGATTGAAATTGGCAAATGATGTGTTCCAACCCTTACATAACTCAAGTCGGTAGTAAATACCGTCTGCCGATCTGGCGTTACGTCACACGTATTAGCACTAGATTATAAGTAAGTACCTCCAAATTATATCACCCCACGAATTCCGCAATTCGTACTAAGGAGTCACAATGATATGGTACAACAAATATGACTAAAGGGAACACACCATTAACACGAATAAACAGGTTTACACTTACAGTCAACGTGCCGGTCCAAATGCATAAAATACCCAACGGAGAAAGGAAGTTCAGGGAATGGATCAAATGGGAATTCCGTGGGTACTTACAGGGCTGGGTGGAAAAGATATCGACACCCAGCATTCCACTACAGCCTTGGCGCGTTATTCACGTCAAACCACTCACAGCTTCTGTTCGTATTCCACTTTGATATTAGTCATTACGCGTGACCCAACCCGAATTTGGGTCGTACAAACGCGGGCCAAAATGGCCACCTGATGCCTATTCAACGCGACGCTCACGTGGAAGACGTCGAGACATCCAACAATCACTAAGCCTGGCATTCCAGTACAACCCAGGAGAAACGCAATAATACGATGCATCAACACGCGCGATCTCAAATTGAATCGTCCATTACACGCGGCATCACAAAACGCGTGGCGGGAAATCCGCACAATACGATACCCTCCCGTCCGAACGGTTTTGAGTGACTGCCAGTGCGGTGCAGAAATCACCGCGTGGCGCCGTCAGGCGGTCTGCGCGCACGTCGCCAGTCTCGCCCTGCGAGTGAGAAAGGGACAACACACGCCCAGAGCGACGCGTGCGATCGAGCACCGCGCCGCATTCATAGACCGTCATTAATACCTAACTCACCCCAGCATAACAACGCTAAATATTAAACATTCACCCGCCCTAGGCCGAATCCCTTAGGCCTATTCACTACTGGGGAGACGAGATAGCGTTGCTATTGCTCGCTTAAGAACTGAATCCCCTACCTGAACTGTCGCGACTCGAGGAGTGCCATCACTACCTGGGAACAAGTTGAGAATGCGCCCTCTGCGCCATCGCAGTGGCGGCAGGTTGGCATCCTTAACCAGAACGAGATCTCCGATGCGAGGGGGTTCAGTTCTGTCCGTCCACTTAAGGCGTTGCTGCAGAATGTGCAAATACTCAAGCGACCATCGCTTCCAAAAATTCTGAGACATTTGCTGCAGCAACTCATAACGCGTCAAACGATTGCTACTGACCTCTGTGTAGGGGTACTCTGGCAAGGCGTTAAGTGGTCGGCCAATTAAGAAATGCCCTGGTGTCAGGGCCTCCAGATCATTCGGATCTGAGCTAAGCGGACACAAAGGACGTGAATTGAGAACGGCCGCAATTTTACAAAACACGTTCGCTAGCTCCTCAAAGGTTAATATCGTTAAACCTATAACGCGCATCAAATGCGTCTTAGCGGACTTTACAACCGCTTCAAATATACCACCCCAGTGGGGGCATCCTGGTGGATCGAACACCCAGTTAATGCCCTGACGGGAGAGGCTCGTGCCGATAGCTTCCTCGTTTTCCGATAAAAACGTTATAATTTCTTTCATACATCGATCAGCGCCCTTAAAGTTGGTACCACAGTCCGACCTGATCAGCGCTGGTCGCCCTCTTCGCGACACAAATCTATCTAAAGCTGCTAAGAAAGCCTCCGTAGTGAGGTCGGCCACGAGTTCCAAGTGGACGGCCTTGGTTGCTAGGCACACAAACACGCACAAATACGCCTTGATTGACTTCGCGTTGCGAAGGCGTGATGCCTTTACCATAAAAGGCCCCGCAAAGTCCGTTCCCACACCCGCAAACGTCCAGGCTTCCGTCACCCGGTCCGGTGGGAGGTCTCCCATCTGAGGTTGCATTGTGGCTGCCTTCAACCGATAGCAAGGCAAGCACCGAAACACAATGCTCCGTACCGTACGTCGTCCAGACAAGATCCAAAACTCGCGCTGCAGAATAGCCAAAAGTGCATTGCAGCCCGCATGCGAGTTTTTCTGGTGACGATCCCTAACTATAAGTTCTACCAAAGGTCCCTTCTTTGGGAGTAACAGCGGATGCCGTGCTGAAAAGGGCAGGTTAGCGTTCCGAAGTCTACCTCCAACCCGGAGCATTCCATGCTCGTCCACGAACGGGTTGAGGCGCACAAGACCTCCCTTCAGCTTTCCACGGCCATCCCTGAGCAGCCTGGCCTCTTCCTCAAAATGTTCCGCCTGGACGACCCTAACCAATAAACTTAGAGCCGCATTCCGCTCCGCAGGCGAGAGGACAGGTGCCAAGTTCCGTTCTGCTTGAGGTTTTCTACAGTTGTTCACGAACCGTTTGATCCAACCTGTCACCCCTAGAAGTTTGTCGAGGGAGCTGTATCGTTCCAGCAAGAAAGCCGCACTAGGCTTAGGTACGATCTGCCCTACGTTCACTCGCAAACCTCGATCAGGTGGCCCAAGCGGCGACCCGCACTCATTGTATGGCCATCTCTCAGGTGACTCAGTCAGCCACTGAGGTCCCCACCACAGTGAGTGACCTACCAAATCAGGGGCCCTACATCCCCGTGAGGCGCAGTCCGCTGGGTTCTGTTCTCCCGGTACGTGTCTCCATACCAACGGAGTTTCCGATCCTTTAATCTGTGACACCCGATTTGCCACGAAAACCTCAAGAGTATGTACCGACGTCTGTAACCAGCACAGAACTATCCTACTGTCGGTCCATGCGTACACCGTTTCATCCAAATTGATGGTACCGCGTAGATTACTAGCGACATGATGTAGCAAGCGCGTGAGAAGCGCTGCTCCCGCCAATTCCAACTTTGGAATGGTCCATCTTGTCCTAACCGGAGCCACCTTACTCTTGGCCATAACTAGACGCACGTCTACAGTTCCCGTTGAACTGACTGTCCGCAAATAGACAGCTGCCGCGTACCCTCGCTCCGAGGCATCACAAAACCCATGTAGGGTAGCCTTACATCCCACCGATGGGAGCAATTTGCGAGGTATGGCGATGCGTACGATCCCTGGTAAGGTGGTCACAAACTTGGTCCAATCATTCAACAGCTCTCCGGAGAGCTGGTCGTCCCAACCCAAGTTTGCTATCCACAACCTTTGCAAGAAGCACTTCGCCATGAACGTCACCGGTGCGATCCACCCGTTAGGATCGAAAGTTCTGGCGATCGTCGATAATACCGAACGCTTCGTCCAAGTCTTCTGCAAAAGGTCTGGCTCGATCTGATACGTAAAGACATCATGCGTTGGCCTATATTGCACCCCTAGGATGCTCAACGTGTTTGGGTTGTCCGGGTTCTCGAAAAGGTGCGGGTCCTGCTGGAACTCACCTGGCAACCCGGCCAGGAGCTCTGGACAGCTGGACAGCCATTTCCGCAACTCATAACCTCCTGATTCCATGATCGCGATCAGCTCGTCTCGTAGTAGCAGTGCTTGTTGCACGCTATCTGCACCCGTGCAGATGTCATCCACGTAGACGTCGCGATCCAGTACTGCTGCGGCTCGAGGGAATCTTACCCTTTCCTGTGCGGCCAACTCTCGCAGAGTGCGTACTGCCAAAAACGGACTTGGCTTCAGACCATACGTTACCGTGTTAAGCTCATAAGTGACCATCGGCTCGTCAGGACTCTCACGCCACAAAATCAGCTGGTACCGACGGTCATCCGGGTGTATAATTGTTTGGCGAAACATCATTTTGACGTCTGCGACGAACGCTACTTGGTGCAACCGAAAATCTGTGAGGATGTCCACAATGTCCCGGTTCAACTTGGGACCCGCGTGCAGACACTGGTTCACAGACACACCATTCGATGTAGGAGCAGAACCGTCAAACACTACCCGTATCTTCGCCTCCGGTGACTTCAAAACAGCCAGGTGTGGTATGTAGTAATGCTCGACACACCTCCAATCTATGCTGGACACCGACATGTGGCCTAACTCTAGGTACTCCCTCATGAATTCGATATACTTCTGCCGAAGTGCTGCATCCCGCTTCATCTTTCTCTCCATAGCCAGTAGTCTCCGTTCCGCGATCTGTCGCGAACTACCTAAGGAGGGGCGGTTTGGGAGAAATGGCAGCCTGGTAACAAACCTACCTGACGAACTTCGTGCAGTGTTGTACTGATAGAACAGCTCGCACTCGTCATCCTCTGGCTTCCGTCTATCCGCTGTGGGTGGCTCCTCAGACTCCCAAAACCTCTGCAGCACCTCCGACAACACACTACCATAGAGAACCGTATCGCCCTCTGGTAGGTCCTGAGGTCTCCAAACTGGGCCAAAAATAACATACCCCCCTGTGGTATCAACGGCCACTAAACCAGTTTGCTGAAGTACTCGTTTTCTGCCACACCAGAATCTCCCGAGGACGTCTGACCCGAGGAGAACGTCCACCGTACCAGGAGTATCAAATTCAGGATCAGCTAACTCTAAGCCTGTGGTTAACCCTCGTACCGTTGACGGTAACCGAACCTGAGGAAGTTTCCCTACCACTTCATCCAGCACCACTGCTGAGGCATGATAGCTGACCCCTGTACCTGTATTACCTAATGTGAACTCGAAGTTCACCTGACCCCGAACGTCAGGCACATCTACACCTCCAATACCTACAGCCCCATCCGTTGTGGGCCTTATATTTAAGCGTAGCCTACTCACCAGCTTACTAGACACAATACAACCCTGAGCCCCTGTATCTAACAAGGCTCTTACCTGTATGCTGCGGCCACCGTATCCCCATACCCAAATCATTGCCGTAGGCAACAATACCGTAATTGGCCGGGGGGCCGAAGCTGGCGTGTAGGCGGCGATTACCTAGCAGGAATCTAAGCGCGGAGTGTCCGCGTCCTGCGGGGGGGTCCCCTCTCTCCGTACACCTTCGAGTGGGTCCCACTCCTGCTGATAGGGACCTCTGGTCCTGTACGCCATGGCTGGCAGCCTATAGTAACCCTGCGGCAGGCGCGCGTACCGTGGATGCGCCTGTAGCCGCGGGTGCTCAGCCAAGGGGAGAGGCATGCGTGGGTCATGGGAACTCACCATGTTGTTCAGTCCCGCCGAGTACTGCATGTACTGGCCCTGGTATTGGCACCCGCCCGTAGCATCACGTACTTGTGATGGGTGCCCCTGACCTTGGACCTGTGACCACCTACCCTGTTCCGGCACCTGCTGCCGAGGTGGTGACTGTCTCGCGCGTGGTGAAGGGGGCATCACCTGCTGATGTCCCTGGCCTCGTCCCTGAAACCCTGGTGGAAGAGGACTCCTCCTTGGAGGGGGTGGGGAGCGTTGCTCCCGTCTAGGTAGGGCAGACTCCGTCCGCTGACCCGCGTCAGCTCTGCCTCCGTAATCTCCGCTGCGGTTCATGCATAGGAGCTGATGGTGGGCACCCTGGCAGTACCTGCAGTTGGTGCTTGATGGGCACTCTCGCACCTGATGCGGCCCCATACACCTAAAGCACCGACGCCGTTGCTGCACTACACCACGACGTTTCTGCACCCGCTGTGCAGCGAACTCCTCACACGCAGTCACCTGATGCCCCGCCTCTCTGCAGTAGGCACACCTCGATTCCAAATTAGCGACATTGTATCGCCTGGGTGGCCTACTCTTACCGTCTCGCGCCTGTGCACCCGGCCGTTCCGGGCGGCGAGCGGCCGCAGACTCCGCGTGAGGCGACTCTCCAAATTGGGCATCTACCCGCCTGCACTCGGCCTCGAGGAAGGACTTGAGCTCCTCGAAGGTCGGGAGGTAATCAGATGTCTTACCTCCGTGTGACTGTTCAAAACGAGCGGCCATGTCGCTCGGCAGGCGGCGCAACAACGTGTGGACCAGGATATAATCATAGCCTGACACCGGCATCCCCTGTCTCTCAAGAGCGTTCACTGCAACGCAGACAGGGTTGAGGACCTTGGCCCTGAGGTCCGTCCCTCGTGTGATGGTCGGCACGGTGAGCCACTGTTCCAGGAGTTGGTCAATCATGAGACGTTTGTTGCTGTATCTCTCGATCAGCAAACCGCGAGCCGTCTCGTAACTTGCATCATCGACTGGTAGATGCTTTACCAGCTCATGGGGCTCACCTTGCAGCTTGGCCATCAATTGTGCCATTTTATATGCCGGCTGCAAGTCAGTGCGGTTATGAATCACACTGTCAAACAGATCCTGGAATCGGGTCCAATCCGTGTAGTCCCCGTGGAAGACCGGAATCGCCACAGCCGGCAGGGGCACTTGCACCCCCGGTCCCCGCGGACCATGGGGTGGGTCCGGCTCCCCAGCTCTACGCCTGGTGATCACAGCAGCCGCCTGCTGGATCTCCTGCCCCATCTCCATGCACTGGGTCACATTCGCCCGGACCGTAAGTTTGACCTCCTCATCAGGCGTCCCATCAAATAACTCCTCGCATCCAGTGAGGCAATCCAACACCTCCGCGACCCGTTCGTCAATCCGTTGCGCACAAGCGATGAGTGCGTCCTCTCGGTCCCCGCGACCGACCATCGCCTGCTTAGTCGCGAACCAAATTAGGTGCGTTCTAATTTTTGCCTGAAGCTGTGTTATTGTGGGAGCCATGGTACCAACTCAAAGTAACACCGAACCTTACAATAAAAAAAATAGACAATCGGCCCTGATCCTACCGTTAGGATATCCGCACAGGGTAAACACAACGAGAATAACAAGCAATTCACTAATTGATTGGCCCTGATCCTACCGATAGGATATTCTACACAGGGCACACACTACAATCACAATAAATATATTTTTTTTATGTAGGTAGATTAAAAATCTCATACTAAAATAATCTTAAATCTAGTGGTTTTCTGAACCACGCTCTGCTACCAAAAATTGTCTAATTCCAAGCTAAACTCCCGCAGTGGAAGCGATTTACACAGGTAAATTTCTAGTAAAATACCAGGAGTTCAACTGAAGGCAGACAATGGCCGCGTTACGCAGCGCTAAATAGCATACGCTGCACAATATAGCAGCGCATACTATGAACTAAACGTGAACCTAAATCTATTTAACTTAATTAACTAAGTTGAGTGAAATTGGCAAATGATGTGTTCTGACCTTTACATAACTCAATTCTGTAGTAAATACCGTCTGCCGATCTGGCGTTACGTCACACGTATAAGCACTAGATTATAAGTAAGTACCTCCAAATTATATCACCCCACGAATTCCGCAATTCGTACTAAGGAGTCACAATGATAATGGTACAACAAATATGACTAAAGGGAACACACCATTAACACGAGAAAACAGTTTTATACTAAAACAACTATGTTTAACACTTACAGTCACGTGCCGGCGCAAATGCATAAATACCCAACGGAGAAAGGAAGTTCAGGGAATGGATCAAATAGGAATTCCGTTGGTACTTACAGGGCTGGGTGGAAAAGATATCGACACCCAGCATTCCACTACAGCCTTGGCGCGTTATTCACTTCAAACCACTCACAGCTTCTGTTCGTATTTCACTTTGATATTAGTCATTACGCGTGACCCAACACGAATTAGGGCCGTACAAAACGCGAGCCGATATGGCCACTTGATGCCTATTCAACGCGACGCTCACGTGGAAGACGTCGAGACATCCAACAATCACTAAGCCTGGTATTCTAGTATAACCCAGGAGAACCGCAATAATACGATGCATCAACACGCGCGATCTCAAATTGAATCGTCCATTACACGCGGCATCACAAAACGCGTGGCGGGAAATCCGCACAATACGCGATACCCTCCCGTCCGAACGGTTTTGAGTGACTGACTGCGGTGCAGAAATCACCGCTTGGCGTCTACCAGGCGGCCCGCGCGCACGCCGCCCCCTCGCCCCGCGAGCGAGAAAGGGACAACATATGCCCAGAGCGATGCGTGCGAAATCGCGGCGCATTCATAGACCGTCATTAATACCTAACTTACCCCAGCATAGCAACGCTAAATGAAACAATCATCCTCCGCTGTGATTCATTAATAAGACATGGGTGGCCACTGCGCGGTCGAGTTTTTACGCTACCTTCCTCTTCAAAACGTGTAACCCAACGTTCAACAGTCTTCCACTAAAACAAAGCAGCATTAATTATATAAAAAATTACTAATAATCGGTTTACAGCTACCAACATACTATGAGTCAAAGATTTCAATATCTAATATACACTTGTAATGAAATAAAACTATACTTATGAACAGACCAGTCTGATTAGCAATTTGAGCTTAATTAAATCCAATATCATGCAGCGCAACAATACGCTGCCTATCTTGCAAACTGATATTAGTATGCATTTCGAGAAATAAACACTGATATTTCATTAATAAGCTTAGGTTAAAAAAAAACACTTAGCACACGCACTATCTCGCAAACGATCTAGCAACAACTAAAATCAAATTTAAAATTTACTAAATTTTACTTCATTTGATAAAATAAAAACTAAAACTATGATATCGGGATTCGAACCATTGTCTCCTCAATTACGACCAAGAATTTGCTTGACCGCGCTACCGACCAAGCTACCGAAGCTAATGATTCAAGTAGTGAAATAGTCAATACTACTCAGCCTATTATACAATGGTAGTTCGTCAATAATAGTATGTTATACGTCATTTGTGTCATTGTGTGAGTGTCGCCGCGGGTGCGAGCGACTTGTTTTCTGAGGTTTGCGTTAACTATGACTCCACTTTTGAACGCGACCGTACCTTATAGGGTGATCCAAACTTACGTACGATCCTGGGACAAGTTTAAGTGCGATTATTTATTTTTTTTTGTTCTTAGTCAGGTGTAAAAAATAAATACATGTTTTCTTAAATTTTATAACCATAACGTAAGGTAATAAAATTAAGGGCAGGCAGATGATGATGACGTATTTTATTATTAAACGAACAAGTATCACTCATGATGTGGGTTTACACGACTTACTTGTTGTAAATTTGGTAGAGAGTTTTATCTCTCGACGTTTCGACTGCTTACGGCAGCCTTCTTCACGGAGGTCGACAGATCACATACGCCCGCCCGTCAGCTGTGATTGCCGAACACTGCGGGCCGCGGCTCGCTGCGCTCGCGCCGAGATGGCGGGTGGCGCTGCAGTGGCCGCAGTTAGTGGTTCTTGCGGTGGTTGCGGTTGACTTGTAGAGTCTATCATCAAAAAGTCCGAACAAAATACACTAACCACATCATCACTTTTCACCTGGTTTACTGCCGCCGGTGATACTGTTTTTAGCACTGGCTTCCATGACGGTGATAACGACCAACCACTATCTCTGTTAAAATTCGGATGACGGCTTATTTCTATAGCTTCCCGAACTTTGCGTGGTACAAAAAACTTTCCCTAGCCAGAATAGCTGTCTTGTCGAAACGAATATAGTGGTTGGTGTCCGAATTCAGCGAGTGTTCTGCTACCGTTATCGCCGTTATGGAAGCCAGTGCTAAAAACAGTATCACCGGCGGCAGTAAACCAGGTGAAAAGTGATGATGTGGTTAGTGTATTTTGTTCGGACTTTTTGATGATAGACTCTACAAGTCAACCGCAACCACCGCAAGAACCACTAACTGCGGCCACTGCAGCGCCACCCGCCATCTCGGCGCGAGCGCAGCGAGCCGCGGCCCGCAGTGTTCGGCAATCACAGCTGACGGGCGGGCGTATGTGATCTGTCGACCTCCGTGAAGAAGGCTGCCGTAAGCAGTCGAAACGTCGAAAGATAAAACTCTCTACCAAATTTACAACAAGTAAGTCGTGTAAACCCACATCATGATGATGACGTATGTTGAAGCTGCGCAGTGACTAAAAAATAACCCTGTATATGTGGCGTCACCATCGGGGGGACCGGGCATTATGGGGCTTCTTGGGTAGCAGGTATGACGATTAAGTAAAATTACTGAAAATTACAGGATTTATTCTTACTGAAAAAAAAACAGAAAAACTTTCAGGAAAACTTTATAATCTAATTCGAAACAGACAAGTCTTTTGTCAGAGGAGATCCCTTGACTGAAGCTAGACAAAAAATTAAACAGACTCCATTTCGAATCAAAATTGTGGTCTCGGATCCCCCGCCAAAGGCCTTTCCCAAGCGATAAAATTTAGGGGAAACCATTCCCAGCCCAGCCAATCGCTTGCGTTTCTACAGAAAATACTTTTAGGTTATCGAACATTGCAATCTGAACCGGTTAAATTAATTCAAACGGAAGTGACAATAAATTGAAATGATACGGAACCGACCAATTACAATCAAGAAATACTGGAAGTCTCGCCGACAGTACAGACTAAACTAGGAAACAATGATAAAATTAATTTGACATTTATTCTAGTAAGTTAACTACTACTACCGTGTACGATAAAGTAACACCATCTGTAGGCAAATCAAGATATCAACTCAAGTTACAGCAGACAGTTAAAGGTTTATTCGTATTCATGAAAACAAAGTTAATTAAAGGAGAATGGGCAAAAATGTATGGAACGTGGTACCCGCCCCAATGGACGTAATTTATGTGTCACTGGAAAGGTACAAATACGTAGAATGATAACAACCAGGGCGCCAGTCTCTATTTTTTGTCCCAACAGTATTTTTTTTAATGTCTAAGTTGTGTTTGGTTTGTGTTATCTGTTAATCTATGGGTCTATTGTGCTAGTACTCTAATCTAATAATTACTCGCGTTTATGGTTGTAAAAATAATTCTTATTAGATAAATCCGTAGGACGCCCTCCGGCCAGGGCCCAAATACTGCTAAACAAAAATCGTTCCAGTTGAGTGTTAATGGCCTGTCAGTGTGATAGTTTTGGTCATTTCGTATTCTGCTAACAGTTTGAAGTATAGAAAATCACAGTGGCATTATAATGACAGTGGAGTGTCGTTGGCATTGCAAGGGTAAAAAATAAGGGAATCCTTGCCCTGATGGACCGACGACTTGAAAAAAGTGGCCGACAGTGACTGCCAGACTGGATGGCAAAAACGGGAGATCGGGCCTTGTGGCGCACCTTGCTCCCCCAAAGTGCGCCATAAGGCCCGATCTCCCGTTTTTGTCCAGCAGTGGACTGCAATAGGCTGAAATGATGATGATGAGATAAATCCATTCTTACGAACCATTTGATGTGGATCAATCGTAAGATAGATTACCGACTTTCTCAGTCCTCGTGTCAGAGTTATTGAATAATCTATAACTGATATGCCTCTTCTAACGACTACTATTCTAGCAAGGACTAACGGCTTAATGTGGCTTCCGCCGAATGGAATTATCTTGTCGTTGAAAAATCCAAAGAATATACTTTAAAGTCAAATGATTACAGCCTACAATGTCCTCACTAATAAATCTAGTAACAACAACACTAAGTTGTCCCCTGGAAAAATTGAACCCCTAGGTTCCGGTTCAAGACCATGAATAAGTTATAACTTCTATCAACTGGTTAAATGAAGTAAATGTGTACTTACTTCTAAAACAGCATTTTCTTGAATATATCTTGTAAATGTCCCCTGATCTGCTTAAAATTAAATTAAATTTTTTTTTAAAAATTAAAATATATTTATTTCAGGCAATTATGTAGCCAATACTTTGTTAGTTAACAATTTACAATTTACAATTTTTAGAAAGTCATTAGTATAAAAATAATATAATAAAATTTAGGAATAAGAAACTAAGAAGAAGAAGAAGATGTGGACTAGAAATTTTCAATTTAATGTTATGTCAATACTTGTCAGAAAATAATTTAATATTCGAAATTTAGAAATAAAATTATAAATTAAATGAATTAATTTAATAAATTAAAATAAAATAAAATTAAATTAAATTTTGCCATTACAGTTAAAGTTAAATTAAATTGAAAATGTTATGTCCATAACTTAAAAACTAGGTATGTACTTACGGAAGCAGCTTCTCCCCCGTGCTATGAAGGAGCATCCACCTCCGCACAAAGGGGCTGTCCCACCGCGAGGATAACACCTGTAGGATGCTGTTGGTACTGTTCCGTAATCTATTCATCATTGAGGCGCACCGTTTTCGCACGACCGCGTCAAATCCGTTACATTGCGCTTCCGCAAACATACCGGATGCGCTACAAAATCTCGGCAGGCCCAACAACATCCTAAAGGCGTTGTTATATTGGACGCGAAGATCGCTGTATGTCCGCTGCGTAAAGCTGAGCCACAGTGTACACGTGTATAGCGATTGACAATACGCCTTAAAAAGCGTAATTTTGACATCTTCTGAGCAACGTGCAAATCTACGAGCCAACATATTGCCACGGACAGCCAGCGACCTTCGTTCCCTTTCAATATCCTCACCGTCCTTGAGGTCATCAGCCACCCAATGACCCAAATATTTGAATTTACTCACTTTGGTAAGTGGTGTACCATAAAGAATGACAGGCATGTCAGGATATGATTTGTTTCCTGCCTTGAAGATCATGAACTCACTCTTCTTGGTATTGTATCTGAGTCCATGGGCAGCCGCATAAGACTCGCAGATGGCAAGAAGCTTGCGGAGTGCAGGCAACGAGGGGCTCAGTAACATCATGTCATCCGCATAACTAATGTTGTTGATGCACTTTCCATCAATATGACACCCAACTTTAGTGTTACTGAGCTCCTCGATAAGCCCATCAACATATAGGTTGAAGAGCTTGGGTGATGTCAGGCCACCCTGTCTCACCCCACACTTCAACCGATACTCCTCGGACAGTGATCCACCCCACCTTACGCGGTTCGTCTGATGATCATACCAATATTTGAAAAGGGCAGTTATCTCGTCAGGCAAGTCAGTTGCTGTTTTTAATTTTTGCCAAAGTACGTTGTAAGACACGAGATCAAATGCTTTTGATAGATCGAGAAAACACGCATAAACTGGGGTTTTTCTATTGGTATAGTACTGTACAGTCTGTTTTAAACATAGTATGGCACTTTCAGTTGACAATGTTGGTCTAAATCCAAACTGAGCATCATTGAGTCTAATGTGTAAACCCAATTGCATGTCCAGAAGGCTGTCCAGCACTTTTGCCAATATATTAGCAAGGGAAATAGGCCTGTAATTTGTTACATCGGAGGCATCCCCTGTTTTGTTTTTAACTATGGGTACGACCGTTGTATCAATAAGATCTTTGGGTAGATACGAGTGACCAACGCAGAGGTTGAAAAACATGGCAAGTATCTTAGGTAAGTGCTCTCCTGCATATTTCAGGTGTTCAATACTAAGACCATCATTACCAGGCGACTTTCCTCTTACCATCCCTTTGATTATCTTAGCTACATCTTTATCAGTAAATTTAACACTGCGATTAGGACGATGAGTCTCAGCACCGAAACCACCTGCTTCCTGAGCGTTAGCCACAGGTTCCACGTGAAAGTGCCTCCTAAAGGTCTCCGCAATATTATGGGGTTCACACACCCCAGCCACACTCACTGGTAGGGAAGTTTTGTGATTAAGGTCATTTGTTCTTTTCCAAAATTTTGTGAATTGTTTTTTAGAGTGGTGTTCAGCAATTATATCCATCTTTAATTGCTGTTGATTATTCTGGCACCACCTAAGTTTTGACCTAAAGACCCGCCGTGATTCACACATCGAAGTATAAATAACACCCTTCGTTGGTTTTCCATACAGTAGCCAAGCTTCATAACAAGCACGAGCCCTGACATGTGCATCATACACATGTTTATTCCACCCAGCTATATGTTTACCTTTTTTAACATTTCTTATAGTGTAGGTCTGTTCTGCTGCTTCCGTAAGTATTGAAATAATTTTCTTATATATATTATCTAACAATAACCGATGATTTAAGCTACAGCACATACTATCACAACAATTGTTAAAATCAGTGTCAAATTCAAATTCAGTATACTTAGCATTACAAATATCCAAATATCTATCAATTTGCGACGGATCCCGTTCACCCCATTTTACTTTATTGTACGAGATACCCGCATGAATATTCTTACACTTTATTACGTTCAAATCACACTCAATAACAAGGGGAAGGTGATCAGACCAATAGGTACCGTAGAGTACAGACGTACTAAGTATCGATTGCGCAGCAGCACTGGTACACACGCAATGGTCCAGCCAGCGCTGAGAGCCGTGCGCGTCACTAACGTACGTAAAAGTTTCTTGCGATAAAGAGTCATAATCAACACACTTCCACTGTTGCTCGGCACAAAAGTTTTGTAATTCAACAAAAAATGGCTCACCAGGATGTGCGTTGAAATCTCCGAGGATGTACACGGATTCTACATCATTACCTTCAACTACAGCATTTATTTCACTTAAGCACTCGGTAAACTCCATCAAATTAGCGCTCTTATCGGTAGGCATATACACAGAAAACATTAATAAAGAGCGGTCCTGCAAACAGATTTTAATAGCTGCCAACCGATCACTATCACACGTTATCACCGACACTGCCGGGAATGATGACTTTCTCCATAGGATGGCAACTCCTCCATACGGTCTCCCACGTATCATTCCTGCTGAAGTGTCCATAGGCGATTTTCCTGTACAGCTGAATTCGCTACTTATACTCCCAAGGTACGGAATATCGTGAGGCAGTAGCCAAATTTCTTGTAGGCATACAATGTCCGCTGATGAGCACAGGTCTCGTATTTGGTCTACTGATCGGACAACATTTTTGCAATTAAAACTTATTAATTTACTAGTCATTATAATTAATTATTAATACCACTATTTCTCGGTGTGCCAGTAGCTTTGCGTCTAAAGTCCACGTAGGGCCGAAAAGCAATACCATCTGGCCAAAAATTTTCTTTCAAAAATATCTCTTCCTTATGCTTTGGTATAAGGACTTTATAGGCATCATAATCTTTTGATCGTTTCATACTGTTCTTTTCAACCACTGCGTTAATGCTAGTTTTATTCTTTATGTAACTAACAATGTCACACACGGACACCTCTTTTGATACATTATAAATATAAATTGGAGTTTTGACCTCTGCCGCTTTGAAGTTAGAAGACTGATCAACTGCCGAGCCTCTTTTCCCTACAAAACGATTTCTCAATTTTTGCCTTTGCACTTTTGTCCATTCTTCACTCGGTTTTTGCTTCTTCCATTCACCGTTAGCCGCTGTATCTGCAAAAGATTTCTGTATCGGGGCGCTTTTACTCGAGTAAGCCGTGTGTATCGGGGCCGTATGTACAACTGGCAGCGCAGGTGCAACCGCTGACGCAGACCCGACCGTCGGCGCACCCTGTCCACTGTGTCCACCGCGCGATGGCGGCGCAAATTCCTGCACAGGTACAACGTGCAGCGCAGATACGACCGGCAGCGGCGGCGCAGTCGGCATGGAGCCCGATAGCTGACTCTGGTGAGTCATCGCTTGCGCCCGCTCAGTAGAATCATTTTTGTTGTTTACTTCTACTACCCGATCCTTGCATCGCAGTTCTGCATTGTGATTTGGGCTTTTCTGAGAGTTTTGTTTGTCTTTTCTATATGAAGATGAGTTGGAGGAGGAGACTGGCAAGCTCTCAAAGTGGCTCGCTAGCTGATTAACAGACAATGTCTTTGGAATTGAACTATGATTCAAATTCGAATTTAGACTTGTATTTATGCTTGAGTTTAACGGTACCTGTTCATTGTTGTCATGTGAAAATACAATACCCATCGGCCCACTGTTACACTCGTAGCTTTCCAAATTATATTTTGAAACACCCCGTTTCTTGTTTACATTGTCATTACACTCGAAATAGTTTACTATAGACGCCTTTTTAAGTGATTCAAGATCCCGTTTTAGATCTTCTACAGAAGCGAAAGTAGCGTATTCCTCTTTTATTTGGCTTATTTCGCTTTGTACTTTAACTACGTCTTTGAGTAGTCTTGTCACATCCACGTGATCAAATAGTACCGGTGGTAGTTTTTCTAAGTCCCTTGCGACGAAAACTGGGATAGAGGTTTTAGTTGGGTCACACGATTTTAAGAAGCAGACTATGTCTTCAATATTCCTCTGCACTTTACCACTACCTTTCCTCTTTTTAATTTTTGTATCACTCGGAACAGATTCAAACAGCAATTTTTTGGCCGTTACGATATCTTCATTTGAAAATGCACTCGAGCAAATACGACAAATGCTCTCCTCATCCATCACATCACACTTGTTGCAAATAAATGCTAAGACTTCGTTTATCACGATATTGCACTGAGTGCATTTTACCACATTTGAGGACATTTTGACCTCTTTCCGGCACAGTAACTGTACGGTACGGGTATACGCGCGTGTTCGCGATGACGCGTGCGCCGAGACTGACTGCTTAAGATGACTTATTTGATATATATAATGTTGCTCTATAGAATTAAAATCGTATAACTTCTCGTGAATAATGATATATTGTTAAAACGAAAAAGAAAAGAAAAAACTAAAAAGAAAGTAAATGAATAATGATATATTGTTAAAACAAAAAAAAAAACAAAAAAAAAGTAAATGATAATTTTTATAAAATCTGCATTGTGTTTATCATAATATCACGAAAGGGACTAGGATTTGGGACAAGTCGCCATAGTAAATATTATTGGTCATAATAATAACTATTAATCGCCACCACAATTATTGTTATTGGAAGGGGTACCAAATCGCCCATTCTCCTTTGGATACACAAATCAGACGAATATGGATTTGAAGTGTTGCCGACAGGTGGCGCTGCTCTCACACTTCGACACGACCATCCTGAGCTTCAACCGTCCTCGGGTGAAGTACCTGCTGACAAAAATCATTATCATCATCAAATCATCAAAAAATATCTTATATCGCGTACGCTGTGGAAATCACTGACAATAGAGCAAAGTAATGTACTACAGTTTTATAGAGGACATCAATATCTATAATAATATGCGCAATACCATATATCTAACTATTACAGTTATGCCACAATAACTACTTTTTCATTTAAAAATGTACAAACTACACCACATTATTCGTACCAGTGTAATGATTACATTTAATAAATCAAAGGGGGTGCACGTAGAGGAGCCTCCCCGAGTGGCGTATCGATATTTTATACGTCCGGCGCACCCTGGGCAACAGTCTGCGGACGGCAAGTCGGTATCGCAGACTGGCCGATCGTCTCACCACGATATGGTAACAAAAAACTACAAACGGTCCTTTTCAGGACCAACCCAAGTAAAACTCACTGAACCAGCCCTCACTACCATCTCTATTAACATAGAAGGGTTTTCCGCTGATAAAGCGGTAATTTTAGCCGACCTTTGTCGAAGCACTCAATGTCACGTTCTCTGTGTACAGGAAACGCACCGCGGACCAGACTCATCTCGGCCACAAATCTCTGGGATGTGTCTTATAACCGAAATCCCGCATACAAAACACGGTAGCGCAATTTTTGTCAAATCAAACATCAGTGTGAACTCAGCTTCTTCCATCCTAACAGATAACGGTACAGAGGTCCTTAGCATCGATACCGGATCTTGCTCAATCACCTCAGTATATAGTCCACCTGGACAAATCTTTGACTTCTGCAACAACCCCGAGTTTATGAGACACGACTCAAAAATAGTTATCGGAGACTTCAATAGCTATGGTACCAATTGGGGTTACGCTAGCACAGACGAGAGTGGTGCGGCATTGGAGAGTTGGGCTGAACTCAACAACATGGAACTGATCCACAACCCCAAGCTCCCGTCCTCTTTCAATAGTGGACGGTGGAAGCGGGGATATAACCCGGATCTCCTGTTCGTTAGTTCCACCATAAGCCCAAACTCAGTAAAGTCCACCTGCGACCCTATCCCGAAAACTCAGCACAGACCAATAATGTGCACTGTGCAAGCAGTAATCAAACCGATTTTGGTGCCCTTTCGTAGACGCTTCAACTTTGGTAAGGCAGACTGGGAAGGCTATGCGGCAGCTGTAGACAAGGAGCTACAAAACGTAGCACCTTGTCCGGAAAATTACAAGAAGTTTGTCGATGTTATCCGAAAGGTGTCACGGCAGTTCATACCACGTGGCTGCAGCACTGCCTATATACCAGGCCTGACTAAAAGCGCTGCTGAGATTATGGCTAATTATGAGTCACTCTACAGCAAAGATCCCTTTTCATTAGACACCTTAATTGCTGGTGAGCAGCTTATGTCTGAAATTTCTAAAGGCCGCCAAGAGCAGTGGGTTAAATTGGTCGAGTCGGTGGACATGTCCCACAATAGTAAGAAGGCGTGGGGTACCCTTCGAAAGCTGACCAGTGACCCACCCTCAGCAACACAACCTGGCCCTGTTACAGCAAACCAAGTCGCTCACCAATTACTTGTAAACGGAAAGCCTGGTCGCAAAATCCAACATGTACGCCTCCCGTAATAGATGTTCCGGATCGTAGTATAAGCAAGCCATTTACGCTGTACGAAATTATCACAGGGATTAAACAACTCAAAAACGGAAAGGCTGCCGGCGTCGACGATATCTGTGTAGAGCAATTGAAGGAGCTAGGTCCCGTTGCTGTGTCATGGCTCCTCCAAATGTTTAATTCATGTGTAGACACTACAACCCCCGCCTGCCGCTAACAGCCCGCGCGCCCCCAGCGACGACGTCACCGCTTGTGCTCGCGCCACTGCAGCAGCGGCAGCGCCAGCGCCAACGAGTCAACGCACACGAAAAGCTAAAATCGAAATAGTACACCAAAACATAAACAGTATTCAGCACAAAACTTATCGCCTTGAGTGTGAAACACAACTCAACAAAAATATTGACATTCTATGCTTCTCAGAGCATAAGTTATTGAAAGAAAATCTACCTAACATAATCATACACAACTTCCAACTGCGCACTTTCTTTTCAAGACCTTATGAAAGCTATGGTGGAGTTTGCATATTTGTGCGTAAGGACCTACAAACATCGGAACTGACCTGTATATCCGAACTTTCAATTGAAAATCATTTCGAAGCCTGTGGCATTGAATGTGTGGACTTGAATCTAGTTGTTGTGTGCTTGTATAGGTCACCAAAAAGTGGTGACATAGATATATTTTTTAAACAACTAAATAAAATGTTTAGTTTCACAAGACTTTTAAACAAGATGGTAATTATTTTGGGTGATACAAATATAAATCTGCTTATTAGGACACCAAATCGATGTAAGCTAATGGATTTCTTGGCTGCACACAACTTGACCTCGGTCGTTTCATTTGTAACAAGACAAGCCTCAGGTACTTGCATCGATCATGCCTACACAAACTTAAGCGTCGATCAAATACACACAGAACCGTATAAATGGCGTCTTTCAGATCACCATGCTATAAAGGTAAGCGCTAGCTTGGAAATAGTAGAAATAAACCCTAATAAACGCATAAGTAAACGGCTATTTTCCGACTGCAAAATTGATGACTTCTCACGTAGCTTGCTATGTCACAATTGGAATACCCAATTGTCGCAGATCAGTAACTGCGTTGAGAGGTTTGATGCAGTAGTTCAAGTACTAAGACACTACTATAACACTCACTTCCCAATCAAAAGCTACCCATTGTGTAATCACGAAAAAAAATGGATTGACGAAGACATTATTCGGCTTAGACGAAACTTACACTTCCTTCATGATATGGCCGAATGGTTTCCAGATGATTCCCTACTAGCCTCCCAAATCAACACCATAAATGAAGAACTTTACACAGCTGTTAAATCATGCCGAAAAAACCACCTAAACAAACAAATAAAAGATAGTTCCAATATGTCGCGAACAATATGGCATACAATATCAACAGAGACAGGACGAAATCCCGATAGATTGGGCCCGTTAAATCAACTAATACGTAGCGTAGGAGGTGACTGCAGTAATAAAAGCGCGCATGAAACAGCTGAGCGACTAAACCGGTTCTACCTCTCCGCAAACAATACCATCAAAATAAATGCTAATATAGCACGAGCAATGCAAATTGTAAACAGAGCAATACCGCCTATGACAAGTACTATCCAATTGTCACCATTGAATTTGCTTAGTCTAAAAAAATACATAAAACAGATTAAAATGAAACAATCCATAGACATTTTAGGTATGAACACTTTTATACTTAAGATCATCCCGGACCATATATATGAATTAATAATTTCCCTATATAATGACTGTTTAAAAAACGGTAAATACCCTAACTGCCTTAAGCAAATTAAATGTACCCCTGTGTATAAGGGCAAAGGTGCAAAAGACGAACTAAAAAACTTTCGGCCTATATCTACTATACCGGCAATATCTAAAATATTTGAGAAATCTCTTAGTGACCAAATAATGCACTTTCTCTGGTCCAATAACATAATGAATGATATGCAATATGCCTACCAAAAAGGAAGGTCGACGGAAGACGCTGCACACCATGTAGTGACCACAGTCCTATACCATATTGAGCAAGGTAAAAAAGTTGCCGCATTTTTTTGCGATCTAAGCCGCGCGTTCGAACTTGTTGACCATAAACTGATTTTGTCCAAGCTGGATCACTATGGCGTACGAGGAACAGCCCTGAGTTGCGTTGAGTCATTTTTGTCAAATCGCCTCCAAACCACAGAGGTACTGAAACAAAAATCTAATCTCGAGGCCATAGGTGCCACTTCCGTGCCGCAGGGCTCGGTCATGGGCAATAATCTCTTCCTGGTCCTTGTCAATGACCTGCCCTGCTGCACCGACCAAGCTGAATTCGTGATGTTTGCAGACGATGGCTGTGCCATTGCGTATGCCGACACCCACGAGCAGCTTGAGCGTAAATTAAACCTGGTAATGGCTAAGCTGGCTGAATGGTTTTCGGTAAACAAAATGGCTTTCAATGTCCAAAAAACCAACATCATGTCATTCTCCCTCAAAAGTAATAATGCTCCGAAACTAAATATTGTGTGTAATGGTCAAACGGTGCCGCAGGTTAGTAGTGTTAAGTATCTTGGGTTCACTATCGATTCTGGCCTGACATGGAACACGCACATTTATGAGCTCTGTAACAGACTCGGCTCTGCATGTTTTGCCCTATCACGTCTGTCCCCGATGTTGGACAAGAGTGGCCTAAGAATTGCCTACTTTGGGTACTTCCACTCTCTTTTGAGCTACGGTGCGGAGTTGTGGTGCTTAGCAGCTGATAGGCTACGAGTGCTTCGCATGCAAAAAAGAGCACTCCGCATCATAGCGCATGTACCTTACGACACGCCAGCGAAGCAGCTGTTTATTGAACAGCGGGTACTCACGCTCCCAGCACTACAGGTCAATACACAGCTGTAGGAGCAAACCATACGCACAACTTAAGAAACAAAGACCATTAACAACATGTCACCTGCAGACTTAAGAAATCCAGAAACACTATACACATACTTGCACCTAAGGTTTACAACAAATTAGATACAGGGACGAAAAACGCCCCAAGCAGATGTATATTTGTAAAAAATTTAAAAAACTTATTATTGGCAATGGCCCCTTACACCATTAACAAATTCTTAGATAAGAAGTGATAAACATTTTTATAATTTTATTTTTATGTAATCGTGTGACACATAATGTACCTAATATTTACTGCTTATATTTATATTTTTGTATACCATTCTATGTTATTATAAATTTACATGATATGAAATGTACATAGATATGACTTATAAACAAACCGTTTACAAATAAATAAACTGAACTGAACTGAACAAAGATCCCAAAGCAGTGGAGAAAGGCAAAGATAACGGCCTTATTAAAGCCTGGGAAGTCCCCAGATGACCCGAAAAGCTTCCGCCCGATATCTCTCCTATGCCACACTTTTAAATTGTTCGAGCGTCTACTACTGAATAGACTAACTAATATAATATATCCCCAACTTACACCTGATCAGGCTGGTTTCCGCCCTGGGAAATTTTGCTGTGGCCAAGTTCTCAACCTTACACAGCATATAGAGAATGGATTCGAACGAGGCCTGGTCACGGTGGTATTCGTGGACCTAAGCGCAGCATACGACACCGTTCATATAAAGCGCTTGCTTGTGAAAATTACGACGTTTACGAACGACCAACTGTTCGTAAACATCCTCGGCGAGATGCTGAGAAACCGCCGATTTCAAGTCAGCCTGAACTCTGACAGGAGCAGATGGCGAGTGCAGAAAAATGGTCTTCCACAGGGTAGTGTCCTCGCGCCCACCCTGTTTCACATTTATACAAACGACCAACCTCACCATCCTGCAACTGATCGGTTCATCTACGCGGACGATCTAGCACTGACATGCCAGCAGAAACGGTTCGAGGACGTGGAGGAGCACCTTTCGACAGCTCTGGCAGACCTCACAACATACTACCACGAAAATCTCCTCAGGCCAAATCCCTCAAAGACCGAGTGTTGCACATTCCACCTCCGCAACCGGGAATCAAATAGGGAACTCAATATCACATGGTGCGGAGTGAGCATAACACACAACAATACTCCAAAGTATCTGGGCGTCACGTTAGACCGAACACTGACTTTTAGAGAAAACTGCAACAAGCTAAAGGCAAAAGTCAGTGCCCGTAATAACCTTCTAAAAAGACTCACCACCACCAAATGGGGTGCCTCCGCATATGTTCTCCGAACCAGCAGTTTGGCTTTGTCTTTTTCGGCTGGCGAGTACGCAAGCCCGGTATGGGCTCGTTCAGCCCATGCTAGCCAGGTAGATGTTGCCCTAAACGAATCCTGTCGGATAGTGACGGGCACACTAAAACCGACTCCACTTCCCCATCTGTACTCGTTAGCCGGAATTGCCCCACCTAGTATCCGCCGATATGCTGCCTGTTGTACGGAAAGTGTCAAGCAAAGTAAAGACAGTAGACACCCGTTGCACAACCATGTTCCACCACCATCGCGACTCAAGAGCCGAAAGGGTTTCTTAAGTGAGCCGTACTCAGACATAGACGAGGCACAAAAAATAAGGCTGGAACAATGGATAAAAAAGTACCCTCCAGACGAATCACAAATCCCGCCGGCTGAAAAACTCCCACCTGGTGGTGACCTTCCCTGGGCAGTCTGGAAGTCACTAAACCGACTCCGGGCTGGTGTTGGAAGGTGCCACGCTAACAGAGTAAAGTGGGGTTTTTCATCCGACGATAAGTGCGATTGTGGCGACGTCCAAACCATGGACCACCTTCTATGCTGCCCCAACTGTCCCCAGCCTTGCTCTTACCAGGACCTAAAAGAGGCGAACCCAACAGCTGTCGCTGTGGCCAAACACTGGTCCAATCTCATTTAGTTACCATTTCGACTCGACGAAGAAGAATCAATCAATTTCATTTAATCATTACTATATTAAAGGGTAGCCCTCCAAATACTGATAGGGTACATGCAAACCTGTTGTGGAACGCTGGGCACACGCTAAAAGGGGGTTGGAAGACCTATGCTGCGTTTCAAAGATTGCGCCAAGCCTGACATGGCTGCGTTTAACATTGACCATCAAAGCTGGGAGAAGCTTGCTGAGGATAGGGACGAATGGCGTAAGCGTGTGTTTGATGGGCATAAAACACTCGATAATGCCTGGTTTTCTGGTCTCGCTAACAAAAGGCAAAAACGTCATCTAAACATGCATGTGCCAGTCTCTAATTCCACCTTCACTTGTAGAGCGTGCGGAAAATTATGCCGCTCCCGTATCGGCTTATACAGCCATGAAAGGTCTTGCCTCAGACACTGATTAAATCGTCTGTCACAGACGTGTGAGGCCGATGATGATGATGACATGCAGACCATGAAACTGAACAACTTTCCCCTAGGAACATATTTCAGGAAACGTAAATAAACTGACTTCCCATAGTGAATGCAGTCAGCTGATTGTGATTTTTTATGGAAGGTCATTTTTTTGGGAAAGTTGCCCAGTTTTATGTTTCATGCACTCTATCAGTATTCGAAGGGCTGTCCCTTACTCGGTATAAAAAAGACGACAAAAAACATTAAATAATGCATTGAAAAAATCTACAATAAAATAATACATACATACACATATCACGCCTATTATCCCTTGCGTTGTAGGCAGAGCGTAAACGGCTGCAAAAACAGACATTTACGCCACGTCTGACATATGTTTGTGGGTCATTCGGAAAATCGCGTATTGCCATAGTGACAGGTTGTCAGCCCATCGCCTAAAATTGCAATACACACCCTCAAGTCCCTTAGTCGCCTCCTAAGACTCCCATGGGAAAGAAAGCGGGTGATGCTATTCTAAGCCGGCATCACACTAAAATATTAATAATATAATCTACACTAATATGAGAAACAGGATATTTTTTATTGTTAGTTTGAATGGAATAGGCTCCGAAACTACTGGACTGATTTAAAAAAAAAAAACCGTTAATTGAAATTGAAATTCTTTATTCAATGTAGGATAGTATTATCACTTATTGACGTCATGAACCGTCATTCTATAAAAAGAAATTTGTATCTCACAAATTCCTTTTTTTTATAAAAATTTTGTTATGACCTAATAGAAAACCGGCTCGGGCGGGATAAAAAAATAAAAATATAGGCACTGCCATAGGCCTGGCCAGGTTAATCACACGACATGTAACTTTACGCCACCACCATCTATATTTGTTTCAAATTGAAGTCAAGATTTTTAGAATCCTACATTATCCCAGATGAACATAGGCTATATTAAACTGTCTTATTCCCGGGGGGAAATTGTTTGCGGCGGGTGAAACCGCTGGGCGGGCTGCTAGTTGAGTGAATAATTGGGATTACTGCACACAAAATAGCCAGTCCTTCGGCTAAGGCACCAGTCCTTCGGCTAAGGCACCAGTCTTTCGGCACCGTGCTCCCAACGCCAGCAAATGCCATCACAGCTGTGTAAGTGCTACTCCCCGCAAAGAGTCTGCTGTGCATAAAAAACAGCCAACACGCACCTCTTACATGCTCCGGCGTACCATTGATGGCGCAGTTGCAACAAAAAAAAAAAGATTTCGCTCTTCGTTTTCAATTAAGACGCAGTCGCCTACTACGCATTTTTGAAGTTTAGCCTTATTTCTATCAAATCGCTCTTTATCGTAGTCAGAGTTTTCCACCATGTATCGGGACGCTTACTGTCTCATTGCATCCATGTCAATTAGCTCATCATTGTCATCTACGGTCATCAAATCAAGAGGTTGAACTCTACCAGAGTGAGACTTTGATATCTTGCAAGTGATGCAGGTGTCCACAAACTTTCTGACGTACTAAGACATAGGGAACCAATAATAGCAGCGTTTTACCTGAAATAAAACGCATATTAAATACTTACCTTATTTGAAGCATAAACATATGAGACAGGCCCTATCTATTTTCCGCTTTATCGTACCTTTTCTACCCTAGAAGCGCCTTCTCGCTCGCACATTTTGCTTACCACCGGGCAGCAGGTGTGGTAATAGCACCACTGCCGGCCATCTTCATTGAGTCGATAGATAAACTTAAATATGAAGCAAAATTATTTATTTCAATTTCAACATTAACTTTTAAATGATGAGAAGGCAATAAATCGCAATTCACCTATGCTAAGCAGATGTTTTAATGACCGATACTTAATAATCACAACTGTGTTTGTTGTAATTAAAACGGTGTTATAGACACATTCTGTACATAAATCAATTAACTCCTTGTTACTTTATTAGATGGCTGCGACAAATGAATTTCTTAAAATATTATTGCGTGCCCGTATCACTTCTCGTCTGTAAAACTTTTGGAATGTTTTACACGGGTGAGAATTTCATCAACAGAGACATTATTAGCCCAGCTTATTAAAGTCACTGCCGAGCGTGTGCTTCCAGGGGATGCAGTGATGCCAGCGTCGGTCAGTAAAGTAAAAACTGCCTGCGATTATAGTTTTAGATGCAGGTTTAGATTGACCTCTTAAATTTACGAATAAATTAGAACAATTTGCCTGGGAACTTCTGTCACGAAGCAGCACAATAGACCGTTTCACCTAAAACGTGACGTCGAACTTCTTGTTGTCCGGGTTGGCTAATATCTTCCACCCCGATTGCCTGGAATGAGAATTGTAGGTTTTAGACCCAAAGGTAGGCCATAAAATTATGTAATCAGTGAATTCTTTATAATGCTCATGATCTACGGAGAGAAGTGTTAAATCATGCAAACGTCTGCCAGAGTATAATAACATAGCAGTATGACGAACTGTTGAAAATATATTATTTGCATCGATTTGATACTGGGATTGTAATGAAGCTGCGCTTGAGAGCGACCCGGAATGATACATGCGTCAACGCAACACCGCCCGCACCCTCCGCACCGAGTATTTAAGCGGCTGCACGACACAGAGAGAGACAGTCCGTGCTACCGACCGCGCCTAGAGAACACCGCCCTACCCAAGCCCGCTCCTAGCGAAGGCCAGTCCGCGCCGCCGCCCGTATATAGTGAACGCCAACCCGTGCCTCCATACCGCCCGCTCTCAGTGAATAACACCGGCCTCCGTCCACCACTGGAATATTACAAGTTAAGTACTCCATATATATTTTAACTCCGCCCCGCTTAAGTGCAACTACGAACCGTAACGTAGTTGTGCTATATTATCCCGCCGTGGTTTGACTGCTGGTTTATCCCTGCCGAATACCCCGCACGATCGATCCCTGTCGTAGACGTCACCGCTGGACCATCTCACTCTGCGCCTGCTCAGGTTGCGAGTGAGATTTCAGCCGGGGAATCCCAGGCCCACGAGCCTTCGTGTCCTGCGCCTTGGAAAGGTCGCGGCACGACCGCTCCCCCGTAGATTTCGAGCTCTGCGCCTGGGGAAGGTAGCGAGCGTGCCGGGAAGCCGGGATCCGTATCTGCGCCTTGTAAGGTAGCGGTGCGCACCCCGAGGTATCCCTGGATACTGATACCCGTATCTGCGCCTTGTAAGGTAGCGATACACATCTCGTAGGCACCCCCGGGTACCGAGGCCTGTACCTGCGCCTTGTAAGGTAGCGGTACACCTCCTATAGTATGTTGTGTTTGTAGCGCTTGGCCTAACCCGAATTTCACGCACCATTTATCACATCTTGCACCCCGCTAGCCCTGCCGCTGCAGTGGCCATATCGCTGAGTGCATCCGTTCATCCCGTTGAGTGCTAGACACTCCCACGGGATCCCGACCTGCTAGGTGATCTAGAACGATCACACCGAGGGATAAATATCCCACCCGCTTACTCGCACTCACAACACCGCATCTCTCCCGAAACATTAACCCCCGTGCACCGCATCGCCGCCATAACGCTTTCTCTCACTCGGTCTCTCTCCCCAGGGAATCACCGTCGCCAGGAGGTCAAGCCCACCGTCATCCCCGCCCGGGTAGCCGCGTCTCAGAGTGGAGAGCACCGAACATATCAAGAAACGTTATCCTAGTTAGTACAATTAGAATAGAGTCTGTGTTTGATGACTATGCAAACCCAATAAAATAGAGTTGTTTTGTATTACCGAGTGTTATTTCAACTTTATTCCGCACACACACCCCGAGCTAATTAATGTCAATGCAGTCTTAGCGCTTCACGCTGTTAGCTAGCCAGGGCTACATCACATTTGGCGCCCAACTTAAAAACTCACTTTGTAAACTCCAGGGTGGTGTGGAATAAGGGTGAAATATTTTTTTTAGGAATCCGTTAACGCACGGTAAGTCGCCGAGTACATATGTCTGAAACCGCTAAGTTTAAAGGACTTAGAAAAAAGGACCTGATCGCGCTCGCAGAGCAGAGGGGACTTTCCGTTGTAGACCCGGCTACGGAGAAGGAATTCACCGTAGCGCAGTTGAAAGACAGTTTAAGTAAGTACATAGAGGCGCAGTCAGAATCGCTAACAGAAGGCGATATCACTTTGACGGACATCGAAGAGATTACATCAGACAGCGACGACGAGTCGGTAAAGTCGGTGATCAACAGCTCGAAAAGCGAGGTAAAGAACGAGCCTCCCAAACAGCCGTCGAGTAGTGAAACAACCAGAAAAATGTCAGTGAAAGGTGAGTCCTCCAGAGACCCGAATCTTTACAGTATCGTAAAGAATTGGGATATTTCGTTCGACACTACGAACGATCCGGTAGAGTTTCTCGAGAGGTTGGATGAATTAGTTTCAACCTGTGGGGTAGAAAACGGGAAGCTTATCCCGTTATTACCCAGGTTTTTCAGAGGTAGAGCAAACCTGTGGTACAGAAATAACAAAAATAGGTGGAGTTCGTGGGAGCTATTCGTAGAGGATTTCGAGTTATATTTTTACCCGAGGGATTATAAAGGTAGGTTACAAGAAAGGATCATAGCCCGTAAACAAACCTACAGGGAGAAGTTCATAGACTATTTGACCGACATCCAGACGCTGATGAGAAGATATAATTTGATGAGTGATGACGAACAGTTAAAGAGAGTTTATGAAAATATGCACGCAAACTATAAACTCTACATTAAACGCCAGGATTTCGACGAGTTAGCTGATTTAATTCGTCTTTGCGCTGATTACGAAGGAGTGACCGAGGAACGATACAGGACTCTACCAGTAAGTACTGGACGAGAGGAGTTAGCAGTACCTAAACCGGGAGAACGACCCTACAATAACAAGACACCCGAGCGCAGGGAGGAACCGAAAAGTAGAGAAAAATACATTTACAATTATGATAGAAGTACGTGCTGCTGGAGCTGCGGCCGTCCAGGACACGCGAGCGCTAACTGCAGTGGGGTAAGGAGACTTTTTTGTAGTGGCTGCGGAAGACTAGGGGTGCTCAGTAGGAACTGTTGCCGACCGGGAGCACAACAAGGGAACCGAAGAGGACCAGGAAACACGTGCACGTCTGCCACGGACGTTGAGATCGATGACCGGCCATTCGTGGAGGTAGAGATATATGGTAGGTGTTTCAGAGCTCTACTAGATACCGGGTCAACGTCGTCATATATCGACGATGAAATAGATGGGTGGTGTCAACGACACGCTACACATGGGATTCATGTCGACCGAAAGATTAGCCTCGCAGACGGTACGGTAGTCAGTCTGACGAGGAGCGTACCGCTGACGATGGCAATCGCAGGGGTACGTCTGGATAACCACATGTACGTGTTACCTATGTCATACGGGATTATAATAGGAATGGACCTCATTAAACGTGTAGGAATGACTAAACTGTGGACAGCTGCCCAAGACGACCAACAAGAACCGCCCCAGGAACCACCAGTACCAAGTGAGATATTAACAATCACGGAGGAAAGAACCGGAGAGCGCGAGCCGAACCGCGACAACACAGCCACCGAGTCAAAAGTAGAGTACAAAGAGAGAGATGTAAAGTTGACGGAGAAAGAAGCCAGTATTCCGCGGGAATTCCTAGCTCACAAGCTATCGAGGAACCCCATATGTTCGACAAAACTACAGGAACTAGAATGGTATGAAATGAAATTACAAGATGTACAGACCAATCCGGGAGGAAACACAGATTTCTGTGTAAAGGACGGGAAGTTACACAAGCAAGTTTCAGGGGCGCTGTATGGTGCTAAGTTGCAGCCAGGCTCCGAGTGGAAACTATGTATACCGGCAAGCGAAAAAGAAACAATACTAAAAGAAAATCATGACGCACCTAACGCGGGTCACTTAGGAACAGCCAAGACACTGAACAGGATAGCACAGAGGTATTACTGGCCGGGAATGTTTAGAGACGTCTCCAAATACGTAAGTAGATGCCTGGAATGCCAAACACAAAAACCGTCACAACAGGGAAAGGCCGGACTAATGCACATCTACAACGCAGAGGGACCCGGGAAAGTAGTAAGTACCGATTTGATAGGACCTCTACCCAGATCAACCCAAGGTTTTTATTGGATTATTGTATTTCACGACAAATTCACAAAATGGAACGAGATAAGACCCCTGCGGACGGCGACCACGAAGGCAGTCCTGAAAGCCCTGAAAGAATGCGTCGTAATGAGGTACGGTGCACCGGAAGTACTGCTGACAGACAACGGGAGACAGTTTACCAGCAAACAATTCACCGATGAACTAAAAAGGTACGGCATCACGCACCGCTTAACCGCACCGTACACGCCACAAAGCAACCCCACTGAGAAAGTCAATCGATCACTCGAGGGGATGATTTCATCGTATATCGAAGGAAATCACAAAAAATGGGATGAGTATCTACCAGAGCTTAATTTCGCTTTGAACACCGCAAGACAAGAGTCAACAAAGTATACACCGGCATTTCTCATGTTCGGAAGAGAACTAAGGAACCCCGGCGACAGGAATGAATTCCCGATACCAGCAGTACAAGATAAAAGTAAGATGTCGGAGTTATATGAGTTGGTGAGATTACACCAATCGAGGGCCTCCGAGTCTCAAAAGAAGCACTATGATAAGCATAGAAGAGACTGGTGCCCAGCTGTGGGAGACACGGTGCTCAAGAGAGACTTCCCGCTGTCAAACGCAGGTAAAAACTTCTGCGCGAAACTTGCGCCGAAGTACGTGGGACCATTCAAAGTAATAGGACAAAAATCACCGGTAATATTCAATCTACAAGATTTGAATAACCCGCGCAAGCAGTTCACAGCTCACGTCAAAGACATTAAGAGGTACGTAGATTAGGAAAATAACGGTTTTGCATAGTCATACATAAAAATATTTGTTATTTATAGTATATTTATTTTGTAATAGCAACCCGGGCGGGCGATACAGACGAGAAACCGGAGGATGATCCGACCATAGACAACGAAGTTTGTTTTTATTCTTGAATGAACGAATGTTTTCATAATACATTTACTTACTAAGCCAGCAATGAACAGCAATCTGACAAAGACCGGGACCGAACGAAGAGGAGAAATGTCAGATTGACAGATCACACAGTTAATTTGTGGATCACACCGAGAGGAGTAGCAGCATGAAGCATTATCACACAAGATTCCGGACAACCCACCAACAGACACCGCTATCCCGACATGCCACGCTGCTTCCGCCAAAGATTACCGGAGCCAGGAGACCTGCAGTTCGAGAACGCGAAGACCACTCCCCCCGACGCAACGACCGCAGACACCCGCATCACACGCCGCAGGCACCCGCATCACACGCCGCAGGCACCCGCATCACACGCCGCAGGCACCCGCTCACCGACCGGACCACTACGTGGCAGGAAGGATACCGGACGCCGCGGGGGCTAGCAGGGGAGCGACGCCGCCGCATGAAGCGCGAGCGCATCCCCAAGCACCTCCACGGCACCAACAGCAGGTGATGGCCTTTCACCCAGGGGGGGATTATAATATTTTGATGGGGTAGATTTATTTATTTTTCCAAATTGGGGGGGTATTTTATAAACATACTGCAAATTCTTTTTTATAGCAGAACTGGAGAGCAAAACAGGGAACTAGTCTTATTTGTTCAGTTTAGGGTAGTTCCTGCACCAAGTAACACCCAATAGAGATACCGTCCGGAGCAATACAGCTCCATGATAACCTGTAACATGTTCCACACCCTAGGAACAACCAGGGGTGGTTACTTACCAGCTCCACACCTAAGTAAGACTGATTACTGAAACTGACTGAATAAGGAGATAGATAGACTGATTTTTAAATGTTTTATAGTTGTTAAGGTTTTTGAGAGATACTTATACTTTCTTATACACTTGTTAGTTATTATTAGTTTATTATGAGTTAGGATAGAGGGGTTTTTCCCAGTTTATAAAGTAGATACTAGTCAAAGGAGATATAGGATAAAGGAGCACAAAATCTAAACCAAACCATGATTATATCCCTACCACATGTATATAATTTCTTTGAGGTTAGGCGTCAAAGAGCATTTTGTTAGTTTTGAAGGGGACAAGGGGTTTTATCAACAGAATTACATTTAGGCTGAATTGGACTTTTTCTGTTCTTTGATTTCTTGCCTTACAGCCAGAAATCTCAACATCCGGAGGGGGAATGTAATGAAGCTGCGCTTGAGAGCGACCCGGAATGATACATGCGTCAACGCAACACCGCCCGCACCCTCCGCACCGAGTATTTAAGCGGCTGCACGACACAGAGAGAGACAGTCCGTGCTACCGACCGCGCCTAGAGAACACCGCCCTACCCAAGCCCGCTCCTAGCGAAGGCCAGTCCGCGCCGCCGCCCGTATATAGTGAACGCCAACCCGTGCCTCCATACCGCCCGCTCTCAGTGAATAACACCGGCCTCCGTCCACCACTGGAATATTACAAGTTAAGTACTCCATATATATTTTAACTCCGCCCCGCTTAAGTGCAACTACGAACCGTAACGTAGTTGTGCTATATTATCCCGCCGTGGTTTGACTGCTGGTTTATCCCTGCCGAATACCCCGCACGATCGATCCCTGTCGTAGACGTCACCGCTGGACCATCTCACTCTGCGCCTGCTCAGGTTGCGAGTGAGATTTCAGCCGGGGAATCCCAGGCCCACGAGCCTTCGTGTCCTGCGCCTTGGAAAGGTCGCGGCACGACCGCTCCCCCGTAGATTTCGAGCTCTGCGCCTGGGGAAGGTAGCGAGCGTGCCGGGAAGCCGGGATCCGTATCTGCGCCTTGTAAGGTAGCGGTGCGCACCCCGAGGTATCCCTGGATACTGATACCCGTATCTGCGCCTTGTAAGGTAGCGATACACATCTCGTAGGCACCCCCGGGTACCGAGGCCTGTACCTGCGCCTTGTAAGGTAGCGGTACACCTCCTATAGTATGTTGTGTTTGTAGCGCTTGGCCTAACCCGAATTTCACGCACCATTTATCACATCTTGCACCCCGCTAGCCCTGCCGCTGCAGTGGCCATATCGCTGAGTGCATCCGTTCATCCCGTTGAGTGCTAGACACTCCCACGGGATCCCGACCTGCTAGGTGATCTAGAACGATCACACCGAGGGATAAATATCCCACCCGCTTACTCGCACTCACAACACCGCATCTCTCCCGAAACATTAACCCCCGTGCACCGCATCGCCGCCATAACGCTTTCTCTCACTCGGTCTCTCTCCCCAGGGAATCACCGTCGCCAGGAGGTCAAGCCCACCGTCATCCCCGCCCGGGTAGCCGCGTCTCAGAGTGGAGAGCACCGAACATATCAAGAAACGTTATCCTAGTTAGTACAATTAGAATAGAGTCTGTGTTTGATGACTATGCAAACCCAATAAAATAGAGTTGTTTTGTATTACCGAGTGTTATTTCAACTTTATTCCGCACACACACCCCGAGCTAATTAATGTCAATGCAGTCTTAGCGCTTCACGCTGTTAGCTAGCCAGGGCTACATCACAGGATAAATAAGTAGTTAATGTGTCCAGATTCCAAACTGTTGTTTTGTGCGATACAGGCTTTTTCAACGCTATAGACGTGTTTAACAAGAACATGTGAACTTAGCAAACCAGAGACTTCAGTATCACAAAGGGTTGACACTACTGATTTATGTAACAAAATGGTATTGTAAGAAAAGTTTTCTTTGAAATATAAATCTGCCAGAAATTGAGCCAATACCACTTGGTTTAAAAGCGTCATGCTTTTGAATGTTACACCAAGACGTCCACCTCTTCCGCGCTACTGAATAAGTTTTTAGAGTCGATGGACGCCATGACAATTGTAATAAACTTAATTGAGAATTACTCCAATTTATTAGGTTGGACAACCACCCCACATTTCCAGACCTCTAGGACCATCTGATGAACCTTGGGAGGAGGCAGACCTGTCGTTGTGTTTATCAGGTACTTGTTGAGTTGTCAAATAGTAAATGGCGCTGCTATTGCCCTCGACTTGAGATCTGCTTGCCAAAATACTCGTTCCCAAAGAGGGACTACCATAAGGAATAAGCTTTTCGCCTGATTGAGGTGACCAAGAATTTTGGGGATCAGATACGGTGGCGGAAATATCTCTATAATTGTATCTCCCGGAAAGGTGATGGGCAGTAATGGAAATTTGACAATCGTCCTGTAACCGGTAAATTTTTGCAGCTATTTCCATTAACCGTGCAGATTTTGTCCCTCCTTCGTTCAGAATGTACGCGATCGCCGTTTTGTTGTCGCTCTGCCACAAGATCGTCAAACGAGCAAGAGTATGTTTTTGACTTTCCAATACTTTTAGCAAGGTCAAGAGTTCTTTCGCATTACAATGTAACGAATTCTCTTGTTTGTTTCACGTTCCCGATAGCGGAGGGTGATCTACTTGGGCTCCCCATGCTAAGTCTGACGCGTCGGTCACTAGGAAATGTGAAGGGGGTGCGTAATGAATCGGAGATGGTAGGTTATGGTTTTTGAGCCACCACGACAGTTCTGCCAGGGCTTGATCGGACAGGGACATGGCTTGGACATTCTTAATTTGACAAGTTCATTGAGAAATGTCAGAAGGGCTCGATAGTGGAATCTGCCTCTTGGTATCATTAAGCTTGCAAAATTCAACAGACCCACTAGACATTGCAGTGTTTTTAAGTCTGCTTGGCCGCTCCTTAGCACGGGTAAGATTTTGGAGCATACTGTGGTCAGTTTTTCTGTCGGCAATGACTTTTTGTTTTTCCTGAGATTCCACTGTACTCCTAGGAAAACCAGACTCTGCTTGGGAATTAAAACTGTTTTTTGCAGGTTTATTAGCCAGCCGAAATAGTGAAGTCTCTGAAGAAGGATTTGGACATGTGACTGTAATATCTGTCGGCTTTGATGAACTATAAGAAAGTCGTCCAAATATATTATAATACGGACACCGTGTTCCCTCAGAGTTTGTGCGACCCAATTTGTAATCGAGGCAAACACTTTTGGAGCTGTGCAAAGCCCGAACGGAAGGCAGGTCATTTGTAACAAACGGCCTTCGGAGACAAGCCTTAGGAATCGCCTGTGCGACTGAGCAACTGGCACATGGAAATATGCTTGTGACAGGTCGATTTTGCATAACCAGTAGTTGGGTTGCAGAAACTGTGGAATACGGTGCATATTTACTAAGCTGAACCAGAGGCCTACCATGAGCTTTTATAGCAGGGCTTATACAGGCCTGCTCAGATTTTTCGTACTATTTACCCCTGTTTAGCATGACTTATTCAAGGCTGCTTTGTTTGACATTTGATAACCGTTCACCATGTGGTTGAACTCAGCAATTGACTATATCCTACGGGGAAACTGACACTGTGATGAATTAGTTCTATATTTGTTCTATCTTAATATATGTAACATTTTATTTGTTCCGTCCTTGTCCGAAAAAAATACTTTGAAGGGATTTGTTAGCCAGCGATGTACTCTCAAAATAGTCTGTTTAGGTTAATTAAAATTAATTAGGTAATTAGTTCTATGTTTGGTCTATCTAAATATATATCAAGTTCATTACGTTTCATTTTAGTTTTCTTAAAAATCTGCTTTAAAAATTATCGTTAGCCAGCGGTGTACTTTAAAATTAGTCTGTTTAGGCGAATAAAATGTACCTAGGTAATTAGTTCAATAGCAACGTTAATTATATTTACACTTTTTACGCATAAAATTCATTACGTTATCAAAATATAAAAAAAGTATAACATTAGCCAGCAATGTAGTATCTACCTACATGTAAAATGGTTCATTGATTCGTGAATGAATGAGTCATCAGGACCACAAAGTAAGTATAGGCGGCGACAAAAACTTCCCATAACGTTAATTTAAAAAAATATGTGGTTATACATACCAGTCGTTTCAGACTTCACGATTATAGAATTCGCCGTTTCAAAAATGGAGCTCCAGGATCCAAAAGATTTGAAATTGCATCAAAAGATCCGTGCCGGCAACGTTCGCGGTGGCGACTGCAAGCGCTTAGTATTGCTGGCAAATGTTATATTTTTTTCATATTAAATATTTTGATAACGTAATGAATTGTATACGTAAAAAGTGAATATTTAATTAACGTTGCTATTGAACTAATTACCTACGTAGATTTTATTCGCTTAATTAGACTATTTTAAAAGTACATCGCTGGCTAACGATAATCTTTAAAGCAGATTCTTAAGAAAACTAAAATGAAATATAAAAAACTTGATAAATATTTAGATAGACCAAATATAAAACTAATTATTTATTTTCCTAAAAGACTATTTTGAGAGTACATCGCTGGCTAACGAATCTTTTCAAAGTATTTTTTCGGAAAACAAGGACGGAACAAATTAAATGTTACATATATAATAATAATAATATTAGGTCCTTACATATGAAATTGGCGTTTTGTATGGGAGGAACAAAAAGTCGATTTTTTTTTATATAGTATATTTATTTAATCAAAGTATGGGCCATTGTAATCTATGCACTTTTGCCATCTCATAGGTAGTTCATTGATCCCTTTACTAAAAAAACCATTCGGACGGGAATCAATAAAATCTTTGAAGGCGATTTGGACTGCCCCATCTGAGTTGAATTTTTTCCCTTGCAAGAAGTTATCCAAATTTCGAAAAAAATGGTAATCTGTTGGAGCAAGGTCCGGGGAGTACGGTGGATGCCTTAGACATTCCAATTGAAGCTCTTCTAATTTGCTAGCCGTCTGTTGTGCAGTGTGTGGTCTAGCGTTGTCGTGAAGCAACAGTGGCGTAGAGCGATTGACCAACCTTGGTTGTTTAGCAGCTAGCTTTTCCATCATGGTTTGCAATTGCTGACAGTAGACATCTGCCGTAATCGTCTGGCCAGATTTGAGAAAACTGTAATGAACGACACCGGCGCTAGTCCACCAAACGCTTACAAGTAACTTTTTATTGGTCAATTTTCGCTTGGAGCAGGCTTTGGCTGGCTTGCCAGGGTCCAGCCATTGCGATGAGCGCTTCCGATTATCGTAGAGAATCCACTTTTCATCACAGGTAATGATTCGATTTAAAATCCCTTCGTTATTGTGCCGGTCAAGTAATGTAACGCAGCAGTTGACGCGCGTTTGCCGGTTTGCTTCACTCAATTCGTGAGGAACCCACCTTTCAAGTTTTTTTAATCTTTCCAATTTGCTTCAAGTGGATTAAAACAGTTTTATCACTAACACCGAAGCCTGCAGCTAATTCGGACGTGGTTTGCGATGGATCCGCTTCCACAATAGCCTTCAATTCTTTATTATCAACTTGGGTCTCCGGCCGTCCACGGGGCTTGTTTTGCAGGTCGAAATTTCCAGAACTAAAACGTTGGAACCAAAAACGCACTGTGTTTTCTTTTGCGACACAACCGCCATACACATCATTAACCCTTCGAGCCGTTTCCGCAGCACTGGTGCCACGTACTCGTAATCGTAATTAACGCGATATTTCAAATTTTCCATTTTGTAAATTGAGCGATGCAAACAGAAAAAAGATAAGTAAAAAAACAAATGAATGACGGTTTACGAAACACAACTACATGTGGAAATAGCTGTATAAATTTGAATTTCGAATCCCTAACCAAATAGGAGAAATTTGTGATCAAAGTGGCCAGTACGACAAAACGACAATTTCATATGTAAGGACCTAATAATAATCCTTTATTTCAGGCAACAAGGCCCATATAAAATAAAATAAAACAATAAAATATGACTTAAAATCTAACACAAATACTATAAATACACTACAATAATGTCAATTAAGTAAAGCTAGATAGGCACTTTAGGCGACGGCGACTCACGTTGCACAGGAGGTCGATAGCGCCTGAATACGACTCCCTGTGGCCAGAAATCTGTTCGCATGAATTCGAATTATTTCCGGGGAAACGACAAAACAAAAGACCTAAAATTTGTTGAAATTTTAGAGTCCAGCTGTCGGATTTCCAGGGTCAAACCGGCGGGGATTCGTGGAGGATCCTGGCGTAGCTTTACCATCTTCTGCAGGTGCTGTATAATGTCCTCCGGCGTCGTATCTCTGTCTAGCCGGGACACATACAGCTGTGCGATGGGTTCAGCAGCCTTGAGTGTTGTTGAGGCTGCAGTTACTGTGCCGCGTTTATTGCGGTTGCGACGAAGTCGACGCTTCCTGGGTTCTACTAGAGTGAAGCCTTCCTCGTCTACAATCGCTTTAGACGCGACATTGTTTTCGTTCGCCGCAGGGCCTGCCTTCTGCTTCCGCTTTTGCGTCAGGGTAGCTGCTGGCTGTCGCTTGCGGCGATGGCGGTGAGCAGGGTTGGAAAAAAAACAGTTTTTTTCAAATTTTATAAAACAAACAGTTCAAAATGTTTAAAACAGGTGTTTTTTTTGTTTTTTTCCAGAGTTAGTTATTATCAATTTTTAATTGATGAAGCCTGTTATAATTCACTTTTAGACTATTAAAAAACTGCATGACAAAAATCGATCTTGATTTAATACATCTTGTATGTTCAGACGTTCATTTTAAGTAGGGAAAACACCTAAACTTCTCTTAAAATAAGGGGAATACTCAAAACATATATCAAATGATCATGCATTACGGGAAAGTCCTGGGATCTCCCCGGGGACTTTACCGATGGAGTGTATAAATAGAGCGGTTTTTTTTTATTATGTTATAGTACTTATAAAATATCGTACACGTAAAAAACTACTTAAATAATTTTATAAAAAAATGTTTTAGGTTGATTGAATATAAGAAATATAAAAAAAAAATTACGATAAATATAAGTAATTTACCTGTGTCCCGACGTTTCAACACAGTTTCATGTATTGTGGTCGCGGGTTGACTGACGTCCCAGCGAGTTGTCATCTAGGCGGCGGGTGACGAGATGTTCTGCTACCCACATTTGTCTTTATAATTTTAATAATTATTGATTGTTTGTTGACAAACAACCCGCGACCACAATACATGAAACTGTGTTGAAACGTCGGGACACAGGTAAATTACTAATATTTACCTAAATACTATCGCGATAGACCCGGTCTAATACTTAAAATGAGTGAAAGTGATCGCGAGTGCTTAAAAAGTTATAAGAAATTACGAGTTTTCATTTATTTTTGCAATTAAAATTTGTTTTAAACTATGTTTTTTTTATAACGTTTGAATCATTGTCTAAAACATGTTTTAAACAATGTTTTAAAACACCTAATATAAAACATTGTTTAATTTAAAACTGTTTTAAACACTGTATAAAACACATGTTTTAAACAAATTGTTTTAATCATGCCAACCCTGGCGGCGAGTCTTCTGCGGTGGCACGTCCTTTTGCTTCCCAGGTATAAAAGGTGCAGCGTCGGGATATAGCGCAGGCTCGGGGCGGGACGGTGGAGGCGCCCAGTATGTTGTTGACGCTCTTCCTATCAGCTGCGGGGTCGCTGACACGCAGCGTATCGAGCTGTTGTTGAGTTGCTGGGCGCGGGGAATTGCTGACCGGTGCGGTTTCATGTTGCACGGCGGCGTCGCGCTGCCTATTTGCGCACGCGGCTGGCGGAGTCGCTGACGCGGCGTTTTGCCCTCGTAATGAGGTCAACTCGCGTCGCAACTCAGCACTCACTTGCTCGGCGGTCACCCACTTTTGCTTCAGATCCTTGATGTCGGATTTCAGCAACACGATGTCCTTAAGCAGCGTGGTGACGTCGACGTGGTCAAACGTCACTGGCGGCAGCTTATTAAGGTCTCGTGCTACATACGTCGGGACGTCATCGGGATCTTCGTTCTTGAACACCCGAAAGATATCCCGGATGTTCTTCTTGCCGCTGCCCTCCTTGTTGCGCATGGTGAGACGCACATGTTTGGGTTCAGCAGTTTTGTTGAGGTGTACCATGGCCGTGTAAATGTCAACGTCGGAGTAGCTGGTGAGGCAGATCTGCTCCAGGCTGACCTCGTCCATAACATCCAGCTTGTTCTGCACGAACGCCAACAGCTCGTCGACCACGATAGTTTCACTACGCTTGGATAGCGCCATTACGAAAATTACAAATAAAAATCGCTTATTTGTAATTTGTTGCGTCGATACAGCCGACGAATATAGTTACGTCCGACTGCATCGGGGCTTCGATTGCAACTCGAAAATATATTTAGATAGAAAAAATATAGAACTAATTCATTACAGTGTCAGTTTCCTCGTAGGATATAGTCAATCGCTGAGTACAACCGCATCCGTTCACCTTTTCTTTGTATGAAAATATTTGAAAATTCGTACTATGACACCAAAACGGATATTGCACGTCTGAAACGTCAAATAAACCGATTGCTAAAAAGCTAGTGACAGTGTAGTGACAGTAGTTTTAAAAACAATATTTTGCGAAAATATTTCAATATATTATGATTTTTTAGACTTTTCTCATATTGAGTTGTGCAATTTTTAATGAAGCGGCACAGTATTTTTCATTTGATGTGAGTAATTTATTTAGGTGGTTTTTTGTGTTATGGCTTGGTTGTAGCTATATTCTTTTGGGATTTTTTGCTGAATTGCTCTTTAAGTGGAAAACCTTAAACTTTTAGGTAAATGTTGTCGTAAAGTATTGTAAAATATACTGCAATATAGTCTACTTTCTTACTTAATTGTTTTTGTTTAACCTCTTGCAGATGTATGAGGAGTATGAAATACTGGATTTTCTGGAATGCCATTTTCGTACCATGAAAAAACAATCCAATAATTCCATGTGATTTTATAAACCAATAAATGTCAAACCCTACCTAAATGAGCTAAGACTGTAAGTACCAAAGCATTCAAAGTTTAATTGCATAACATAGATGGTAGCGGCGTTTCTTTTATACTCTTCCTTATACAGGATTATTTTTTAGTCAGTGCGCAGCTTCAACATACTTAATGGTTATAAAATTTTAGAAAATATGTATTTATTTTTTACACCTGACTTAGAACAAAAAAATTGAAATAATCGCACTTAAACTTATCCTAGGATCGTACGTAAGTGTGGATCACCCTATTAAGTTCACTAGCTATCTTTCGGTTTGGCAACGTCGCGCGCGGCCCAGTTATACCTATCAGCTGACTGTGTTATAGCTTCTACCTACAGCACAGGTCAATGACCAGTCCAGGTTAATGACCGCTATTGGTACCAGGGTGCGTGCGGGTGATACCTACAACAACTAAGTACCTATCTCACAAGTACCTACACTTAAACTGCCTCCGTGGTGTAGTGGTTCGAAAGTTGGTCTCTTGATTTGATGGTACCTGTTTCTAGTTTATGCGGAGAGACAAGATTATTTTGTTAATCAGGTAGTTTGATTTTTCCCAGTTTGGTTAAGAATTAGCAGCTACTACTAGCATAAGCAAGACATGTAAATGTTTAATCCATAACGGTAACTCGGGATTGTACAGCACCTCGAGTAACCATCTACGTGATCAACTTAAGAATGGTTTTTCTTACAGTTAATAAGAATAACCAGAAAAGATTGATACCCATTTTAAAAGATCAACATTCAAAGGTTTTTTTAATATTCTTTGAAAATAACCAGTAAAGACTTTAATGGCAACTGGAGCCGTTGCTGGTAGTACCTAAAAAGCCTACACAACCTGCATACACCAGAGGTTGTGATGGTTTGACAACGTCGCGATTAGTCACCGCGTCTTACAGCGCCAGACATAGTGGCGCCTACGGTTCAATTTTTAGAAGAAATCTGACGCCGGCGCGGGCGCCGGCACGGCGTGGCGGGAGATTCATCTGCACTGCTAGAAATCTTTATGTACACTGATGATATGAGGTAGCTCGTATTGCGCGTGCCTGCCCTTCGATGATTTTAACCGAATTATCCTTAAAGTACAACTGCATTTAAAGTAAAGTAAACGGCAATTTTGTGCGCTTATGAGAGTGGAGCGAAAAATTCAGTAAAGTATGACAGTCAAAGTTGATTAGGCCACTAAAATGTTGCTACTACGTCAGTGTGAACTAACCTTGAGTGGTTATTTAGGAATAAAGATTAAAAACGGTCTACTCACACAAAAATAACAGGGTGTGATTTGATCGGGCATTCATAAAAAAAATCGTATGGCCGGAACGCGGCTATCACGCGCCGGTCTTGTGTAGCTGAGCCTTTGAAAAGATGATTCCAATTTTACCTTCATACTTTTACGGGCTTAGGACCGTCAAAATGAAAAGTTTACCTAGAACACTAGGTAGGCAGTAGGTAGCTAAGTACAATAGTCGTTTAATTAACAGTTACTTACAGTAAACTGCCCGTGATCCAACAGCCGCTGCATAACGTTGAGGAATGTTCTTGGGTTCGGTACACGAGGGTCCACAACGCCAGCATTACGCGGTCGAGGTAAACTTTCGTCCGCGTACATTCATTGGGGTGCTCGGGTATTTTCCCCATTTAAAAAGTACGAACGCACCATTTCGTAAAACTCGCGAAACGTAAAATTCGACATCGCGAAATCAATTTGGGATCGGCGGGAAAAGTAGTGTCACGCTGGTGCGCGCCCGCCCGCGACGGAATCAAAGCGAGAACTGAAACTGACTGAAGGGTGCGCTGCGCGAGCGCTGTTGCCATTTTCACGCACCCCCGATTGCAAAGTAGTGTGTCCATGATTTATTTTTTATGGGGCAGACAAAAATTAAAAAATTATAAAAATATAACATATTTTTTTATTTGCCTAAAATGTCCTATTAACGATTCTGATATCATGGTATAAGTTTGCGCACTGACTAAAAAATAACCCTGTATAGTTACGTTTACTCTTGTAATTATTATTTCAGATTATAACTGCTATCTACCATGTATCTAAGGAGTATACCATGCCAGAAGTCCACTGAAAAAGCACAACATTTCATTCACAATTTTAAAAAAAATAGCAAACACACATTGTTATTCGTATAGAGGTAGAGTGCGTGGTTTAAAGAAACGGGACAGTAGCTTTTCCTAACAACCTGTATAAATAAAATTCAGATAATTAAGTACCTAAGTACCTGTATTATATATATATATTTTAAAAATATTTAAAATAAAAATACTCAAAATGATGTAATATATCTATATTTTTCATAAATATAATATAATGATTATTTTTATATTGTCCTCTGGAGAAAATTAACTGCTGCCATCATCTGCTCTGCTCCCTGGTATCGGTAACCGTTAGACGCCGCGGCGCCCTAGGCTTACCCAGTAGTCCTCAACAACGTTCTGAGGCCCACCGATACATTTTTGGCAAATGCTGGAGTAGAGTATGCCCTAGAGATCCTTTTATACAAAAGTATCAGCAGCTTGATTGCCCTGTTGAAGAAAATACATGCGATAGTTATTTAATACTTAAATTTTAATAGGCATTTGTAGGAGCGGCTATGGTACTCATGAATTGAACAACTTTCCCATGGAACATGGGTCGAATTATGTAAAAAATTTGACCTCTACTACAAAATCGCCAACCAGTTGATTGATTTACTATGGGAGGCCCAATTTATTTATCATATGTAGACCCATGTTTCATGAAGAAAATTGTTTCGCTCATGAAACTGAACAATTACCCTTTCTGGTACTCCCTGTATGTCTAGACAGACAGACAGACAGACAGAAACACTTTAGTGCTCACATTAATAATCACAACATATACAAGAACAAAAACAAACAACACAATATAAGCAAAGGCGACCTTATCGCTTTAAACGATCTCTTCCAGGCAACCCTGCACACTAAGAGAAAACATTGAAAAACACACTGTAAATAGCAGCGGCAACACATAAAAGACATAAAAACATTAATTTAACAAATCTAAGTAATTTTTTAAACTAAGTAAAGTTTTAACTAAACAATATTAATACCTACCAAATAATTTTTAATAAACTTACATACATACTAAAATACAAAATATTATATGTATAATAGATATTTTATATAAACATACATATTATATTAAATAAACAACTAAATATATAAGATAATAAATATTATATGTTAAATAGTCTAGGTATCTAGTCCATTTAAAAAATCGGAAAGAAAACTATGGCAGCCCTTGCCGAAAGGGGAAATATCTAAAAACAGGAGTGTTCCTTTTGTACATTCTCTATCTTGTGTCACCGGTACCCCCGATGCCTATTGTGAAGATTTGAAAATCCTTCCCTATTCCATTCAGTTTCTATGCAGGCTTGAAACAGGATTTTTTAAAATCGTTCCATGAATGACGTCTTTTTGGATGAACGATAATTGCATGGATTCCAAAAAAGGTGAACGCTTGGGCTTGTCTATGGTCTTTTCAATTGTCATTGACAAACGTTCTTAAAATTGCTTAAAATAAAACTTGTACTTTATACTGGAGTTTTTTATAAATAAATTTAGATGTTTACAGAATATTTACTGGAAAAAAGTACAAGATGTAAAAAAAAACGTAACATTAATAATAATAATAATATAATTCTTTATTGCACAAAGTAAGTTTACAAATAAATAAAAAAGAATGAAAAAAAAAGTACAACTAGGCGGCCTTCTTGCTATGGTAGCAAGCTCTACCAGGCAACCTTTGGGTGAAAGGAAAGTGCGTTTAGATAAGCGGGATAGTGCATGACATATACTAACATAAACTACATAAATTAATGTGCACACTTATACATTCATAAGCTATATATATTATAATAAACTAATAAATAAGCTTAAATAGACTAATAAATATAAACTTAACTATGGCAGATAGGATATATAGATAGCCAATCTAGATTACATTGTTATAAATATCAAACTAAAACTTCAAAAACAAAAGCTTTAAAAATTCATGAAAAATTCTCGTTACAAAATGTTTTTTTATGAACACAAGAAAATCTTAGTTATAGGTTTTGAACGCACTCCGGATAATTGGTGGTAAATTTGTGAATTGTTAATTATATTATTCAATTTTGCATAAACAGAGGTCATAAACGACGATGTCGTAAGTAATAGTTACTTATGTGGTGTTTCGTTAAGCCACCTTCTTTTTACCTTGTTCAAATTATGCTGGCTGACGCCAATTAATTCATTGAATCAAGATGCGTTTTCTTAATTGTTTTTGCGTTGTTGTTCATCATTCAAAAACTAAGCATCGCAACTGCAACACAATTTCACATAATATTTTGACATGAAGTAAGACTAGAGTGATTGTGAATCCACTTTATAACTGAAAACGGAGTTTTTCTTCACGGAGCAGTTGTCTCCAAACCTATCGTGTTGGAATTTTCTGTGAAAACAGACGGCGGCGGGCTACTTACACCCAACTTCTTCATCTGTGGGAGTTTTTTAACACTCACAGGGAAAAAGCCACAGGGCACAACAAATCGGCTCAGTCCAGGGAGCATTCTAAGAGAATGTGGCGACAAGCAGCTTCGATTTTAAATTCTCTTGGTGAAGGTGCTGTTAGGACATGGTAAAAATGGTCCAAGGTATGCAACAATGCCTACAACTATACTATTACTTGGCTTCTTTAGTGTGTAGTTTGACAATAGTATCATTTGATTATTATAAAGTATTTTTCAGTACTGGGTCGATTACAAAGCCAAACTCAAGCGGAAGAAAAGCGACATAAACACGTCCAACAGACGGACTGATGGTGGTTCTAGAATAGATTTGAAGCTGTCTGATATTGAGAAAAAGTTTCTCATTATTTAAGGTGAAGATTTTGGTCTTGGGTTGCCCGGAATCCAAGTAAATTCTTTCCCAGGACAGCAGGTGACCTCATTTAATGTTATTTATTATTGAATTTCTTTTTCATTTTTGATTTGTTGATTTTACTCACTATGTTTATTTATTTATTTTAAGAAAGCGGTCGAATAAATAACTGAATTGAATAACAGGCCAAGCCAATTTTCCGCTGAAGAGGGCTTGTACCTAAATGCTAATTATAACGATGATGATGTAATGTATTACTTGATTTTGCTAGATATTTGATTGACTTTGGAGCGGACAATCACCTTCTCTTCTGGGCCTAATCTGTAAGGACGTCTTTGGACCGTTTTACAAAGATCGATAAGACGAATCTCCAGCTGTCCTGTGGTAACACGTGAGGTAGGTACACCTATAGGAAAAGAGGACTCAAATTCTTGTAGTATATCGACTAAACTCAGCCTATGCTCTGTCGGTAAATCAATGTCAATGTTGCTAAAATCAAGCGTAACTACGAGTACGTTCAAATTACTAAGCTCGCACGAATCTACTTGTGACGGAATACAGCGACTGAAAGTAGCCCATGTTAACACTGATATCTGGAGTAACAATCTCACGGCCTATTAAGACATCATCATTCATACACTGATCTGGTAGGACATGAAATACTATATCAAAACACAACCCGTCGATTTCTACTGGATATTCAATTTGCAAAGTACAAAATACGCATGCTTGACCAATACCAGTAACGGTGACAGTATTATTCAAACGTCTACTAGGAAATCTAAATGCAATGGATTCTTTAACGGGAGAGCATTCTGCACCCGAATCATAGTGAAAAAGATATGACTCACCAGCAATAGTCATCCGTCCGGTAGGCTTGCCGACGCGGCACACGTTGACTCGATGCGTGTTGCTGCTGTTGACAACACCATTGTAACCGCCGCTAGCCGCCGCGCTGCCTCCGGTGGCACCGCCTTTCCCAGGGAAGCTCTTGCCCGCAGCGGAGGGTAGATGAGGACACCTGGTAGAGAAGTGACCAGCTTCAGCAACATCTGAAACAGGTAATGCCAGATGCGTTTGATCGCTGCTTGGGAAAAGATGTTGGTGGCAAAGCAGAATATGTAACGGAATGATTACGTGACCTTGTGGCATCTTTGGAGTGGCAGTCAGGACTGCAATACCCCAGCTTCCCACAGGTGTAGCAGCGTGCAGGCTCTGGTATAGGAGCTGGCTTGAACCGCTTGCTATGGATCCCTTCGCTTGCGGCAGCTTCATTTCTTTGCTTCAGGTAGGAGCAAGCTTGTAGTTTGCTTTGTAAATGCTCCCGTGTCTTGATTTCTGCTGTGAACGCCACCCTTTGCAACCTGCTATCAAATTGAGATACATGGGCAAGAATCATAGCGTATATAATTTGTTCCGCAGTCTTGTCCTGGAATCGGGCCATCAATTTCGCAGAGAGCCGTGCTGCGTACGATGCCATATTTTCGTTGCCGTTTGGTTTGCTGTTTTGCAGATTGACGAGGGTAGCAGCAAGCGTCTCAATCAAGCTATAGCGCGCCAGGAAAAATTATTTGAACTGGACCCATGTCATGCCAGCAAACGAAAGTTGAGAAAGCCATTGTGATGCGCTTCCCTTTAGGGCTCCACTGAGTGCCAGAATGAGTGCACTCCCTTCATGCTCATGTTCATTGAGGCATATGTAGTATTCATAAAATAAATGTAGGCCATAGAGCGATGATGTGACGTCACTTGTCAACTGTCACTCAGTGCGAGTGGAGCTAGACGTGAGGCTTCATCTATATATGTCCCTACTTACTGATTAAAGCCTCGTTTCATTATCACGCAGTTCACTAGTGGACACTACATTGGCGACAGAAGAAAGCGCAGTAAGTAAAATGACAATATTTGCTACATAACCTATAAATGTACCTGTTTACGGATTGTGAAATTGGCGATTTGTTTAACTTCAACGAAAAACATTAATCTTATGTGTATTACAATATGCTAAATATTGATAAAATCAATTAAACAAAGAGGAAAGGACGTGAAAATAATCCTTTTAATCCTAACCTAACTCAACTGTTAGGTATTGTACAATTTTGTAATGTTTCGGCTACTTCACTACTTTTAGAGTAATGAAATGCAGTTTAAATCACGCATTTTATTCTGATCTTTCTATTTTATAGGTAATTGTGCATTTATAAACAGGAAAGCATGCAAAATTTTGTCACATCGAAGTGTTGAAATAACGCCTGTATGAAAGTTTATAGCAATATCATAACACAAATAAATTTTGGGTGCTGTCGTAATTCAGGCAGGCGTTTGATGATTTATTTTCATGTTAAAATGCCAAATTAAAAGATTATCGACAGTTAGTACCTATTTATTACCATGGAACTATAATGTTCCATTAGCATCTTTGATAAACAATCCGTACTCAAAATGTCTTGTCAGGCAAATAAAAATAGGTTCATGTATTTTGTGTCACACATAAATATGTGATTCAAATGAATCAACCTAAACAGTTAAATATATAGACTGATATCTTATTTTTGGTATACCTACTTACAAAGAGGAACGTTAGTTGGTCTGCAGGGCATATCATTTCTGAAAATGGAAGTTATGTTACCTCAACCACTACTAGTACCTACCTACCTTAGATGTATGGGTGGCTGATAGTGAGTATATCAGTCAGTTGTTGAGTGGTTGATAACTATTGAATTAAAATAGTTATAAATTGTTGGAAGCCAAATTTGTGGCTTGATCCTTTATGGATTACCTACTAAACAGACTGCCCACTGTTGCAGTTTAACAAAAAACTGTTCTAAAATGTATCTACACTAAATAAATAAAACTGTTTTGTATCAATAAGTGGATATTACCTACTTATTTACTACCTAGATGTAATTTGTTGTACCTGATAAAATTCATTTATCAAAATATTGTGTCAGTATTAAAAGCATAATATTTAATTTCTTACCCAATACAAATTACAAACAACAGAAAAGTACCAGTAATAAATTTACTTATGATGCTCCTTATCAATAGTGGTACCTATACATCTTGATGTATGTGTATAAATTTAAATATATAATTTATTTATGTATTTATTAATAAGTATGTATTGTTTATAATATATTATATGCAAGTCCCTATCTGTATGTGTACACGGTTTTGTCATTCCCTATTTTTGTCGTTTTGTATTTTCTAATTCCACTGTGCAGGTTGGCTGGAAGAGATCTCTTCATAGAGATAAGCTCACCTTTGTGACTACGTTTAATATTCAAATTTATTGTAATAATCTGGTACACAATAAAGAATATATATATACATACATACATAAATCACGCCTATATCCCTTACGGGGTAGGCAGAGCGTTAACGGCTGTAAAACGGATATTAACACCACGTCTGACAAAATTTTGAGGGTCAATCAGATAACTACGTATCACCATAGTGACAGGTTGTCAGCCCATCGCCTAATATTGCAATACACATCCCTCGATTCCCTTAGTCGGCGCTTACGACACCCATGGGTAAGAAATGGTGTGATGCTATTCTAAGCCGGCATCACACGGTATAGTGGTACCTATACTATAAAAAAAACATGTTTCAGTATCTAAATTAGTACCCAGATACTTAAACTAAATATTACCATGTTCATTTAATGAACATAAAACTATTACTAAGTACTTGCCTATAAATAGGTTATTTATAAAATACCTGGAAAGCAACTAAGTGAAGGCATAGTTGTGTACCAGTACCTAAACTGTACTTACCGACCTAAATATTTGCTTACCATGTGTGCCAGTAATTTTATTATTAAATAATGTACCAGTAACTGATGTTACTTATTTGATGTGTACCTTATATCCAGTACCTAAAAGGTGACTGAAAATTATGCCTGAATTATGACTGAAACTGGATATGAAATTACTTGATGAGTTAAAACTACTATTTGGTAACAAAAAGTATCCTACTCTGCTTGTTGTAATAAAAACATAATATTGTGGTATTTTAGTAAACTTTTTTCTGTGCATAAAAATAAAACCTACCTACCTGAATACCTACCTACCTATGTCTTAACGGTCCAAGAAACAGTGTCAATATGACCCTTGGTCATAAGCTGCATAAATACATTAGATAATTATTAGGTTTTGAATTAAATCTAAAAACTTTTTACATGACAGTTGCCCTCAAATTATAATTTAAAAATTATTACATCGTTCGATTCTTTTCATTTTTCCAGACTGTCCCAACATGTCTGAAAACCAAGTGCCTGCTTTGGAGCCGTTCGATTGTGAAGGCGATGCAAGCAGCGTCGGTTCTCGCTAGGAATGGTGGAAACGCGCTTTAAATATATATCTATTAGTAACAGAGACGGAAGATCCAGTTTTTGGAAGGATTGACGTTGCAGGATATTTACTTTAATAAACCTGGGGCACATGTAGATGAAGAGGAATCGGATGACGTTTATAAAATAGCGATAGAAAAATAAGATGAATATTTCGCGCCAAAGCAAAGCAATATACTCGAAAGACGTGTATTTTGTTTAATGAAACAAGAAACCGGCGAAAAGTTTGAAAAATTTTTAGTCAAGCTTAGACGTCAAAGCGCAAAATGTAATTTTGCAGACGAAACGGAGCGCCTCATCGACCAAATAACCAAAAAATATATTTCTCCTGAATTGCGTAAAAAGATTTTGTTACTTGGCGATAGTGCAACAATTGATGACATCGTCAATGAAGCGAATTCTCTAGAGACGGTCGAAAGACAATTAAACGAGTTCCACGATAAGCAGAGTACAAGTATATCTAGCGTTAACAAAATCAATACAAAACCAGTCCAATCTTTTCGCAAGAAAGAATGTACTAGATGCGGAAGTAGATACCACGATAACAATTATAGTTCATGTCCAGTCAGAGACAAAGTTTGTAAGAAATGTGGTCTAATTGGCCATTTCCAAAAGCATTGTAGAACTCGCGTCCAAAAAAGGAAACTAAAGCAACCTGATCCAAATGAGAAGCATGACAATAAGAAGGCTAAAATGGAAATAGTTAAAAAACCGGAACCAACAACAGTTGATTATATATTTCATATAGATGATAATGACACCATTGATGGTCAGGTAGGCGGTATAACTATTCCTATGTTAATTGATTCCGGGAGTAAGTCTAATATAATAGGTGAGGAATCATGGGAACATTTAAAAAATGAACACGCGCTTGTAAAAAACCAAGATAAATTCTCGGATAAAACATTTAAAGCGTACGGGGCAGATGACCCATTACAAGTGTTAGGGACTTTTGAAGCTCAAATCAAAGCGGGTCCTAAATCGATATTGTCAAAATTTTATGTTTTAAAAAATGGGTCAAGAAACTTATTAAGTAAAGAGACCGCTAAAGCACTTAACGTTTTGAAATTAGGGTTAGATATTACCGCTATTGAAGAAAGTCAATTTCCGAAATTCAAAGACGTTGAATTGCAAATTGCAATTGACAAATCCGCGACCCCGGTTTGCCAACCTTACAGGCGCATACCAATTCCTTTGGAAACAAAAATCAATGACAAAATTAGTGATCTTGTAAAATCCGACATTATAGAACCTGTTGACAAACCTTCCCCTTAGGTGTCCCCAATAGTGCCCGTAATAAAACCTGACGTAGATATTCGCATATGCGTTGACATGCGCTGTGCGAATAAAGCAATAGTAAGGAAAAATCATCCACTTCCTACCATGGAGCAACTCATACCCATGTTTGGAAAAGCAAAATTGTTTTCCAAGCTTGATAATAAAAACGCGTTTTATCAGTTCGAGCTCAAAGAAGAATGCCGCGAAATCACAACTTTTATTTCAAGCAAAAGGCTATACCGATACAAAAGACTAATGTTCGGTATATCTTGTGCACCCGAACCGTTCCAAAAGACTATGGAGAGAATGTTGCTGCCATGTGAAGGTGTTGTTAACTTCATTGACGACATAATTGTATTTGGTTTAAATGAAGTTGAGCACAATGCAAGGCTGCAGCATGTTCTCACAGTTTTGAAAGAGAATAATGTCTTGCTCAATGAAGAGAAATGTATTTATAATGCTCAAAGTATACATTTCCTTGGGCATGAGCTGACTCCAGATGGTATAAAACCCTTAGACAAATATATCAAAACGATAGAATCTTTTAGAGCTCCAACAACAGTTGAAGAAATTCAAAGCTTTTTGGGTTTAGTGAACTATGTTGGCAAATGGATTTCAAATTTAGCAACTCTCACAGAACCTCCTCTTCGTCAGATCATCCGCGAAAAGGTCCCCAAAAATGCTGACATAACAAAATTCTGGAAAGACAAACAGCAACATGCTTTTCTAGCCCTAAAGAACTGTCTCGCCAGGATGCCTACTCTTGGTTACTACGACAAAAATGATCGTACCCAAGTTATAGCTGACGCCAGTCCCGTGGCTTTAGGGGCAGTGTTAATTCAGTTTGACAGCAAAGGCCCTCGCATTATAGCTTTTGGCAATAACTCTCCCCAAATATTGAAATTGGATCTACTAGACCTCCTTTAAACATTATACCATTTAATCCATTTTAAATTCCCCTTTTAAATACTATTATTCTAATTTCACCTGGAATTACAGTAACATGAGCCCATCATGCATTAATAGAAAATAATTATTCTCAAATGACTCAAGGATTATTTATCACCATTTGTTTAGGAATTTATTTTACTATTTTACAAGTATATGAATATATTGAAGCACCTTTAACTATTGCTGATAGAATTTACGGATCAACATTTTTTATAGCAACAGGATTTCATGGTCTTCATGTTATTATTGGAACATTATTTCTACTCGTATGTTTAATACGACACTTAAATAATCACTTTTCTAATAATCATTATTTTGGATTTGAAATGTAAATTTTTGTAATGCAGTCCCGACTAGCTACAGCGTGAAGCGCTGAGACGGCATTGGACATTAAGTGGCTAGGGTGTGTGTGTGCGGGATGAGCAAGGAAACCAAGTACATTTACACAATAATATATATTGGGTTTGAGGCTTTTCAATAAATAATCGCCAATTTCAGCAGGAGCACATGTTTTTAATCGTAGTCAAAATCAGTACACAACATAACCTTTAAGTTTGACATTAGGTAGAAATCGACACAAGACTACCCACATACAACACCTCCCCTTTAAGTTACAATTAAGGCTTTGACAAACTAACACAGACTATTGATATTAATCACTTTTGGACACAAATCATAACCTCTTCTATATTCATTTACACACTGCTAGCACCATTACTAACTCCTATAATTTCAGCCCAATCTTCAGGGGGCGGCACAATCACTGAATCATTGTCCTCATCATCACTGTTCAATTCACTTGCATGTTGCCTGTATGCTTGTGCTTCTGTGTCTCCAGGTGGTCTTGAACGCAACAGCTGGTCAACATGGCGGCGGTGGATCACTCCATCTGACCCACGCACTGTGTACAAGCTTGGTGCAATCATGCTTTCTACCATGCCTCGCTTCCACTTTTCATTGCAATTATAAACTCTGAATAAAACATTGTCATCTTTATTGAACTTTTTTACTTTTTCACCTTCTCCCTTCTCCTTCTCTAAATCCAAGCTTATATCCAAATCCGGGTGTAGTTGTGACAAAGCAGTCCTGAATTTTCTTCCACATAACAACTCAGCTGGGGTCTTCCCAGTCACTGTGCTTGGTACAGTACGCATATGAAATAGGACTCTCCCTACTCGCTCTGACCAAGACGCATTAGCAGGCTGCTTTTTCAATTTATTTTTAAGTGTTTGAATAGTCCTCTCTGCTTGCCCATTTGTTGCTGGGTGGTATGGGGCTCCAGTAATATGTTTGATATTATTCTTTTGCATGAACTCTTGGAATTCTTTGCTTGTAAATGCCAGACCATTATCTGATACCAATGTGTCTGGCAAGCCATTATCAGCAAAAATTCGTCGCAAAATTGATATTACATTTGCACTTGTCATAGATGACACTATTTCCATAATTGGCCATTTCGAGTATGCATCCACAACCACCAAAAATGTTTTGCCCATGAATGGTCCCATGAAGTCACAATGAATTCTAGCCCATGGCTTAGTTTCTGCTGTCCACTCATGCTGTGTAACTGTTGGATTATTCCTGTTCAACTGGCATGCATCACATGCTGATATCATACTTTCAATGTCAGTATCTAATGTAGGAAACCATAAGTAGGCCCTAGCCATCATCTTTGTTTGCACTATTCCACAGTGACCTTCATGTAATACTTTCAAGACTTTCTTCTGCAATGAAACTGGAATAATCACTCTATTGGCCCACAATATGCATTCTTTGTTCAATGAAAGACTATCTTTTCGTCTCTGAAATGGTAAGATGTTGTCATCCACCTTACTTGGCCAACCATGAAGTAAATAATTTTTAACTTTACTCAGGACCAAGTCTTTATTTGTCTCTTTAGCAATCAGTTTTGAGTTGATTCCCAGTACATCAGTCTGTAGTAGAAAGTTATCTTCATCCCAATCATTTCTATCTAATTCTTTACAAGGAGTTGGCCATCGGCTCAAACAGTCTGCATTTCCCAATTCCTTTCCAGGTCTATATTGAAGGTCATAATCAAAAGTATTAAGGGTCAATGCCCATCTTAGCATCCTTGGAGAAATCAGTTCTGGAATTGGTTTGTCTCGTCCGAATATTCCTAATAAAGGTTTGTGGTCTGTACAAATACCAAATCTTCGTCCCATCAGATATTGTCTGAATTTCTTCAATCCAAACATGATTGCTAATGCCTCCTTATCAATCTGGGCATATCTCCTCTCATGATCTTGTAAGGTCCTAGAGCTCATCATTACAGGCCTTTCAGTGTCATCAGGCATTTTATGTACCAGCACCGCACCAACTCCATAATCACTGGCATCACATAGCAATAGGAGCTCCCTCTCAAGGCTGTAGTGTGTCAAGGTCAAGTCTGAAGTAAGTAGTTTCTTTGCATCATCAAATGCTTTTTGCTCAGCTTGGCCCCATTGCCACTTGACTTTCTCTTTAAGCAATCTGTATAGGGGCTGTAGAGTTGTTGTCTTATCTTTAATAAATCTTTCATAGAAGTTGTACAACCCCAGAAATGCTTTCAAACTTCTCTTGTCCTTGGGTGCTGGTTTCTCTTTGATCTCTTCAACTTTCTCTTTTAATGGGTAGACTCCATTTTCATCAATCTCATAACCAAGAAATGAAACTCTCTGTGCCGCAAAAACACATTTCTTTTTATTCAATTTTAGGCCCAATTCATCAAACCGCTATAGGACTTGCTGTAACCTTTCATCATGTTCAGTCATTGTTGCTCCACAAACAACCACATCATCTAACAAGCAAGCCACACCTTCAATGCCAGCCAGGGTAGATGCTATTAGCCTTTGAAATATTCCTGGTGCCGCATGGACCCCAAAAGCCAACCGATTCATCCTCATCAACCCCAGTGGTGTATTTAGTGTCAGGAGCTCTGCTGTTTCTTCATCTACCTTTACCTGATTATAAGCATGCTGTAAGTCCAGCTTGGTGAAATATTTCCCTCCAGATAGTTGGAAAAATGCTTCATTTGCCGTAGGTAAAGGATAGCTGTCTGCTTCACATGATGCATTGACTGAAAATCTGTAGTCTCCGCATATTCTCACTTTGCCATCTGGTTTCAGTGGATTGGTTATTGGAGTAGCCCACTTTGAGTGCTTCACTGGAGTAATTATACCATCCTTAATCATCCTCTTCAGTTCATCATTCACAGACTCTCTTAGTGGAAAAGCAACTGGACGTGCACGCATGAACACCGGTTTCGCATCTTTCTTCAAAGTTATATGCACCAATGGTCCTTTGTAATCATCCATTTCACCATTAAATAACTGAGGGAAACTTTTAGCAGCTTTCTCTTCAGTGACAGAGTTCACAATTTGCACCTCTATTCCAAGTGCATCAAACCACGCACGTCCCATGAGCGCTGGTCCATTGCCACAGCACACTACCAATGGTAACTTTCCTTTGCGATCTTGAAACTCAACGTCGACATCAATCTCGCCTTTTATTGCCAGTCTGTCGCTTGTCCATGTGATTAAGTTTCTGTCACAGGGTCTCAGTTCACCTGTGAACGCCTCTCGATGGAGCAGGTACACGCTGTGCGGAAGAATAGCATTGGCGGAACCCGAATCGATTTGCATTGTAATCGGGATACCGTTAACTTTTACTTCTACTATGTAAGGTTTCACTGGCAGCGCTCTTGCAGCGGCGCTTACGCTGTATACTCCAAAATTGTCCTCGCTTGTGCCAGACTGACTATCAGTTTTTGATTCACACTCGAAACAAACATTTACACGTGATTTTGTTTGTTTACATGCCGCCTTTATGTGGCCTCGAATTTGACAGCTGTGACAGATCGCGTTTCGAAACCTACATGCTGACGAATGTCTTTTCGCACAATGTTCACACGGCTTGGCGTTTCGTTGCCTGGCACTGGTGGTGGCACTGATTTTGTTCACCTCCATTGGCTCGCTCGAATCTTTCTGAACGACACCTTGCTGATATTCCGTTGAATTTCCGGCTTTTATTTCCTGTTGCATTGCCTCCATGTTTAGCGCTCTCTGGACGATCGTGTCGTATGAAACATCACAAAGCTTCATCCGTAGTAGTTCTTTTCTAACACTATCATCACGCATTCCAAGTATCAATTGTTCCGCAATACGCCGGTGCAAGTCTGCAAAATCACATCTTGAACTTATATCGTGCAATGCCGCCACGAAACTTGTAATCGACTCGCCGGCACTCTGTTTCCTTGCGTAGAACTTTTTCGTCTCCAGAATCGGATGTGGAACTGGTGTAAAGAACTTGTTCAGAGTTACGATGATGTCATCAAATGGCACTTCACTCGGTTTTCTTGGAGATAACAGTGACACAATCAAGGAAAATGTTTCTTTTCCACACTGCGACAGGAACAATGCTCTTTTCTGTGCACTTTCTAATGGCCCAGCCGCTTCTAACGCGAAGAAAAGTTGTTCACGGTAGTTTTGCCATTTATCCTTGTTGGGCTCGAACTTTCCAGGCAGAACAATACTTGTCACGTTCGTGACTGCCATATTTCACGTTTTTACCGCGTCGCCACTATTGGGTTTGAGGCTTTTCAATAAATAATCGCCAATTTCAGCAGGAGCACATGTTTTTAATCGTAGTCAAAATCAGTACACAACATAACCTTTAAGTTTGACATTAGGTAGAAATCAACACAAGACTACCCACATACAACAATATATATTTCACAGTTTTGCATAGGGTTGACTAGTTAACTAAAGCTTAGACTTATCTATCAACACTGCACTGTGATCGTGGCAACCGGGGCAGCCAACCAGCGGGCTCGGTGCTCCGTTCGCCGCAGCCTGGCCGGGGAACGACGACGACGGGTCCTCCTGGGACGATCGGCAGCGAAACTGGGGGAAAGAGAAACGGGTTAAAGCGGTGATGAAAGCAATAGAGCAGTGCTCTAGGTAAATAGCTATGTCTGGAATGAAATGGGTTAGCTATAGCGTGCTTAGCGTCGGCGCGGCGGTAGGGAAGATATCTCCCCTCGGTCGGTTCACACTTCTGCAGTGTGCGGACGGTATCCTGTGGGAGCGGTCAGCGCTCTACAGGATGAACGGAGGCAGCCCGGTTACTCCCGCTCTGCTAGCAGGAGTGTCAGGCGCCAAGTATAAGCGGTCGGTGCGTGCGGATTAGCTAAGCGGTGTGACAGATGATGATCAAGCGACTAAACCAGTTAACTAGGGATAAATACTATCTTTCTAGTGGGAGGTCGGGTTACACCTCATGCGCCTCGATACTAGCGCGAAAGGGTCCTGGGCTTGGCCCACCCCTGGTCAGCGCCTATGGCAGCCGGTACTGGAGTCAGGAGGTTGGATTACACCTCATGCGCCTCGGTACTAGCGCGGTAAACCGGGACACGGGTTAACAGGTTGTCCGGTGACTTCGGGATATTAGTGACCAAGAATAATTAAAGAAGGGTGCGTTACGGTTCGGGGTTCTTATAATTCCTTCCTGGTACGCTGAGACACAACTCTGTATCCCGTACGTCCTGCGGTATAGCTCAAAGTAAAGTAATCACTGTACTTATCTTATAAACTCCAGAAGTCAGGCGGAGGCCGGGTCAGGTACTAAGCACAAGTGGCTGCGGGCGGGCGGACGGTTCAACTGCCTCTCCTCGGCCGTGTGCGCCGGTTTTGTCTGCGCGCGCGGCGGGCGGGTGCTGCGCGCTGGCGTCGAGCGCGCGCAGCTTCGTTTCACCCTGTTCTATGTCACTGTACTGTGACTGTCGTCACAAGCTGCTGCCTGATATTGACATTTTGTTGATGTTGTATAATTATTTCTTTATATTACTATTTATTGATGAGGTAATTAACTATTTATATAATTTATTTAGTATATTTGACTTCCAATTAAAAAGTTAAAAATTATACAAATAATTCATTTCATATTAATAATTTCGTTAATAATTATGTTAATTTCTATTTAATTCTATTTCTTATCTATCATCCTATCAAAAAAAACTTTCTCAGATCGAGAAAAAAAATTCTCCATTTGAATGTGGATTCAACCCTAGATCTTCAGCTCGCATTCCTTTTTCTCTACATTTTTTCTTAATCACTGTTATTTTTGACGTTTTTAAAGAGGCCTTGGCGTTAGTATGGGCCGTCGAGCACTTTCACTTGTATCTGTATGGGAAAGAGCAGTTTGAGCTGGTAACGGATCAAAAACCTTTAGAGGTTAATTTTGAGACACGATCTAAGCCATGTGCATGAATCGAGAGGTGGATGTTGAAATTGCAAGCGTATAACTTTAAAGTTAACTACAAGCCAGGAAAATCGAATATAGCTGACCCACTTTCTTCTTTTCTTTTCTGATAATTCCTTCCTGGTACGCTGAGACACAACTCTGTATCCCGTACGTCCTGCGGTATAGCTCAAAGTAAAGTAATCACTGTACTTATCTTATAAACTCCAGAAGTCAGGCGGAGGCCGGGTCAGGTACTAAGCACAAGTGGCTGCGGGCGGGCGGACGGTTCAACTGCCTCTCCTCGGCCGTGTGCGCCGGTTTTGTCTGCGCGCGCGGCGGGCGGGTGCTGCGCGCTGGCGTCGAGCGCGCGCAGCTTCGTTTCACCCTGTTCTATGTCACTGTACTGTGACTGTCGTCACATTTCCCCCCGGGTTGATGAGATTTCTGGCTATAAGGCAAGAAATCAGAGCACAGTACACATTCAAATCAATACTATGGAAAGGTCATCTCACAATTCAATCTCATTTCCAAATGGTCCAGAGCCATACCACTCTTGTGGCTTGCTCCCTATAAAATCATGTCTCCGGATATGCATCCAAGTTTGGTTTTCCCCCTACCCTCAGTCTCCTCTGTTCTAGCTACTATCTATTTAAAAAAAAATAACATGTATAAAACAAAATAACTGGTATCATCTTCCATAACTACAACAATTCTCAACATAATAGCATATAAAATATTTCAGATTTGATAACTCCTCTTATATTTAGAGACAAGTTATCCTCATAAAACTTATTAAAGCTATTTATCACTTCATTGAGATCACTACCTATTAAAACTATAGTAAATTCAGTCGGTTAGCAGAGGGTCGGCTATTGCACACTCCTAGTTGCTACTAGGTTATGCCACATGTTTCTTGACCACATGGTTTTAAATTGTCCCGGATTACTGTATCTTGTTTATGTTGTCCTGGTATATAAGCCTCCAACCTGTGGAACTTCTTTTACTAACTACAAACAACCTCATAAAACTCTCTGATTCACCCTCTGCTAATAAGAAAAATGTTTTACCCTAACCTATGAAACCATTAGGTTTACAATGTTATTGTATCAATATGTTTAACCTAATGAATAATAAAAAACGAACCTACTAAAGGAACAAAAAAGGAAAACTATCGTAAAAATATGTGAAAAAAAAACCACTAGTACTCCCCATTTGCCACGGCATCTTCTGCTCTTCTCGGCCGCCTACTCTGGTATCGGGTTGCCCTCAACCGGTTCAGGGTCCTCCTCCTGGTGCTCGGTGGCCTACGTGGCCTCCACGTCGGCTCGTGGTATGCCCGTCGGGTTGGTAGCGGCTGCTGCGGCCACGGCGGTGTCGGTGTTCCGGGCGTCTTGGCGAATGGTGACCCTGGTGACAGTGGTGGTGCTGGGCGTCGGTCTGGGTCCCCACTGGACGGTGTCTGGGTTTCTTTGCGGCCGGTTCAGCTCGCCTCACCTGTTGTCGCTAGCTCAAGATTTTGAAATGGGCGAGGTTATACCGTAAGATAAGAAAAGATAAGAATACTTTATTTGCACACAAAAGGAAACAACATAAATATATACAGCCAAAGTAGAACTTAATTAGCGTACAATTAGGCGGCCTTATTGCTAACAGGCAATCTCTTCCAGGCAACCTAGGTACAGGAAATTGTATATGGAGCAGCGGGAGCAGTGCATAATCGTATTTGCATAGGACTATACGTTAACTAATTACTACGAACAAATTATAAATAAATAAATGGTCATAAAATATACTACGTTCTATACAATTCTATACAGGCTCCAAATATAATATAATAACTACTATACATATACTACACACTAATTAATAAATACTGACTTTACACAAAGTGACTATCTAAGATGGTGAACAACCATCAACAGTATCCACATTGAGACTCAAAGTGCTTACGAAGGAGATTTTTAAAAACGTTTATTGATTTAGCTTGCCTGATAGACGGCGGTAGGGCGTTCCACTGGCGCACCGCCTTGACCGTGAAAGATCGGTAAAAGAAGTTGGTAGAACCCACCACCACTGGGCACACGAGCAGGTTTGCGGTGCCGGAGCGTGTTGGACGACCGTGCAGAGAGAAGCGGTAAGTAAAACGATCCTTCAGATACGGAGGAGCGTGAGGGTCGTTGAGGATTTTGAAAAGGAGGGTCAGGAGATGGGAACTACGACGCAGTCGGATGGGCAGCCTTTTTAATTTTGCGCGGTATTCAGATACATGGTCATATTTCCGTAACCCGAAAATGAATCTAATAGCCATGTTCTGGAGCCTTTCAAGTTTATTGACTAGCACTTCGTTTGCGTCGGTGTAGCAAGGATCAGCGTAGTCTAATATCGGGAGTGGCAGGGTTTCAGCAATCTCTTTTTTGGTGGAAATCGGTAGAAAGTTTTGCAGTCGCTTAAGAGAGGCCATGGATGCGAAAACCTTTCTACTAATTTCTCCGATATGTCGCGACCAAGAAAGCGTGCGGTCAAATATCACACCCAAGTTTTTGACTGTGTCGCAGTAGGGTATGGGAGTTCCCATGAAGAGCACGTTTGGGAAGGAAGAGATATCAATCTTGGCGAGTTGTCGAGAGCTACCTATCAAAATAGCTTGTGATTTAGAAGGATTGACCTTAAGGCCATACGAAACTGCCCAAGAAGCTATCTCCTCCAGGTCGTGGTTCATGGCGGATATGGCGTTATGGATATCATCAATTGATGCTTGGGTGTAGAGCTGCAGGTCATCGGCATACAAATGGTAGGAGGAGGACAGTCTGGTGGAGATGGAATTAATAAAAATAGAAAATAGGAGTGGGGATAGGACACAACCCTGTGGAACCCCTGATTCAATATTGCACCAGTCCGAGGTTTTGTCCTCAATCTTGATGCGTTGTCGCCGACCTGTCAGGTAACTACCGAACCAGTCAGTAACGGTGTCAGAGATTTTCAAGGATTTAAGGAGTGCAAGGAGGATTTCAAAATCAACCGTGTCAATCAATCGTACCGTGACGATACTGTCAGTTTGAATTTTTTTTTGCAATTCTCATATCTAGAACTTTTCATTACATAGCTGGTTTAGTATGGGAGAACATTCAATCACTCTGATTGAAAAGTAACAATTCTTGTCTATGGTGTAATTTGACGTAAGGTTTCAGATCGCTCCGCCTGCCCGGTTGCCATTAAATAAAATAATTACTAAAAATTCCTAATTCTATCTTTTTATTATTGACGTTTCTCTATGCAGAACTGTGTTTAACTAATTTACGTACCTTTTTATGTTTTTGACATGGGCTGTGAATTGTCTGCGCGGGTTATTTGAATCTTGCAGGTTGAATATTACCGGTGATTTCTGTCCTACGACTTTAAATGCTCCTATGTACTTCGGTGCTAGTTTCGCACAGAAGTTCTTACCTGCATTCGACAGCGGAAAGTCTCTCTTCAGTACCACGTCGCCCACAGCTGGACACCAATCTCTTCTCTGCTTGTCGTAATGCTTTTTCTTGTACTCTGAAGCCCTTGCTTGATGCGATCTGACTAACTCGTATAGTTCCATCACCTTACCTTTATCTCTGATTGCTGGAAGGGGGAACTCGTTTCTCTTCCGGGAGTCTTTACCAAATCGGTACTCACCGTTATCCTTCCTTGCCGGGATTATCGGTGAGCTGTTAGGGTTTGACGACTTCTTGATTACCCCCTCTTTCAGTCTCTTATCCACATGTTCGTTAATCATACTCTGTAATTTCGGGTTTTTGTGGTAATATTTTTGTTTTACCGGTTCTTTATGTTTCAGCTTTATCCGGTGCTTGACCCAAGTGTTCTCCTTGGTGCTCCTGTCGCACTTCTCGAACTCTTTAGCCAGGAATTCCCGCAGAATACTGGCTTCTTTTTCCGTTAACTTTTCATCTCCCTCTTTGTAGTCTACTTTTGACTCGGTGGTTGTGTTGTCGCGGTTCGGTTCGCGCTCTCCGGTTCTTTCCTCCGTGGTTGTTGATATCTCACCTGGTATTGGTGGTTCCTGAGGCGGTTCTTGTTGCTCGTCTTGGGCAGCTGTCCACAGTTTAGCCATTCCTATACGCTTAATGAGGTCCATTCCTATTATAATCCCATATGACTTAGGTAACACGTACATATGGTGATCTAGACGTACTCCTGCGATTGCCATCGTCAGCGGTACGCTCCTCGTCAGACTGACTACTGTACCGTCTGCGAGGCTAATCTTTCGGTCGACATGAATCCCATGTGCTGCGTGTTGTTGACACCACTCATCTATTTCATCATCGATATACGACGACGTTGAACCTGTATCTAATAGAGCTCTAAAACACCTACCGTACAGCTCTACCTCTACGAATGTCCGGTCGTCGATCTCAACGTCCGTGGCTGACGTGCACGTGTTTCCAGGTCCTCTCCGGTTCCCTTGCTGTGCTCCCGGGCGGCAGCAGTTCCTGCTAAGTACTCCTAGTTTCCCACAACCACTACAGAACAGTCTCCTGCCTCCATTGCAGTTTGAACTAGCGTGACCTGGCCGGCCACAGCTCCAGCAACACGTCCCTCTATCGTAGTTATAAATATATTTCTCTCTCCCTCTCTGTTCCACTCTACGCTCGGGTGTCCTGCTGCTGAAGGCTCGTTTTCCTGTTTGGGGTCCCACTGATTCTTCTCGGTCCGTTCTTATCGGTAGATTCCTGTAACGCTTCTCCGTTACTCCTTCATAATCGGCACTAAGACGAATTAACTCTGTTAAATCGTCGAAATCCTGATGCTTGATGTAGAGTTTATAATCTGCGAGCATATTCTCATATATTCTCTTTAACTGTTCGTCATCACTCATCAAATTATATCTTCTCATTAGCGTCTGGATGTCGGTCAAATAGTCTATAAACTTCTCCCTGTAGGTTTGTTTACGGGCTATGATCCTTTCTTGTAACCTACCTTTATAATCCCTCGGGTAAAAATATAACTCGAAATCCTCCACGAATAGTTCCCACGAACTCCACCTATTTTCATAAATGAAAATAAGAAATTGAAAAAATGTCAGCGCCCGCCGGGACTTGAACCCGGGACCGTGGAGTACCGTTCCACTGCTCTGCCAACTGAGCTACCGGCGCCCCGACGTAAGCCGACGAAATCTTCAACCTCTTGGTACTCGTCTCGAAGCGACGACAAGCGACATCTAGTATAAGTTATTTGAAACGAATACTATGGTCAGTCCACTTAAGAGTGAAATTCGAACCATGCGATGAAGCTTTGCTTAATTAAATGTACTATGGTTTTTATTTTGCACTCACAGTGCTATATTACTTTCATAAATGAAAATAAGAAATTGAAAAAATGTCAGCGCCCGCCGGGACTTCAACCCGGGACCGTGGAGTACCGTTCCACTGCTCTGCCAACTGAGCTACCGGCGCCCCGACGTAAGCCGACGAAATCTTCAACCTCTTGGTACTCGTTTCGTCGGCTTACGTCGGGGCGCCGGTAGCTCAGTTGGCAGAGCAGTGGAACGGTACTCCACGGTCCCGGGTTCAAGTCCCGGCGGGCGCTGACATTTTTTCAATTTCTTATTTTCATTTATGAAAGTAATATAGCACTGTGAGTGCAAAATAAAAACCATAGTACATTTAATTAAGCAAAGCTTCATCGCATGGTTCGAATTTCACTCTTAAGTGGACTGACCATAGTATTCGTTTCAAATAACTTATACTAGATGTCGCTTGTCGTCGCTTCGAGACGAGTATCAAGAGGTTGAAGATTTCGTCGGCTTACGTCGGGGCGCCGGTAGCTCAGTTGGCAGAGCAGTGGAACGGTACTCCACGGTCCCGGGTTCAAGTCCCGGCGGGCGCTGACATTTTTTCAATTTCTTATTTTTATTTATGAAAGTAATATAGCACTGTGAGTGCAAAATAAAAACCATAGTACATCCACCTATTTTTGTTATTTCTGTACCATAGGTTTGCTCTACCTATGAAAAACCTGGGTAATAACGGGATGAGTTTCACATTTTCCACCCCACATGTTGTAAATAATTCGTCCAACCTCTCTAGGAGCTCCACCGGATCGTTCGTCGTGTCGAACGAAATATCCCAGTTCTTTACTACACTGTAAAGAGCCGGGTCTCTAGAGGTCTCATTTTTCACTGACCTATTTTCAGTTGTGTTCGTGCACGTCGGTTGTCCCGTTTCCGCTGATTTGTTTCTTACCTTGTCTTTCGAGCCGTCAATCACCGACTTCACCGACTCGTCGTCGCTGTCCGAGGTAATATTCTCGATGTCCGTCAACGTAATGTCGTCCTCTGATGGTGGCTCTGACTGTAATTCTAAGTACTTACCTAAACTCTCTTTTAGTTGTGCTACGGTGAATTCTTTTCCCGTAGCCGGGTCCACGACAGGAAGGCCTCTCTGCTCCGCGAGCGCGACGAGGTCTTTTTTCTTAAGCCCTTTTAGCTTACCGGTAATAGGCATATGTGCCTTCTAAACGTGTCCGGTTCCGGAACGACTTCCTGAAAATTCCTTTCTTATCCCACACCACCCTGGAGCCTTTACAGTGGATTATTAAGTTGGGCGCCAAATGTAATGCAGTCCCGACTAGCTACAGCGTAAAGCGCTGAGACGGCATTGGACATTAAGTGGCTAGGGTGTGTGTGTGCGGGATGAGCAAGGAAACCAAGTACATTTACACAATAATATATATTTCACAGTTTTGCATAGAGTTGACTAGTTAACTAAAGCTTAGACTTATCTATCAACACTGCACTGTGATCGTGGCAACCGGGGCAGCCAACCAGCGGGCTCGGTGCTCCGTTCGCCGCAGCCTGGCCGGGGAACGACGACGACGGGTCCTCCCGGGACGATCGGCAGCGAAACTGGGGGAAAGAGAAACGGGTTAAAGCGGTGATGAAAGCAATAGAGCAGTGTTCTAGGTAAATAGCTATGTCTGGAATGAAATGGGTTAGCTATAGCGTGCTTAGCGTTGGCGCGGCGGTAGGGAAGATATCTCCCCTCGGTCGGTTCACACTTCTGCAGTGTGCGGACGGTATCCTGTGGGAGCGGTCAGCGCTCTACAGGATGAACGGAGGCAGCCCGGTTACTCCCGCTCTGCTAGCAGGAGTGTCAGGCGCCAAGTATAAGCGGTCGGTGCGTGCGGATTAGCTAAGCGGTGTGACAGATGATGATCAAGCGACTAAACCAGTTAACTAGGGATAAATACTATCTTTCTAGTGGGAGGTCGGGTTACACCTCATGCGCCTCGATACTAGCGCGAAAGGGTCCTGGGCTTGGCCCACCCCTGGTCAGCGCCTATGGCAGCCGGTACTGGAGTCAGGAGGTTGGATTACACCTCATGCGCCTCGGTACTAGCGCGGTAAACCGGGACACGGGTTAGACAGGTTGTCCGGTGACTTCGGGATATTAGTGACCAAGAATAATTAAAGAAGGGTGCGTTACGGTTCGGGGTTCTTATAATTCCTTCCTGGTACGCTGAGACACAACTCTGTATCCCGTACGTCCTGCGGTATAGCTCAAAGTAAAGTAATCACTGTACTTATCTTATAAACTCCAGAAGTCAGGCGGAGGCCGGGTCAGGTACTAAGCACAAGTGGCTGCGGGCGGGCGGACGGTTCAACTGCCTCTCCTCGGCCGTGTGCGCCGGTTTTGTCTGCGCGCGCGGCGGGCGGGTGCTGCGCGCTGGCGTCGAGCGCGCGCAGCTTCGTTTCACCCTGTTCTATGTCACTGTACTGTGACTGTCGTCACAAGCTGCTGCCTGATATTGACATTTTGTTGATGTTGTATGATTATTTCTTTATATTACTATTTATTGATGAGGTAATTAACTATTTATATAATTTATTTAGTATATTTGACTTCCAATTAAAAAGTTAAAAATTATACAAATAATTCATTTCATATTAATAATTTCGTTAATAATTATGTTAATTTCTATTTAATTCTATTTCTTATCTATCATCCTATCAAAAAAAACTTTCTCAGATCGAGAAAAAAAATTCTCCATTTGAATGTGGATTCAACCCTAGATCTTCAGCTCGCATTCCTTTTTCTCTACATTTTTTCTTAATCACTGTTATTTTTGACGTTTTTAAAGAGGCCTTGGCGTTAGTATGGGCCGTCGAGCACTTTCACTTGTATCTGTATGGGAAAGAGCAGTTTGAGCTGGTAACGGATCAAAAACCTTTAGAGGTTAATTTTGAGACACGATCTAAGCCATGTGCATGAATCGAGAGGTGGATGTTGAAATTGCAAGCGTATAACTTTAAAGTTAACTACAAGCCAGGAAAATCGAATATAGCTGACCCACTTTCTTCTTTTCTTTTCTGATAATTCCTTCCTGGTACGCTGAGACACAACTCTGTATCCCGTACGTCCTGCGGTATAGCTCAAAGTAAAGTAATCACTGTACTTATCTTATAAACTCCAGAAGTCAGGCGGAGGCCGGGTCAGGTACTAAGCACAAGTGGCTGCGGGCGGGCGGACGGTTCAACTGCCTCTCCTCGGCCGTGTGCGCCGGTTTTGTCTGCGCGCGCGGCGGGCGGGTGCTGCGCGCTGGCGTCGAGCGCGCGCAGCTTCGTTTCACCCTGTTCTATGTCACTGTACTGTGACTGTCGTCACATTTCCCCCCGGGTTGATGAGATTTCTGGCTATAAGGCAAGAAATCAGAGCACAGTACACATTCAAATCAATACTATGGAAAGGTCATCTCACAATTCAATCTCATTTCCAAATGGTCCAGAGCCATACCACTCTTGTGGCTTGCTCCCTATAAAATCATGTCTCCGGATATGCATCCAAGTTTGGTTTTCCCCCTACCCTCAGTCTCCTCTGTTCTAGCTACTATCTATTTAAAAAAAAATAACATGTATAAAACAAAATAACTGGTATCATCTTCCATAACTACAACAATTCTCAACATAATAGCATATAAAATATTTCAGATTTGATAACTCCTCTTATATTTAGAGACAAGTTATCCTCATAAAACTTATTAAAGCTATTTATCACTTCATTGAGATCACTACCTATTAAAACTATAGTAAATTCAGTCGGTTAGCAGAGGGTCGGCTATTGCACACTCCTAGTTGCTACTAGGTTATGCCACATGTTTCTTGACCACATGGTTTTAAATTGTCCCGGATTACTGTATCTTGTTTATGTTGTCCTGGTATATAAGCCTCCAACCTGTGGAACTTCTTTTACTAACTACAAACAACCTCATAAAACTCTCTGATTCACCCTCTGCTAATAAGAAAAATGTTTTACCCTAACCTATGAAACCATTAGGTTTACAATGTTATTGTATCAATATGTTTAACCTAATGAATAATAAAAAACGAACCTACTAAAGGAACAAAAAAGGAAAACTATCGTAAAAATATGTGAAAAAAAAACCACTAGTACTCCCCATTTGCCACGGCATCTTCTGCTCTTCTCGGCCGCCTACTCTGGTATCGGGTTGCCCTCAACCGGTTCAGGGTCCTCCTCCTGGTGCTCGGTGGCCTACGTGGCCTCCACGTCGGCTCGTGGTATGCCCGTCGGGTTGGTAGCGGCTGCTGCGGCCACGGCGGTGTCGGTGTTCCGGGCGTCTTGGCGAATGGTGACCCTGGTGACAGTGGTGGTGCTGGGCGTCGGTCTGGGTCCCCACTGGACGGTGTCTGGGTTTCTTTGCGGCCGGTTCAGCTCGCCTCACCTGTTGTCGCTAGCTCAAGATTTTGAAATGGGCGAGGTTATACCGTAAGATAAGAAAAGATAAGAATACTTTATTTGCACACAAAAGGAAACAACATAAATATATACAGCCAATGTAGAACTTAATTAGCGTACAATTAGGCGGCCTTATTGCTAACAGGCAATCTCTTCCAGGCAACCTAGGTACAGGAAATTGTATATGGAGCAGCGGGAGCAGTGCATAATCGTATTTGCATAGGACTATACGTTAACTAATTACTACGAACAAATTATAAATAAATAAATGGTCATAAAATATACTACGTTCTATACAATTCTATACAGGCTCCAAATATAATATAATAACTACTATACATATACTACACACTAATTAATAAATACTGACTTTACACAAAGTGACTATCTAAGATGGTGAACAACCATCAACAGTATCCACATTGAGACTCAAAGTGCTTACGAAGGAGATTTTTAAAAACGTTTATTGATTTAGCTTGCCTGATAGACGGCGGTAGGGCGTTCCACTGGCGCACCGCCTTGACCGTGAAAGATCGGTAAAAGAAGTTGGTAGAACCCACCACCACTGGGCACACGAGCAGGTTTGCGGTGCCGGAGCGTGTTGGACGACCGTGCAGAGAGAAGCGGTAAGTAAAACGATCCTTCAGATACGGAGGAGCGTGAGGGTCGTTGAGGATTTTGAAAAGGAGGGTCAGGAGATGGGAACTACGACGCAGTCGGATGGGCAGCCTTTTTAATTTTGCGCGGTATTCAGATACATGGTCATATTTCCGTAACCCGAAAATGAATCTAATAGCCATGTTCTGGAGCCTTTCAAGTTTATTGACTAGCACTTCGTTTGCGTCGGTGTAGCAAGGATCAGCGTAGTCTAATATCGGGAGTAGCAGGGTTTCAGCAATCTCTTTTTTGGTGGAAATCGGTAGAAAGTTTTGCAGTCGCTTAAGAGAGGCCATGGATGCGAAAACCTTTCTACTAATTTCTCCGATATGTCGCGACCAAGAAAGCGTGCGGTCAAATATCACACCCAAGTTTTTGACTGTGTCGCAGTAGGGTATGGGAGTTCCCATGAAGAGCACGTTTGGGAAGGAAGAGATATCAATCTTGGCGAGTTGTCGAGAGCTACCTATCAAAATAGCTTGTGATTTAGAAGGATTGACCTTAAGGCCATACGAAACTGCCCAAGAAGCTATCTCCTCCAGGTCGTGGTTCATGGCGGATATGGCGTTATGGATATCATCAATTGATGCTTGGGTGTAGAGCTGCAGGTCATCGGCATACAAATGGTAGGAGGAGGACAGTCTGGTGGAGATGGAATTAATAAAAATAGAAAATAGGAGTGGGGATAGGACACAACCCTGTGGAACCCCTGATTCAATATTGCACCAGTCCGAGGTTTTGTCCTCAATCTTGATGCGTTGTCGCCGACCTGTCAGGTAACTACCGAACCAGTCAGTAACGGTGTCAGAGATTTTCAAGGATTTAAGGAGTGCAAGGAGGATTTCAAAATCAACCGTGTCAATCAATCGTACCGTGACGATACTGTCAGTTTGAATTTTTTTTTGCAATTCTCATATCTAGAACTTTTCATTACATAGCTGGTTTAGTATGGGAGAACATTCAATCACTCTGATTGAAAAGTAACAATTCTTGTCTATGGTGTAATTTGACGTAAGGTTTCAGATCGCTCCGCCTGCCCGGTTGCCATTAAATAAAATAATTACTAAAAATTCCTAATTCTATCTTTTTATTATTGACGTTTCTCTATGCAGAACTGTGTTTAACTAATTTACGTACCTTTTTATGTTTTTGACATGGGCTGTGAATTGTCTGCGCGGGTTATTTGAATCTTGCAGGTTGAATATTACCGGTGAAAATGAAAAAATGAAAATGAAATAACTTTATTCAATGTAGGATAGCATTATCACTTATTGACGTCATGATCGGTCATTGTAAAAAAAAGAAATTTGCATAACGCAATCTTCTTCTTTTTATAACAATTTTGTATTGTCCTAATAGAAAACCGGCTCGGGCGGGATAAAAAAATAAAAATAAAAATAAAGGCACTGCCTCGGGGCTGGCCAGGTTAATCACACAGCACGTAACTTTACGCCACCACCATTTGTAAACGACATTTGTTTCAAATTTTAGTCAAGATTTCCAAAGCGTGTTATTAACATGCGTATAATTAACCGGACCCCCTGAACAGGAAAAACCCCCCAAAAAACCTGCCCAGAAGTGCTCCTACTCTAAATTAACAATCTTTCTAGGCCCTAAACTGCCCTAGCTAATTTTGGAAATAACGAATAATATATATATATGTATAGCCCAAAAATGGCTACATAAAAAAAAAATTATAATAATAACAAAAAATTGCAGTAGATAAATCTACTTGTTTCGTCTAATAAAATATTTTCTTTATACATTTGAATTAAACCCATGGAGATTTATCTTGCATATAGTCTGATATTTCATAATAGCCTTTCTTGTACAATTTTTGTTTAATTACTGGTTTAAATTTATTTAAGGGTAAGTCTTGAATATCTTTAGGAAGTTTGTTATAAAAGCGTATACAATTGCCCTTAAAAGTTTTGCTTACTTTACTAAGCCTGCTCATGTGCACAGCAAGTTGCTCCTTATTTCTAGTGTTAAAATTATGCCTGTCACAATTTTTCTTAAAAGAATCTATATTTATTTTTACGTACACTAGATTTTCGTATATGTACTGTGACACAAATGTCAATATGTTGATTTCTTTAAATTTCTGTCTCAAGGAGACTCGAGGTCCCAATTTATAAATTGAACGAACAGCCCGTTTCTGCAAAACAAATATATTGTTCACATCCGCAGCATGGCCCCATAATAGTAAGCCATAAGACATTAAGCTATGGAAGTAGCTAAAGTAAACTAGTCTTGCAGTGTCTACATCAGTGAGATGTCTTATTTTTTTAACTGCGTATGCTGCTGAACTCAGTCTCTTCGACAATTTCTCAATATGTGGCCCCCATTGGAGCGAGGCGTCCAAAGTTATGCCTAAAAATACAGTTGAGTCCGCAAGGTCCAACTCTTCATCCTTTACCTTAATAATTGTAGAGCTTGGTTTAACATTTGGTAATACAAATTTGATACATTTAGTTTTCTTTTCATTCAATAGTAGGTTATTTACTGTAAACCATTGCACTACATCGGTAATAGCTTTGTTCACGTCATCATAGTTGAGTTGTTGCCTCTTTACTCTGAAAAGTAGAGAGGTATCGTCCGCGAACAAAACTATATCATGTTTTTCTTTAACTAGATATGGTAGATCATTAATATATACAAGAAACAAAAAAGGACCAAGAATCGAACCCTGCGGAACGCCCATTCTTATCTTTGATCCAGATGATCTTTCACCGTTGACATCGACCTTTTGGATTCTATTGTTAAGATATGATTCCAAAAGACTAAGAGCGTGGTCTTTTACGCCGTAGTGATGTAGCTTCCTGACCAGAGTATCATGATGAACACAATCAAACGCCTTGGACAAATCACAAAACACACCTACTGCATCATGAGATTCCTCCCAGGCTTCGATTATATGATTGATGAGATCCACACCTGCATCAGTAGTAGAGCGACCACGTGTGAAACCAAATTGCTGCAGGTGCATTAAGTTATTACGATAAAAATGTCCTTGCAATTGATTTAAAATAACTTTTTCAAAAATTTTACTTAGTGTTGGTAGTATTGATATAGGTCTGAAATTAGTAGGGTCAGTAGTACTACCAGCTTTGAACAAGGGAATAACTTTACTATGCTTCATCAAGTCAGGAAACACGCCACTGTCTACACAGTCATTAAAAATACATGCTAGGTATGGAGAAATGCACTCGATTATGGAACTAATAATTTTAACAGAGAGGCCGTGGAGATCTGAAGTATTTTTCATTTGTAAACTTTTAAATACTTTTATTATTTCAATGTTACTAACGTGAGAAAATTTAAAATATTTATCACAATGGTTTACATTATCTTTTAGAATAGATTCAGCGAGAATAGGGCATGAGTTTAACGATTTGGTAGTCGAAACTGGAATATCAGTAAAAAATGTGATTGATGAAAAAGGTGATTTCTGTCCTACGACTTTAAATGCTCCTATGTACTTCGGTGCTAGTTTCGCACAGAAGTTCTTACCTGCATTCGACAGCGGAAAGTCTCTCTTCAGTACCACGTCACCCACAGCTGGACACCAATCTCTTCTCTGCTTGTCGTAATGCTTTTTCTTGTACTCTGAAGCCCTTGCTTGATGCGATCTGACTAACTCGTATAGTTCCATCACCTTACCTTTATCTCTGATTGCTGGAAGGGGGAACTCGTTTCTCTTCCGGGAGTCTTTACCAAATCGGTACTCACCGTTATCCTTCCTTGCCGGGATTATCGGTGAGCTGTTAGGGTTTGACGACTTCTTGATTACCCCCTCTTTCAGTCTCTTATCCACATGTTCGTTAATCATACTCTGTAATTTCGGGTTTTTGTGGTAATATTTTTGTTTTACCGGTTCTTTATGTTTCAGCTTTATCCGGTGCTTGACCCAAGTGTTCTCCTTGGTGCTCCTGTCGCACTTCTCGAACTCTTTAGCCAGGAATTCCCGCAGAATACTGGCTTCTTTTTCCGTTAACTTTTCATCTCCCTCTTTGTAGTCTACTTTTGACTCGGTGGTTGTGTTGTCGCGGTTCGGTTCGCGCTCTCCGGTTCTTTCCTCCGTGGTTGTTGATATCTCACCTGGTATTGGTGGTTCCTGAGGCGGTTCTTGTTGCTCGTCTTGGGCAGCTGTCCACAGTTTAGCCATTCCTATACGCTTAATGAGGTCCATTCCTATTATAATCCCATATGACTTAGGTAACACGTACATATGGTGATCTAGACGTACTCCTGCGATTGCCATCGTCAGCGGTACGCTCCTCGTCAGACTGACTACTGTACCGTCTGCGAGGCTAATCTTTCGGTCGACATGAATCCCATGTGCTGCGTGTTGTTGACACCACTCATCTATTTCATCATCGATATACGACGACGTTGAACCTGTATCTAATAGAGCTCTAAAACACCTACCGTACAGCTCTACCTCTACGAATGTCCGGTCGTCGATCTCAACGTCCGTGGCTGACGTGCACGTGTTTCCAGGTCCTCTCCGGTTCCCTTGCTGTGCTCCCGGGCGGCAGCAGTTCCTGCTAAGTACTCCTAGTTTCCCACAACCACTACAGAACAGTCTCCTGCCTCCATTGCAGTTTGAACTAGCGTGACCTGGCCGGCCACAGCTCCAGCAACACGTCCCTCTATCGTAGTTATAAATATATTTCTCTCTCCCTCTCTGTTCCACTCTACGCTCGGGTGTCCTGCTGCTGAAGGCTCGTTTTCCTGTTTGGGGTCCCACTGATTCTTCTCGGTCCGTTCTTATCGGTAGATTCCTGTAACGCTTCTCCGTTACTCCTTCATAATCGGCACTAAGACGAATTAACTCTGTTAAATCGTCGAAATCCTGATGCTTGATGTAGAGTTTATAATCTGCGAGCATATTCTCATATATTCTCTTTAACTGTTCGTCATCACTCATCAAATTATATCTTCTCATTAGCGTCTGGATGTCGGTCAAATAGTCTATAAACTTCTCCCTGTAGGTTTGTTTACGGGCTATGATCCTTTCTTGTAACCTACCTTTATAATCCCTCGGGTAAAAATATAACTCGAAATCCTCCACGAATAGTTCCCACGAACTCCACCTATTTTCATAAATGAAAATAAGAAATTGAAAAAATGTCAGCGCCCGCCGGGACTTGAACCCGGGACCGTGGAGTACCGTTCCACTGCTCTGCCAACTGAGCTACCGGCGCCCCGACGTAAGCCGACGAAATCTTCAACCTCTTGGTACTCGTCTCGAAGCGACGACAAGCGACATCTAGTATAAGTTATTTGAAACGAATACTATGGTCAGTCCACTTAAGAGTGAAATTCGAACCATGCGATGAAGCTTTGCTTAATTAAATGTACTATGGTTTTTATTTTGCACTCACAGTGCTATATTACTTTCATAAATGAAAATAAGAAATTGAAAAAATGTCAGCGCCCGCCGGGACTTCAACCCGGGACCGTGGAGTACCGTTCCACTGCTCTGCCAACTGAGCTACCGGCGCCCCGACGTAAGCCGACGAAATCTTCAACCTCTTGGTACTCGTTTCGTCGGCTTACGTCGGGGCGCCGGTAGCTCAGTTGGCAGAGCAGTGGAACGGTACTCCACGGTCCCGGGTTCAAGTCCCGGCGGGCGCTGACATTTTTTCAATTTCTTATTTTCATTTATGAAAGTAATATAGCACTGTGAGTGCAAAATAAAAACCATAGTACATTTAATTAAGCAAAGCTTCATCGCATGGTTCGAATTTCACTCTTAAGTGGACTGACCATAGTATTCGTTTCAAATAACTTATACTAGATGTCGCTTGTCGTCGCTTCGAGACGAGTATCAAGAGGTTGAAGATTTCGTCGGCTTACGTCGGGGCGCCGGTAGCTCAGTTGGCAGAGCAGTGGAACGGTACTCCACGGTCCCGGGTTCAAGTCCCGGCGGGCGCTGACATTTTTTCAATTTCTTATTTTCATTTATGAAAGTAATATAGCACTGTGAGTGCAAAATAAAAACCATAGTACATCCACCTATTTTTGTTATTTCTGTACCATAGGTTTGCTCTACCTATGAAAAACCTGGGTAATAACGGGATGAGTTTCACATTTTCCACCCCACATGTTGTAAATAATTCGTCCAACCTCTCTAGGAACTCCACCGGATCGTTCGTCGTGTCGAACGAAATATCCCAGTTCTTTACTACACTGTAAAGAGCCGGGTCTCTAGAGGTCTCATTTTTCACTGACATATTTTCAGTTGTGTTCGTGCACGTCGGTTGTCCCGTTTCCGCTGATTTGTTTCTTACCTTGTCTTTCGAGCCGTCAATCACCGACTTCACCGACTCGTCGTCGCTGTCCGAGGTAATATTCTCGATGTCCGTCAACGTAATGTCGTCCTCTGATGGTGGCTCTGACTGTAATTCTAAGTACTTACCTAAACTCTCTTTTAGTTGTGCTACGGTGAATTCTTTTCCCGTAGCCGGGTCCACGACAGGAAGGCCTCTCTGCTCCGCGAGCGCGACGAGGTCTTTTTTCTTAAGCCCTTTTAGCTTACCGGTAATAGGCATATGTGCCTTCTAAACGTGTCCGGTTCCGGAACGACTTCCTGAAAATTCCTTTCTTATCCCACACCACCCTGGAGCCTTTACAGTGGATTATTAAGTTGGGCGCCAAATGTAATGCAGTCCCGACTAGCTACAGCGTAAAGCGCTGAGACGGCATTGGACATTAAGTGGCTAGGGTGTGTGTGTGCGGGATGAGCAAGGAAACCAAGTACATTTACACAATAATATATATTTCACAGTTTTGCATAGAGTTGACTAGTTAACTAAAGCTTAGACTTATCTATCAACACTGCACTGTGATCGTGGCAACCGGGGCAGCCAACCAGCGGGCTCGGTGCTCCGTTCGCCGCAGCCTGGCCGGGGAACGACGACGACGGGTCCTCCCGGGACGATCGGCAGCGAAACTGGGGGAAAGAGAAACGGGTTAAAGCGGTGATGAAAGCAATAGAGCAGTGTTCTAGGTAAATAGCTATGTCTGGAATGAAATGGGTTAGCTATAGCGTGCTTAGCGTTGGCGCGGCGGTAGGGAAGATATCTCCCCTCGGTCGGTTCACACTTCTGCAGTGTGCGGACGGTATCCTGTGGGAGCGGTCAGCGCTCTACAGGATGAACGGAGGCAGCCCGGTTACTCCCGCTCTGCTAGCAGGAGTGTCAGGCGCCAAGTATAAGCGGTCGGTGCGTGCGGATTAGCTAAGCGGTGTGACAGATGATGATCAAGCGACTAAACCAGTTAACTAGGGATAAATACTATCTTTCTAGTGGGAGGTCGGGTTACACCTCATGCGCCTCGATACTAGCGCGAAAGGGTCCTGGGCTTGGCCCACCCCTGGTCAGCGCCTATGGCAGCCGGTACTGGAGTCAGGAGGTTGGATTACACCTCATGCGCCTCGGTACTAGCGCGGTAAACCGGGACACGGGTTAGACAGGTTGTCCGGTGACTTCGGGATATTAGTGACCAAGAATAATTAAAGAAGGGTGCGTTACGGTTCGGGGTTCTTATAATTCCTTCCTGGTACGCTGAGACACAACTCTGTATCCCGTACGTCCTGCGGTATAGCTCAAAGTAAAGTAATCACTGTACTTATCTTATAAACTCCAGAAGTCAGGCGGAGGCCGGGTCAGGTACTAAGCACAAGTGGCTGCGGGCGGGCGGACGGTTCAACTGCCTCTCCTCGGCCGTGTGCGCCGGTTTTGTCTGCGCGCGCGGCGGGCGGGTGCTGCGCGCTGGCGTCGAGCGCGCGCAGCTTCGTTTCACCCTGTTCTATGTCACTGTACTGTGACTGTCGTCACAAGCTGCTGCCTGATATTGACATTTTGTTGATGTTGTATGATTATTTCTTTATATTACTATTTATTGATGAGGTAATTAACTATTTATATAATTTATTTAGTATATTTGACTTCCAATTAAAAAGTTAAAAATTATACAAATAATTCATTTCATATTAATAATTTCGTTATTAATTATGTTAATTTCTATTTAATTCTATTTCTTATCTATCATCCTATCAAAAAAAACTTTCTCAGATCGAGAAAAAAAATTCTCCATTTGAATGTGGATTCAACCCTAGATCTTCAGCTCGCATTCCTTTTTCTCTACATTTTTTCTTAATCACTGTTATTTTTGACGTTTTTAAAGAGGCCTTGGCGTTAGTATGGGCCGTCGAGCACTTTCACTTGTATCTGTATGGGAAAGAGCAGTTTGAGCTGGTAACGGATCAAAAACCTTTAGAGGTTAATTTTGAGACACGATCTAAGCCATGTGCATGAATCGAGAGGTGGATGTTGAAATTGCAAGCGTATAACTTTAAAGTTATCTACAAGCCAGGAAAATCGAATATAGCTGACCCACTCTCTCGGTTGTGTACTGGGCAACAAAACACTCCTTTTGACGATGAGCATCATATTAATCAAATTGTACAATATGCGCGGCCCACAGCTTTGACTCTAAAACCAATTGCTGAAGCTTTCGAAGATGATGAAGACATCAAATCGGTCAAAGAAGGGTTAAAAAACAACAACTGGGACCCTAAAATCAGCAATTATAAATTTTTTGAGACAGAGCTGTGGTTGTATGATGGAATCTTGATGAGGAGTAATAAGATTGTTATCCCTACCAAATTAACACCACAAATTTTAGCTGCAGCCCACGAGGGACATCCTGGGATAGTCAATATGTAAGCTAGATTACGCACTAAGGTTTGGTGGCCAAAAATCGATAAAGACGCTGAAAGTACAGTAAAGAACTGTAAAGGCTGTACTTTAGTTTCAAGTTCTAACCCAGCTCCAATGAAAAGGCGCGATTTACCGACACAAGCTTGGGTAGATACACTGATAGATTTTTGGGCCGATTGCCTAGTGGGGATTATCTACTGGTTCTTATAGATTATTATAGCAGATGTAAAGAAATCGAAATAATGCGGTCCATTTCAGCACAAGACACTATAAAACAATTAAAATAAATTTTCTCACGAGTTGCAAACAATTTTCGGGTCATGAATTTAAAGAGTTTTGTGCTAAATGGAGCATCATCTTGTATAATACCATCCCTTATTGGCCTCAACAAAATGGAGAAGTGGAGAGGCAAAACAGAGACATTTTAAAAAGATTAAAAATTAGCCAAATCGAGGAATCTAACTGGAAACATGACTTGCTTAAATATTTAATGATGTATTATAGCTGATTCTGAGGTGCAAGATAGAGATCATGAGAAAAAAAAGAAAGGAAAAATTTATGGAAACAGAAAGAGGAAGGCTGTAGTTAAAGAATTAAAAGTTGGAGAGAAAGTATATGTCAAGAACGTAATCAAAGAAAATAAATAGACCCCTGAATTCAACCCAACACCACACACCGTTGTTAGTACACACGAAGTGGTCTAAACCTGCACAGCCAGACAACGCCATCTTTTAACGACAAATTGAATTCATTGAATACCATTATAGACACATTAAAACACACACATTGACTGGCGCGCACACACACTAGAATTTAAGACGCGCAGTTTGATGACTAATAATAATTTAAACCTTAATTTCGCTGCTTGCATCACAGCAGTCGTAGCTCAATGGTTAACATAGCGGACTTTGGAAACAGGTAGCTAAGGATCGAGTCGTGGTTGGTCGCAGGTCTAGGCCTGTTTTTTTTTATATAGGTAATACTTACTATTTTTTAATGATTATTTTGCTGTTGCTGATAAATTTTTATACTTATCTGTGTAGTATAGTGTGTGATATCGAATAAATATAGTAGTTTTGAGGATATAAGGTAAAATGAATAAAACTACCATAATATTTATCAGTTAGGTATTTATTTTGGTTTTTAACTATTCAATGATATTGGGTTGGGTTGCATAATGTTTGTTAATGTGCAACAATAAATAGGTATGTCAAAGTGAATAAACATGTTATAAATGAGATAACGAGGTAGCCTCATTCCTGCATTTATTGTAACAATAACATCACTTAACATATTTTTTATTGGTAACACATTAAGCCTAAACTGAACCAGGGGATCAATTCATTTACATTCTTCGTTAGATTGTGTAAACAAAGTTAAATAATTATGCAGAATAATTAGGTATTAAGTGACAGGTTAACTTGGTATTTTGATTGTTTGAGAGCTTGAACAGTTTCAGAAATTAACTAAGCAGTAAGTATCGAATAAAATAAATCTTCTGCAAAATTCCCAACCCAATATATTAATATCTACCTATTTAAATATTTCAATGTAATAATAATTTAATTTTAATTTAAACGGCTTGGCATGCTAGCTACCATGTTCGAACACATTGGTTTACCACGCATGGACTCCCAGGTGAACATGGCTAAGTCGCGTAAATTTTTCTTGGTCCTGACTTCAGATGGGTCCCAGTTAAGGACCATTTGACCCCATAAATTTTCTATGGGATTTAAATCCGGACTCTTTGACGTCCAGTTAATAACAGTCACGTTGTGCTGGGTTCGCAACCAATCCTGGACGATACGGGCTTTATGCACAGAGCAATTATCATGCACAAAATAAATGTACTGATTTGGGTAAGCAATACGCACTGTAGGCATCATTACGTCCTGCAATATTTCCACATAACTCTCGCTAATGAACCTTCCTTCTATTTCAACTAGTTTTCTAGGTCCCATAGAAGACACCACAGTCCCACTCATTCTATTTGGGAGAATGTGAATTGGTCTGTAACGCTTGCCTCTCCAGCGCCATAAAATCTTGCGTCCAATCTGTATCCGATTTAAAAGCTTTTTCTTTAGTGAATATTACTACATTATTCTCCCAATCAAAGTTTCTATAAGTATATGCAAATCGGACTCGTGCTTGTTGATGAGCAGCTGACAGCAAATTTTTTGAGCTGGCTGATAACAACTTATACCAGCTGCGTGTAAATGGGTCCTTACAGTTTGTAATGTGACTCCGAACTCCGTTGCTGTTGAGCGAGTTGACAAGAATGGGGTATTAGCATGCTTGGCAACTATCCCTCGGTGACGCGCTGATGCATCCGTGAACATCACGGCCTTACGACCTTTCCGGGCAGGCAGGATGTCACCGGTATCGGCGTAACGTAACCCACAGCGTAACAGTTCTTTTCTGTAAGAAAAATACCTAGTCAATCTACAAGTATTTAATGTAGGTAAATGCCAATAATAATAAATAGGAAACTAAGTAAGTAAATATAATAAGCAATCTAATACCTATTTAAACATTTTAAATAATGAACGTATGGCAGGTAGTATGTAGTAGGTATCTTTATCTAGAAACTTAATGTTTGGATAATATGAACGACCTGACCTGAAGCATTTGCGCTAATTTTGTAAAATAAAAATATTTAACTTACATTTAATTGAAGACGTCGAGAAATTTCATAATACTAAGATTATCTTCATATAGCACTATGATCTTTGCTCTAAGCACTGTATGTAGACAAAGGAGCATACTATAGGTAGACATAATTACGATAAAACGATAGCAAACAACAACACAAAGAAACATCGAAAGCTAACGGTTAGATACGTAGGCAGTAGTCGATACAGATCAGATGACTGTGCTTATTACTTACCGTCTAATAGTTATAATAATTATGTGCAATACCCACAAACATCATTCATTCAAAATAACAAATGGGCCGTTAACTAAAAATTATCTGACATATAAAAAACAAAAACATAAAACAATACACATGGGGGGCGGGATCGACCCAGTGTCCCACCATAATTTTAACTCGCTCTAAATCCAGACGCATACTATCTCGGCTATGCCAGCTGTGACGAGTGCATCGAATTTTTAAACCACTTAACTACTTACCTATGACGTCCTACCGACCCTTGCTATAATTTGTAAAGTGCGAATATGATGTATGCGGCTGCGCATGATATGCGTGCGCGTAAAACAGGTTCTCTGAGTTCTGCCGGCTCAGAGGTATTTGATTTTTATTATAGATGGCGTTATTCGTAGTTTTAGTTAGACCTGTGCAGCCTATTCATTTGCGCACTGTACTAAGGGTAATAATATAAACGTACGAAGCGATGAAACGGGACAAGAGTACCGTAGACACATAGTTTATCTAAAAAAAGTAAAAGGTGACTGGAAGATCATCAATGATGACAAAAAATTTCTTGAGTTTGCACAACTATTACTCATCACTATAAAACAATTTTAAACGGATTTAAGTTGTGTTTATTTTGGATTTTACAATTCCTACGATTCGAGCTCTTTACAGAGCCCGTGGTCACGGATGACTAAGGTGTTAGACGTCATTATTTAGAATTGAAATTATTTTTGTTCTACCGCCATCTATTTCTTAATTGCCTAGCGTAACGTCCGGGTTCCACACAAAATGCTGAAACCGTATCTTGTGTAGTAGGTCTTACAGTATGTTGGATCTGGTTCTTCTGCTATGTAATCAGCGGAGTCCAAGTTGATGAGATTCCCCATCCAGTATCTCTGTTGAAATTCGGATATTTTTGAATTTCTATGGCTTCCCGTACTTTCCTAGGAATGAATCTCTTTTCTCTCGCTAGGATTGCTGCCTTATCGTATCTGACATAATGGGTGGGGTTATCCATGATATGTTCACACACTGCAGACTGTCTGTCACGACGGTTTTTTACATCAGCAATATGTTTTTTTAGGACGTGTAGATACATTTCTCTTTGTTTCTCCTATGTATGAGAGTCCACAGTCACAGTCAAGTTTATAAACACCAGGGTCTTGGAGAGGGATGTTGCATTTGACTGATCTGATATACTGGCTGATCTTCCTCGGCGGCTTGAAAATGGTTTTGATTGAAGCTCGCTTCAGAATTCTACCGATCTTATCAGTCCCAGTCCCGACCCAACACCTAGACGATGAGCTCAAGCATGTGAGACGAGTACTCCATGAAATTAACCTGAAGCCACCCCGTCAACGTCACAGAAACCATGCCAAACCATCCACAGTCAAACGACAACCAGCGTACTTACCATACTTGCAGGGAGTATTCAAGTATGGTAAGTACGCTGGTTGTCGTTCGACTGTGGATGGTTTGACACGGTTTCTGTGACGTTGACGGGGTGGCTTCAGGTTATTTTCATGGAGTACTCGTCTCACATGCTTGAGCTCATTGTCTAGGTGTTGGGGGTCACAGATACCGCGTGCTCTCTGAAACAAAGAGGTACCAACGGCAGCTAATTGGCTCGGATGATGGTGGGAGTTACCATTTAGGTACCTATCTGTGTGGGTTGGCTTTCTATAAACGGAATGACTGATTGTACCATTTGTGTTTTTAATTATAAGAATATCTAAAAATGCTAATTGATTATTTTGCTCTGATTCCATTGTAAATTTAATCTTGGGATAAATTGAATTTAAATGATTTAGAAAAGCAGTAACTTGGTCTTGTGGAAGGATGGTGAAGGTGTCGTCTACGTACCTCTTATACATCTTCGGCACAGCCGGAGCGTGCCTTAGGGCTCGATCCTCAAAGTCCTCCATAAAGATGTCAGCCATCAAGGGGGATACTAGAGAGCCCATAGCCACGCCGTCGACTTGTATATAGAACTCATCATTCCACAATAGGTAACCAGATGTTAGGCACCATTCTAAAAGTTCTACATATTCTATTGCTATGTTATTTTCCCGGAGTTTTCGTTTTACTATTTCGATACAATCCTTGACTGGAATGGCAGTGAAAAGGGATTGGACGTCAAAACTAACCATTACTTCATTGCTGTTTACTTGCAAGTTTTTGAGTTCTCCGACAAACTGATATGAGTCCTTCACATGTGCACTTGTTTGGCCCCGAAGCTGAGATAGTACATTAGCTAGGTGCTTGGCCAGCTTGTAAGTTGGTGTGTCAATCTGGCTCACTATAGGACGAAGTGGAACATCAGTTTTTTGGATTTTAGGTAGACCATATATTTGTAAAATCCAAAATAAACACAACTTAAATCCGTTTAAAATTATTTTATTGTGATGAAATTAGTTTGTGTCACTATCAAATTATAGACATCATTATTTGAAAAATTATCTTATTTTTTTTTATTATTATTTATTTATTTATTTAAAAAGACATATAAAGCATCAACTATACTTCGTGCCGTTAAACCTTAGAAAAGTTTGTGTCGGCACTGCACATTCCTCGGTTATACAAAATAAATATATGATAAAAAGACAAACCAATTTCAAAGATAACCTAAACTTATAATTATACATTAAATATTACACAGGTTAATTTGATACCTATGCAATAGTATACTCAAGCCATATTTATACATCTGATACGGTTACGCTAGTAGCTCATGATCATGAATGCTTACACTTACCAGTGTCACTATCAAAGTGTAAGTGTACGCAAATCGAATAGGTGTCTCAGCATACATATTAAGGACTTATCATTGATGACAGATTTAACTGGGGTTCACACATCAATAATTTATGTACAAAACTTCGCGCAATAATGGCTTAATTATATATTATTAAAGGAAAAGTGCCATATTATCTAAGACTACAACTGTATAAATCATTAGTAGAAAGTATTATGGGGTATGGTCTTAGTAGTTACGGTCGTACGTTTAAAACCTACTTAGATAAAATATATAAACTACAAATTAGAATATTAAATAATAATCTTACCGTTTAAAATAAAAGAAAACGAAAGATCATTGTTCTAGTTAAAAATAAAACTTGTTTACGTCTAAATGTTAATAACAATAGATATGGGACGTCTCGCTCGCACTTGCATCCCATGCGCATGGAGCCCATCGGTCCATCACACTTGCGTAAAAAAGGTCATTTTCCTTATACAGAATGAGGCCAAAGAACACCAATATTATTTTTACTTTATTTTTAACTAGAACAATGATCTTTTGGAATAAAATACTTCTTTAAATTGTTTTTAATATTGTTAGGTGTTAACCTGTCTCTTAGCTTAGCTCGAGTGGAATGGTATTTATTAACTATGGAACTATGTAATTCATAGTACGCTGGCCATAAAAGTTATGTGCGCCAAAAGTTTTGATTTTTTTTTGTGTGATTTGCCGTGTCACTTTTTTCCCAGTTTTAAGTTTTAAATTAAATTTAAAATAATTTTCTTTTAGCAATACAAGTTTTATCTTTTCTGAAATGGGCAATACACCGTTCTTTGTAAATATTGCAAGCTCGTAATTTTTTATCTTTTGATTATTTTAAACGGTAAGATTATTTTTAATATTCTAATTTGTAGTTTATTTATTTTATCTAAGTAGGTTTTAAACGTACGACCGTAACTACTAAGACCATACCCCATACATAATACTTTCTACTAATGATTTGTACAGTTGTAGTCTTAGATAATATGGCACTTTTCCTTTACTAATATATAATTTAGCCATTATTGCGCGAAGTTTTGTACATAAATTATTGATGTGTGGACCCCAGTTAAATCTGTCATCAATGATAAGTCCTAAATATGTATGCTGAGACACCTATTCGATTTGCGTACACTTACTTACACTTTGATGGTGACACTGGTAAGTGTAAGCATTCATGATCATGAGCTACTAGCGTAACCGTATCAGATGTATAAATATGGCTTGAGTGTACGTGCATCAACTTGGTCTTATCAGCATTCAGGACCAGACCCACATCATGCGACCACTTGCTCAACAGTGTAAAGTCCTCTTGAAGATATTTCAGAGCAACTCTAATGTCTTTGCTATCAGAGATCAAACAAGTGTCATCAGCAAATTGATAAATAGTGCAGTTTCGGATCACATTATTTAAGTCGTTTACATAGGCTAAGTAGTGTAAGGGCCCTAACACTGATCCCTGTGCTGTACCTTCAGTAACTTCAACCAAATCACTAAACGCACTACCAACCTTGACGCAGTAGTTCCGATTTCTCAGATAGTCCTTCCACCAATTAAGCAAGGGTCCCCTAACACCAGTATCATCTAGTTTCTGAATTAATGTTGTATGTCGCAATGTATCGAAGGCCTTACTATAGTCAATAAAGACCATGAGAACATGTTTTTTATCATTAAATGCATTATTTACGTAGTCAGTGAAATTTGAGAGCAATTGTGTAGTACTCTTATTTCGCTGAAAGCCGTACTGGTTATTTGATAAAATATTATGGTGGTCATAGTACGTTTGGATTTGCCCGCATACATATTTCTCAAATATTTTATCAATTATAGGCAGTATTGTAATAGGCCGATAATTACCAAATTCTTGTTTCGAACCTTATTTGTGAATGGGTCTAACTATTTCCGATTTAAGTTGTGATGGGTACTTTCCAGTAGTTGGACTAGTATGATTTAGATAGGTTAATGCATTCACTATTTTCACGGATATATTTTTTATATCTATGGGCCTTATTCCATCTACACCTGGTGATTTATTGGTTTTTAAGTTGCGTATAATTTTTCCAATAAATAAGTAATTGTATCAGGCGTTACTTTGCGGAAGTACATCTTGATTGAATTAGATAGCAAGGTATTTAGCTTCTTCCGCACTTATGATGGCTAGTAATGCAGCTAGTTGCATGCACCACGCGTACGACCGCGTACGACTTTACTCGCACTACTTCCACCGTTGAGTTCAACGGTGGAAGTAGTGCGAGTAAAGTGCATCGCTTGTGCATTTGCATTAACTTGCGGTCGTACGCGTAGTGCATTCAACTAGCTGCATTACTAGCCATCATAAGTGCGGAAGAAGCTAAATACCTTGCTATCTAATTCAATTTTCCAATAAACTCCGGATGCGCTTTTTTAAAATGTATTGACACATTCACAGGTTTTACATAATTAGAGGTACTTAATAAGGGTATGGTACACTTTGGAATTATATCCTGCACAGCTCTTCGAAACTCGTTAGAAAAACCAGTCGCAATTGATTTTTCACTGGACTTATTTTGCCTAAATGCTTTTAAAATAACGTCATCAAGACATTCAGTAATACGGCCTGATATTCTATTTAATACCTGCCAGACTTTCCTGGGATCTTCCTTACATCGATGAATCTGATTTTTTAAATATTTATTCCTAGACCTTTGTACAATTTTATTTGCTTTGTTCCGTAACTTATTATATTCTAATAACAATACTTGCCGTGTGTTGCCGGCTGAGAATAGCATCACCCCATTTCTTGCCCGTGGGAGTCGTAAGAGGCGACTTAGGGACTTGAGGGTGTGTATTGCAATTTTAGGCGATGGGCTGACAACCTGTCACTATAGGGATACATAATTTTCCGAATAACCCTCAAATATTTGTCAGACGTGGCGTAAATGTCCGTTTTATGCGGCTGTTTACGCTCTGCCTACCCCGCAAGGGATTATAGGCGTGATATATGTATGTATGTATGTATGTAATAACAATACTTTATTATTTGAGTCGTTTTTAGTTGTATTAGTTTTTCAGCTTTAAGCTTTATTGCGTTATTTACCCCTATAGTTACCCACTCCTCTTTGTTACGTTTGGAATTATTTATTTTTACTTTAAATTTAGATCTTTCTTAGCAATTTGATATTTCTTTATTTATGTAGTTTAGAATATTTGTTGGGCATGTCATAGTGTAAACTGGGTCCCAATGTATGTTTTCTAAATACGTTTTAAGTTGATTATTATTATAACGAGTTATGTAAATTGGATCATCCTGTATATGATCTGAATTTCCCATGCAGGATACTACTGTTGGTCTATGATCCTCCAGTACTGTACCAAAGGCTGCGCAATAAACATCGCGCGTACGGGATCTTACAAAAATATGATCTATACAGCTTTTTGTGATCTGATCTAATCTTTTTTCTATCCGTGTGTAATCCGTGATACCACATGCCAGCCCGTTAGCGTACAAACATACATACATACATACATAAATCACGCCTTTATCCCTTACGGGGTAGGCAGAGCGTTAACGGCCGTAAAACGGATATTAACACCACGTCTGACAAAAGTTTGAGGGTCAATCAGATAGCTGTGTATCACTATAGTGACAGGTTGTCAGCCCATCGCCTAAAATTACAATACACGCCCTCGAGTCCCTAAGTCGCCTCTTACGATACCCATGAGTAAGAAATGGGGTGATGCTATTCTAGGCCGGCATCACACGGCGTTAGCGTACATAGTGTTCAAATACTGTTCTTGCAGGCAGTCATACGATTTTAAATTAAGATTGACATCATCCAATACAACTAAGTCATGTACTTGATATTTACTTAAAATACAGCTAAGTTCATTTATAAAACTCTTCTTATTTAAGTGTGGTGGCCTATAGATAGCACATAAATTCACATAATATCCATTTTGTGTTGTGATATTGCTCAAAGTGCATTCAAAGTGGCGAGTTACCGTTTTGACTGGATTAAAATAGTGTTTTTTTAAAACGAAAGTAATTATTCCTTCACCTTTTTGTTTTTTTCGTAAATCTGCATGCATCACATAGCCATCTAGAGTAAACAAACTGCTCAAATATTCAGAAATACCTACTTCTGTTAATATAATAACATCTATTGGATGGGTAGATGTGTCGATGATTTGTTTAATTTTGGAGAAGTATTTTATAATAGATCTCTAGGGAACCCTGATTCAATTCTGCATTGTTAGCATTTTTATTGTGTCAGCTCTCTCACTCGCCAGTCACTAGGAAATAGACGCGCGGGACGGTCGCTTATTATAAGCACTAAGTTGTAACAGTTTCTGACAATACAAGCAATTCAATTTATATCTATCCAGTGGTTTAATTGACTATCTAATAAGTACCTTACCTAAAGAGCAAGTGAACACGCAGACATTACATATACACAAGTACACAACAAACTTTACAGTGGTGATTTTCCGACGGCTTGTTCTAAAAATAGACTCAGTGCAACCACGGACAGTGTAACCTAGTGATTCTACTTCACCTATAAGCCCGCGCGTCCTTAAAGTGTATCGCAATTTTTCCGGTGCCTTACACAACCCGTTTCATTAACTTTTTAGAAGATGGCTGGAGATGGTCCTGGTTCTGGTGCTGGAGGATCTGGTACTGGAGGTGCTGGTACTGGAGGTGCTGGTAACGGAGAGGAAACAAAATTTTCAGAGATGGCTACAATTTCTTTAACATCAAAAATACCGGATTTTTGGACAGACCAGCCCACCCTTTGGTTCATGCAGGCGGAGGCGATGCTTACTCCACAACATTTATCAGACCAGGTGCAATTTAACCTTATTGTATGAGGCAGCGCTATACAATAGAATTATAGACATACCTATATCTGTTCCTACTATACTGAAGTCAGTCACCTGTCACCGCTCTTATACGGTGGTTCCTTGTTAGTACTTTAATAATAAGAAAACCTAAAAATACAGTCCTTAAACTTAATATTTTGTGTTAGTTATTTCTAATAAACACCAGCATCTAACATAATGGTCCTTCGAAAGGAAAATGTACTTCCAAGGGCCTCGCAAAGTAAAACGCGTGTGATAGTGTGATTCGCCATTGTTCCGGCCGCCATTCTTAACGCTAGTCCGATATGAAGACTACCAAAACCTGTTTGGTGAAAGTTGGACATTAAAAATTTCTTAATAAAGCCGTTGTCGAACGTTTAAACACGGCGATAATTAATAAAATACAGACAAGGTGTCTAAATAAATTAAAATACCTAAAGAAAACGTGCTTACGTAATCGTGTAGGTACGTAATCAAAAACATTTAAACTTAAACTGAATACAGCATAAACGCTTGCTTACCTAAACAGTGCATAAAAATTAATATAATGTGCTAAAATACATAAAACATTAAAATATAAGCGCAGCATAAACGCTTGCTGTAGTGTAAAATAAAATAAAGTGTACTAAAACAGTGCTATAAACCATATAAATCATAAAAGGAAATATAAAAATAAATAAATAAACAGTGCCATATTACCTAAATAATAAATCAAAACCTAACCTAAAGCTAAATAAAGTTATAGAATCGAATCGACGTCATCATTCGTTGAGGCTACCTACGCCGCCATTACGCCACAGGTCACAGTTGTGAAGGAGCGCGATAGCGCACCGGGCAAGGAGAGAGGAGATAACTGCAGCGGCTGACATTTTAAAGGCATTGCTGCGCCTAGGCAATGCGCAGTGGAAGTTTTCAGCGAAACGCGCCGTGGAACGGAACGCAACTGACAGCCGTGAAGTTAGCTGCGCGTGGGCCAAGCTCGCCCTAAGGAAAGGACGCCGTTTACAACAACCGTGTCCGCCATTATTGTGCATTTTTCTTCACAGTTTTTAATTTGTTGCATCGCTTCTGTTTTCCGGCGTCACTTTAGAGATAGACAAAATAAATTGTTTTCGCTGTGCTAATATATATAGGCAAAGGTTCAATATAATAAACAATGGCAGAATTGCCAAACTTAATCGCTGCCCGTGGGCAAGCTAAAGGTAGCATCACAAGGTTGTTAAATTATGCAAAAGGTGAGCTGAAGGCAGTGGAATATTCACTTCTGGTTGCAAAAAGGCAAAGGTTAATTGATTCATTCAAAGAATATTCTTCCCTAAATGTTAGCGTTTTGGTTTTACAGCCTGAGAACGGCGAAGACTTTTCTGTGGTCGAGGAGAATTATTTGGAGGCGATGGCTCTTTTCGACACAAAAATAAATAAATTGCCAGTCGGTAAGCATGGGCGACCGGCAAGCCCGCCACAGCAGCGGCTGCCGCCCATAACATTGTGCAAATTCGATGGCAAGGTAGGCAATTATTCTGATTTCATGAACCTATTTAAAAGTGTCATTGATTCCAACAACCAGCTCCCACTGTCAGACAAGTTTTATTATTTAAAATCTTACTTAGAAGGTGAGGCAGCTGACCTCATTAGGCACTTGACTTTAGAAGAAGAAAATTATGAAATTGCTTTAAACCTTTTAGAGCAAAGATATAACAACAAAAATAAAATTGTTAGTTTTCATATTAATTCCATTATGGATATAAAAAACATAAAAAAATGTACCTCTATAGACCTAAGAGACATGATATCAAAAACAAGACAACATTTAGGTGCCCTGAGTAACCTAAAAGTTCCCACTCAGCACTGGGACTTAATTATTATTAATATATTGCAAAGAAAGCTTGACCAATACACGCTCAGAGCCTTCCTTTTGGAACAGGAGGCAGATAAATTACCTGACTTAAATTCATTTTTAAAATTCTTAGACCAACGGGCAACAGCGTTGGAAACTGTCGCTGAGAGTACCTCGCTAGCACAGCATGGAGGAAGTAGCACCGTGAACAGCAGCCTTTGGTAACTGCAAAACAAGGTAACACAACAAAATGTAATTTTTGTGACACTAGCTATCATAAGTTGCACCAGTGTGAAAAATTTAAATTAGCTGCCTTGTCAGATAGGTTAAACTTCGTTAAAAAGCACAATCTTTGCCGTCTGTGCCTGAAGGGACATGCCAATGCTTGCACTCTAAGCTTCCGGTGTCATTGTAAACAAAAACATAATAGCCTTTTACATGAGGACAAAACTGATGAACACACTAAGCAGGTAGCTATATCAAAGAGCGGTTCTTATGATATTTTATTGCCTTCTATAAAAGTTAAACTGTATGATAAAAATGGGAAGGAAATAATAGTGAGAGCAATGTGTGACACATGCAGTCAGCAATCGCTTGTTTTATCTGAGCTTTTGGATAATATTAATTGCAAGAAAATTAACAAACCTACTACTATAACCGGTGTCTGTGATGGTAGTGAGATAAAGGTATCACAGGAAACCACGTTACAAATATATTCTACTACTAATAATAATAGTATAAGGGTAGAATGCGGTATTGTGCCGCACATAATGATGGACATGCCACAATTTCCAATTAATAAAAATATTATAAGGGTGCCTGCACACTTTCCGCTTGCGGATCCAGATTGGTCGGAAAGGCAAACAGTAGGGATGCTTCTGGCTGCCGACGTTTTCCTAGAAATATTGCTTCGTGAAAAGTACACCTTGGTTCCTGGAAAGCAGCTGTATTTACAGAACACAGAGTTTGGCTACGTGGTGGCTGGTAGGATGCCATGCGCCTCGACAACTTCTTCGCCTGTGGATCTCGTAAGCAACTGTTGTGTAAGTATCATACCTAAAAATAAAGATGAAAGTCTTGAAAAATTGGAAAAAACAATGAATAAATTTTGGAAATGTGAGGATGTTCCTCAGATCTTCACTGAGGCTTCTACTGAACAGGAGTTAGCTGAAAAGATTTTTACTGAGTCTGTAGTCCTAAAAAATAATAAGTTTGAAGTAGACTTACCTTTAAAACAAAGTTTAGAAGACATCAATATGGGCAACTCATTGTCACGGTCGCTACAGCGCTTTAACAATTTAGAAAAAAGATTCAAAAAGGACCCTTTATTATTTCAAAAATATAAGGCATTCATTGATGAATACATTTCTCTAGGTCATGCAAAATATGTTAACATCGAAACATATGATTTGGAGTCTGGCCATATTTATTTTCTGCCACATCACCCTGTTCTGAATGAAAGTAGTACAACCACTAAACTGAGAGTAGTCTTTGACGGTTCCATGTTTACCAGTTTAGGCTTTTCATTAAATGACATGTTGTTAAACGGTCCTTGCATTCAAAACTAGCTTTTACCCGTGACTTCGTCCGCGTTAGATAGTTTTTTAGAAACAGGTTCAGGTTTAGGTGGGCTCCTGATGGTACACCTGGTGGTCTAGATAAGGTACTCCAGATCCTCAATGTCCTTGTGAAAAGAAGCGGCCCATCATACTGAACAACTTTTGTTTTGGAACCAATTCTGTATCTCTAATAGTTTAGCTGGGCTCCTGATCGTACACCTGGTGGTCTACATAAGGTACTCCAGATCCTCAATGTCCTTGTAAAAAGAAGCGGCCCATCATACTGACCAATTTTCGTTTTGGAACCATTTCTGTATCTCTAATAGTTTAGGTGGGCTCCTGATGGTACACCTGGTGGTCTACATAAGGTACTCCAGATCCTCAATGTTCTTGTGAAAAGAAGCGGCCCATCATACTGAACAACTTTTGTTTTGGAACCATGCCTGTATCTCTAATAGTTTAGCTGGGCTCCTGGTGGTACACCTGGTGGTCTACATAAGGTACTCCAGATCCTCAATGTCCTTGTGAAAAGAAGCGGCCCATCATACTGAACAACTTTTGTTTTGGAACCATGCCTGTATCTCTAATAGTTTAGCTTGGTTCCTAGTGGTACACCTGGTGGTCTACATAAGGTACTCCAGATCCTCAATGTCCTTGTGAAAAGAAGCGGCCCATCATACTGAACAACTTTTGTTTTGGAACCATGCCTGTATCTCTAATAGTTTAGCTGGGCTCCTGGTGGTACACCTGGTGGTCTACATAAGGTACTCCAGATCCTCAATGTCCTTGTGAAAAGAAGCGGCCCATCATACTGAACAACTTTTGTTTCGGAACCATGTCTGTATCTCTAATAGTTTAGGTGGGCTCCTGATGGTACACCTGGTGGTCTACATAAGGTACTCCAGATCCTCAATGTCCTTGTGAAAAGAATCTGCCCATCATACTGACCAACTTTCGTTTTGGAACCATTTCTGTATCTCTAATAGTTTAGCTAGGCTCCTGATGGTACACCTGGTTTTCTACATAAGGTACTCCAGATCCTCAATGTTCTTGTGAAAAGAAGCGGCCCATCATACTGAACAACTTTTGTTTTGGAACCATGCCTGTATCTCTAATAGTTTAGCTGGGCTCCTGGTGGTACACCTGGTGGTCTACATAAGGTACTCCAGATCCTCAATGTCCCTGTGAAAAGAAGCGGCCTATCATACTAAACAACTACTGTTTAGGAACCATGCCTGTATCTCTAATAGTTTAGCTGGGCTTCTGGTGGTACACCTGGTGGTCTACATAAGGTACTCCAGATCCTCAATGTCCTTGTGAAAAGAAGCGGCCCATCATACTGGCCAACTTTCGTTTCGGAACCATTTCTGTATCTCTAATAGTTTAGGTGGGCTCCTGATAGTACACCTGGTGGTCTACATAAGGTACTCCAGATTCATAATGTCCTTGTGAAAAGAGCCGGCCCATCATACGGAACAACTTTTTTCTTGAAACCATGCCTGTATCTCTAATAGTTTAGCTGGGCTCCTGATGGTACACCTGGTGGTCTACATAATGTACTCAAGATCCTCTATGTCCTTGTGAAAAGAAGCAGCCTATCATACTGGCCAACTTTCGTTTTGGAACCATTTCTGTATCTCTAATAGTTTAGGTGGGCTCCTGATGGTACACCTGGTGGTCTACATAAGGTACTCCAGATCCTCAATGTCCTTGTGAAAAGAAGCGGCCCATCATACTGAACAACTATTGTTTTGGAACCATGCCTGTATCTCTAATAGTTTAGCTGGGCTCCTGGTGGTACACCTGGTGGTCTACATAAGGTACTCCAGATCCTCAATGTCCTTGTGAAAAGAAGCGGCCCATCATACTGAACAATTTTTGTTTTGGAACCATGCCTGTATCTCTAATAGTTTAGCTGGGCTCCTGGTGGTACACCTGGTGGTCTACATAAAGTACTCCAGATCCTCAATGTCCTTATGAAAAGAAGCGGCCCATCATACTGGCCAACTTTCGTTTTAAAACCATTTCTGTATCTCTAATAGTTTGGGAGGGCTCCTGATAGTACACCTGGTGGTCTACATCTGTACTCCAGACCCTCGAATGGTGATAAAAAGTAGCCTATGTCCGTTCTCGGTATGCTAGCAATCTCTGTGCCGAGTTTCATGATTATCGGTTCAGCGGTTTGGCCGTGAAAGCGTAGCAGACAGACAGACAGACAGACAGACAGACAGAGTTACTTTCGCATTTATAATATTAGTGTGGAAGTGTGGATGAGCTATTTAATATTCTCATTTTATTTAGATTGCACAAATTTGTTTTAATATCAGACATAAAAAAAATGTTCAGGCAAATAGATCTTAACCCTGAGCATCGTTGCTTACAAAATATTCTGTGGAGAAATACCCCTGAAGAAGAAATAAAATGCATTCAATTAAAAACAGTAACATATGGCCTAAAAAGTTTTACTTTTTTAGTCACAAGATGCTTAGCTGAACTTGCTTACAGATATAAAGATGAATATCCACTAGCTGCATCAATATTATTAAATAACACATATGTAGATGACATCATATTTGGCAATAATCAAAAATCAGAATTATCAGAAATGAAAAAACAATTAATTGATTTATTGAAACTTGGTGGATTTACATTACATAAATGGAGTTCCAATGATAACAGTTTATTAAATGACATCTCATCAGACTCACAAAGTTTGTCTCATCAGAGTCAAGTGGATTTTTGTAAAAATGAAACAAATTTTGTAAAAACTTTAGGAATGATTTATGATGTACAGTCAGACACACTTAACATTTCTAGCCCTCAGCATGAATTATTGGATTCTTACACAAAACGTCAAGTTTTGAGCTTCATGAGCAAATTATTCGATCCCCTAGGCTTAGTAGGGCCAATAGTGGTGCATGCCAAGATAATAATGCAAATAACGTGGCTTGCAAAAATACCATGGGATGCACCACTACCTTCTGATTTGAATAAGGAATTCAAGCGCTTTGTACAGGGTCTTATAAAAATGGGCACTATTAAGATAAAACGAAACATTGATACTTCTAACGCCAAGAGTATCGAACTTTTAGGCTTTGCTGATGCTAGTACTAAGGCTTACGGCTGTAATATTTATTTGAGAGTCATTGACAACAATGGTAAAGTAAACATTGGGCTTCTGTGCTCAAAGTCGAGAGTGAATCCTATAAAACCTCTCAGCATCCCTCGTCTTGAGTTGAACAGCGCATTGCTTCTAGCTAGGTTATGTAATAAAGTTCATAGTCAGCTGGACAGTGCAAACATTGGTGTAAGAGTTCAATTATTTCTAGATTCCCAGATTGTCCTGTCTTGGCTAAAAACAGAACCGACAAAGCTGTCCGTTTATGTTGCCAATAGAATCAAAGAAATACTAACCTTGACGGACAATTTTGAGTGGTCATATATCAGCACTGCTAAAAATCCAGCTGATTATGTCTCAAGAGGGTTGGAGGCACATTTGCTGCAGAATACCGACGCCTGGTGGCATGGCCCAAAGGCTTTTCAAGATCCTTCATACGTTCATAAGCAGGAATATGAGGTACCAAAGGTCGTTCCAGAGGTTAAGGTAGTCAATATCCTAACAACCACCTCTGAAAACAAGGCTAAAGACAATTCATTCGACTTACTGTCAAAATATTCAGATATAAATAAATTGAAACGCGTAGTTGCTTACATATACAGATTTTACAATAACTGCAAATTGCAAAAAGACAAAAGGAATTATAACAAACATTTGTCATGTAAAGAATTGAGTTCTGCATTAAATAAGGTCATAAAGCTAGAACAAAGTCAGCATTTCGCTGCCGAGATTGAAGCTCTTTCAAAAGGGCAAGAGATTAAATCCAATATAAAAAATTTAATTCCATTTTTAGATGGGCAGGGTATTCTTCGTCTGTCAGGTAGACTGCAAAATTCTGATTTGACTTATCAACAAAGGCATCAAATCATTCTTCCCAAAAAATCTGTCCTTACTGATCTCATTATCAGAAATGAGCATAGATTATTGCTACATGCTAGTCAAAAATTAATTTTTGCAAGTTTGTCTCAACACTTTTACTTGGTAAACGGTATGAGAGAAATAAAGCGTGTCATACACAGATGTACAGTATGCTTTAGGCTTAAGGCAAAGGCGTCAGAACAACTAATGGGCTCACTTCCAGCAGACAGAGTTACACCCTGTAGAGTTTTTTCAAAGATTGGTATTGACTATGGAGGTTTCTTCCCTATAAAAATGCACAGGGTTCGAAAACCGTTAATATACAAGGCTTACATTGTTTTGTTTGTTTGTTTTATTACAAAGGCTATCCACATTGAGTTGGTTTCAAGTTTGACCACGGAGGCTTTCCTTCAATGTTTAAAAAGGTTTATTTTCCGCCGTAACAAGCCTTCAAGAATCTATTGCGACAACGCTTCGACCTTCAAAGGTGCCAACAATGAGCTAAATGAGTTATATCAACTACATTCTAGTCAGAAGCATCAAAATGCTGTGATAAATTTGTCTTTAGAGCTAGGCATAGAGTTCAAGTTTATACCTAGTTATTCACCAGTCTTTGGAGGTTTATGGGAAGCGGGAATAAAAAGTGCTAAATATCACATAAAGAGAGTAGTAGGGCAGCAAGTTCTTACCTATGAAGAGTTAAATTCGGTTGTAGTACAGATTGAAGGAATTCTAAATTCCAGGCCCATACTATCACTAAAAACAATTGATCCCAATGATATGTCATATTTGACACCTGCTCATTTTCTAACAGGTGCATCACTTGCATCCTACCCAGATACTGATTTGACAGAAATATCTTCAAACAGGTTAACATTTTGGCAAAGATGCACTCAAATGGTTCAATCATTTTGGAAAACATGGTCAAAGCAGTATCTGACACAGCTTCAAAATAGGCCAAACTGGCATAAGAATCTTCCTAACATTGAGATAGGGTCTTTGGTCCTTTTAAGAAGTGATAACACGTCGCCTCTTTCATGGCCAATGGCAAGAGTGGAGTGCACCTACCCAGGTACAGATGGCAAAGTTAGGGCCTTATCAGTAAAAACCAGCACTGGTTCTATTGTGCGTACTAGTGTCACAAAGGTATGTGTTCTTCCAATCGAGGATAATTAAATTGCTGTTGCCACGCTGGCCGTGCGGCTGTCGCTTGCAGTTGTTCATGCCTACTTTCATGCTGTGTAAGTTTGTTGCTTATGCATAATACCTACATGGTAATAAATAATAGTTTTAAGTTTTTGAAAGGCAATTAACTTACAAATATTGTTTAGGTTTAAACAAAACAAAATAATTAATTAATTGAAGGTTGTTAATTAGTTAATTATTTTTACATGTTCGTAGGCCATCTTTTGATGTGCAGTTTTACTGTAATGCCAAGAACAACTAAGGTCTAAACTTAGTTATTAGTTTAAGATATTTAGTTTAAATACTTAATGTTGATGTTTAATTTTGTTCGTAGGCCATCTTTTGATGTGCAACTTTACTGTGATGCCAAGAACAACTAAGCTCTTAACTTGATTATTAGTTTAAGATATTTGTTAAAATACTTAATGTTAGTGTTTTAGTTTTACAGTCTGGTAGGATAAATGCTAGCCTATTAGGTGTAAGTGCAGATAAGGTCTGCTAATTGTTTAACTATCTAAATTTAAAAAAAAAAAAATTGTAGCAATGTTAGCTTCATTGTTGTTTTCCCTTCAACTTAACTTCGATCAGTGATCTTGTTTCATTTTCTATCTAGACTTCAGATAAATGGAAGCAATTTATCTTAGTTTGCATTTTTGCTTATTATAAATATAAATGTAACGCAGGTTTAGTGTGTTTGGGAATAGAAAGGAAATGAAACTGTGTTTGTTTGTAAAATGTTTATTGAAAAACTGTTTATAACTTACAGGCTACTTGTATTTATTGTAACTTAATTAAGCATATTTTGTAAATCTGCATTTTTGGCCTGGCCCCCAGTTATGTATGAGGCAGCGCTATACAATAGAATTATAGACATACCTATATCTGTTCCTACTATACTGAAGTCAGTCACCTGTCACCGCTCTTATACGGTGGTTCCTTGTTAGTACTTTAATAATAAGAAAACCTAAAAATACAGTCCTTAAACTAAATATTTTGTGTTAGTTATTTCTAATAAACACCAGCATCTAACACTTATTATCACTAAACTTAGTAAAGAAGTAATAGCTCAAGTCACTTTTGCAACCGCCAGCGACGGGAAAATTTCAGGCTTTAAAGCAAAGATTAATTCACGTTTATGAAGAGACAGGAAACAGACAGATCCAGAAACTAATCAGTGAAATGGAGCTAAGCGAGCAGAAACCGTCACAGCTATTACGTCGTATGAAGGAACTAGCCAGGAACAAGATTGGGGATGATACTCTCAACGTCTTATGGCAAGGACATTTACCTGTTTCAGTCAGAGCTGTGCTGGCAGTGGCGAACATCACAGACCTGGACAATTTGGCAACGGTAGCAGACAAGAGATAGGAAATTCCAAGATAATGGAAAACTCCAAGCCGTTATTCGTTGCTGAGGTTGGAACTGCTCGATCCGCTAACCAACCATCATCAGCAGCAGCAGAAGCAGGCCCAGGCGCAGGTAATAATAGTAATACGGATAGAATTTTGAAGGAGATAATCAAGCTGAATTTGAGGATCAACCGAATGAACAGTGGACGCTCACGATCAAGATCAAAAAGTCGTAATCGTAACCAGCGTCATCGTGATAGGACTCCGAGTCGCAATTCCAGGGCACCAACGCCGAGAACACCCGAGTGCGAGGATTTGCTCTGCAATAATCACTATCGCTACGGAAAAAATTCCAGGAAATGCGTACCACCTTGCAGCTGGAAGAACCAGGAAAACTGAAGGATGCCGTTGGCGCGACAATGCTGTTGACTCCACAATCAATTGGTACGTCAAATCATAGACTTTGTGTGCGACAACAATAGTGATTTAAAATTTTTGGTCGATTCTGGTGCAAATATTTCGGTTTTACCTAATATTTCTAATATCGTGCTATAGATATGAACCAAAAGTACACTTTATACGCAGCTAACGGCAGTGAAATAAAAACGTATGGTAGGTACTAAAACACTTACTTTGGATTTAGGCCTACGACGTTGCTTTAAATGGATTTTTATTATAGCCGGAGTACATCAACCCATTTTGGGGGCAGATTTCGTGGAACACTATGGCTTATTAATCGATTTAAAGAAACGCCGTTTAATAGACTCGCTTACGAATTTGACTACGGTAGGACTTATTTTGATATAATTTCTAACTTCCCAAACATTACGCGTCCGGTGTCATTTAAGGAAACACCTAAGCATTCTGTAGTACACCACATTGAGACAACTGGTCCTCCAGTTTATTCACGCGCACGACCTTTGCCTTCAGATCGTTATGCGAAGGTCAAGGAAGAATTTTGGGTAATGCAGGAAATGGGTATTTGCAGACCCTCTAATAGCCCGTGGGCAAGTCCTTTACATGTAGTGCCAAAGAAAGATGGACAGTTGCGTCTATGCGGTGACTACAGAGCGCTTAATGCGATTACAAAGCCTGATAGGTACCCGATACCACGTTTGCACGATTTTACGTACATTCTCGCAAACAAGAACATTTTCAGTCGCGTCGATATTAACAGAGCTTATCACTGTATAAGTGTAGCACCGGAAGACATAGAAAAAACCGCAATAATAACACCATTCGGTTTATTTGAGTTTCCGAGGCTAAGTTTTGGTTTACGTAACGCAGCTCAGAGTTTTCAACGTTTCATGAATCATACGGTACTACAGGGTCTAGATTTTTTATTTTGTTATATCGATGACGTCATAATTGCAAGTCGTGATGCTGAGGAACATAAATTACATCTAGAACAACTTTTTGAACGCTTTGATAAATTTGGACTCACGATCAATTTATCAAAATGTGAATTTGGCCAAAGTAAAGTTAGTTTTTTGGGTTTTGAAGTCAGTACTGATGATATCAGACCATTACCGGAAAAATCGAAACAATAAAAGAGTTTCCAAAACCTAAAACGGTAAAAGAATTGCGCCGATTTCTAGGCATGCTTAATTTTTACCGGTCACATATTCCAGAAGGTGTTAAATTTCAATAACCGTTTAACGCAATGTTACCTAGAAAATGAAAATGAAAATGAAAAATGAAAATGAAATAACTTTATTCAATGTAGGATAGCATTATCACTTATTGACGTCATGATCGGTCATTGTAAAAAAAAGAAATTTGCATAACGCAATCTTCTTCTTTTTATAACAATTTTGTATTGTCCTAATAGAAAACCGGCTCGGGCGGGATAAAAAAAAATAAAAATAAAAATAAAGGCACAAAACGTAGAGACAAAACATTGTTGAATTGGAGCCAGGACGCTGACGAAGCGTTCCAACAATGTAAAGACAGCTTAGAGAAGGCTGTTTCTTTAGCGTATCCGGTGGCTAATGCGCAACTTGCAATTATGGCTGACGCGTCGAATAATCGAATAGGAGCCGCGTTGCAGCAATTTCAAAATGGAAATTGGCAACCCTTGTCATTCTTTTCAAAAAAGTTGAGCCCAGCTCAATGTAAGTACAGTACATACGATAGAGAATTATTGGCGATATGTGAAGCTATTCGCTATTTCAGGAATTTTGTGGAAGGACGGCCGATCGTAATTTTCACAGATCACAAACCGCTAACATTTGCCTTCACAAAGTTATTCAGCGATAAAGAGACTCCGCGTCGTACACGACAATTAATGTACATAAGTGAATATACTACCGATATGCGACACGTGGTAGGTAGCGACAACGTGGTAGCGGACACCTTATCGCGCATTGAAACAATAACATGCCCAAATGTGGTCGATTATGTTGAGCTAGCTAAAGCTCAGGCATTGGATTCGTCATTGAATGTTTTAATGCAAGACCCTAATAACAAGTTGATATTCAAAAGTTTTGTCATTCCTGGTAGTGATGTATCGGTCATTTGTGAGACGTCAACAAATAAAGTCAGGCCTTATTTGCCCGAATCCTTTCGACGTAAAGCTTTCGATAGCGTTCATAGTCAAAGTCATCCTGGAATCCGTACTTCACGTAAGCTCATGAAGGAACGATTCTTTTGGAAAAGCATGAATGTTGACGTGGGTAACTGGACAAAAACGTGTATTAAATGCCAAAAATGTAAAGTATCCAGACACACTGTTTCTCCTTATGGAAGTTTTTATAGTGCAACACGTTTCGAGCACGTGCACGAAGATATAGTAGGTCCACTTCCTAATACGAGCGATGGATATAGATATTTAGTCACGATGATAGACTGGCAAACCGGTCGGCCTGAAGCTCATCCCGTGAAGGAGATTACAGCAGAGGTTGTAGCTAAGACAGTATTTAGTTGTTGGGTTTCACGTTTTGGATGTCCATCCCGTCTCACCAGTGACCAGGGTGCACAATTTGAAAATAGCATTTTTCCAAATTTATCTAAGTTATTAGGAATAGAGAAATTAAGAACTAGTTCTTACCATGCTCAGGCTAACGGACAAGTCGAAAGATGTCTTAAAGCTGCACTTATGACTAAGCTCGATCACAGCGGATGGGTTGAAGAATTACCAGCTGTTTTGCTCGGACTGCGTTCAGCAAATCGATCAGATTCAGGAGTTAGTACAGCAGAATTAACTTATGGACAGACTTTGAGACTTCCAGGCGATTTTTACGACAATTCAGATATCATTGCTAAGGATGCATTTAATTATGTCAGTAAGCTACGAGAAATTATTCGTAATTTGAAACCTAAATCTAAGAATATTAGAAATAATAAGATATTTTTCGTACATAAGGATTTAAAGACTTGTTCGCATGTGTTTGTTCGTAATGATTTAGTTAAAAAATCATTACAACCGCCGTACGAGGGTCCTTTTCCTGTATTGAGTAGAAATGACAAAGTATATTTAATTCAGTACCCGTCAAGACAGGCAAGAATATCCATAGACAGGTTAAAACCCGCTTATTTACTTAACGAACAAACACATGAGAAAAATGATCTAATAAATGATAAGCAAAAATCTATTAAAAAGGTTAAGTTTGATGACGAAATAAATAAATCGACTCCTAAAGACAGTGTCGTTTTGCAAGATGCGGCGGTACCGCACCTTAACTCGCGGAAGGTGGATCCGCACCTTTACACTTCACCCAGCGGTAGAGTGGTGAGGCCACCTAAGCGCCTAAGCGATTTATTTAGGTCGTCATTCGTTAAACAATAAATTAAGAATAAGAAATATTTAGCATTTTATTCATTTTCAACACAATCTTCCACTGACAGTGTTCAGCTATAGTTCAATTTAAAAAAAATGTATTTACTGAAAACAAACAAAACGTTGTAGCACAAGCTGAAGTTAATTGAGCAGGGATTCAAAATATGCAGTCTCAGAAGAATTATTTCACCATTGCTGTGATGATCCTAATATGAAGGTGATCATGATGATCACCTATTGTTTAATTCGAAAATGTAATGAAAAAGCGGACAAATGGATTGCGAAGAGATTGAGAAGGATTGTTGTGAAAGAAAAGTCGCACGATGAAACACCAAAAATTGTGATTTCTTAGTTTCAGTTTTCGAATACAGTGAAAAATTGTGTTGAGGTTTTTTAACCTATTTTAGAAGTAAGTTTTTATTTTCTTATCGTTTGTATTGTCAAAATAAAATCCAATTATGTCAGTATCCAAAATTTAATTTCCAGTATTGTAAAATCAATCATTTCATTTCATTTGGTAAACTAAAAATAGAAGTACATTTTATACTTAATTGTAATTCAATCGTAAACACATTATTAGAATCAAGCCCTTTACATTGTATAGCGTCACCAGACTCCCTGTTTTGCAACTAAGCATTTCGCAACATTGTAGCGCACGTACCTATTTGTCATTTTCTTATACACTAACATTGTTTCAATATACCGGGTCTTAAGTAATTCTGTAAAACCTATTTTCAAAATATTGTTTCACAATAATTTTTTCAAAAAAGGAAAGGTACTGTTACGGGTAGTACTGTAGGGAACCCTGATTCAATTCTGCATTGTAAGCATTTTTATTGTGTCAGCTCTCTCACTCGCCAGTCACTAGGAAATAGACGCGCGGGACGGTCGCTTATTATAAGCACTAAGTTGTAACAGTTTCTGAAAATACAAGCAATTCAATTTATATCTATCCAGTGGTTTAATTGACTATCTAATAAGTACCTTACCTAAAGAGCAAGTGAACACGCAGACATTACATATACACAAGTACACAACAAACTTTACAGATCTGATGTTAACATGCAAAATTGATAAATTATTGTAACTAACTTTAATTCTTATCCAGTAGTCATTTAGATTAACGCAATCTTGTAGTTCTAAAATGTTATCCTTAATATCAACCATAAAATAATGTGATGTTATTTTTTTCTTCAAACCTTTGTTAAATTAAAGATACCTAAAGCTTAAGAATTAGCCACCATAAGCTTAGTGATGTCACCCTCAGTGTATATACAGAATATCTTCGAGTTTTCTTCTTTCCTGACCAAGATTCTGCCATCCTTGAACCAAAAAAATTTGTACGTAGGTTTTAATGACTGCTTAACTTGCCAGAGAAGTTTCTTTTGATTAGGTGTAGCAGCTTCTCTTACATAAATTTGGTCATTAGCAACTTTCTCATCAAGGTCCAAAATTACATCTTTTGCAAAAATCTTCTTGTTTCGTGCAGCCGCCAACCAGTCAAATTTGACTTGTTTGTCTTGCATTTTGACAATAAAAGAATCAAGTTTTTTAGAATGGTGAGGTTGGCGTGTTATTTCGACAACTTTTTCACAGCTTACTCCCAGAATGGTTCCTATGGATTTTGTAATTTCTTTCATATTCTTGTTTTTCTTTGTGGGTATGCCGCTTATTTCGATTGTGGTCTCTAATTTCTTCTGTTCAGTCTCCATAATTTTTTGTTCTAAGGCCGCATTTCTATTTTCCATATTTATATTTTTGTTGCACAAATCATAACTCTTCTTTTCAAGGTCTTTTATTTTTTGCTTCGATACCTTAATGTAATCAAGGCAATCTTTGAGTTGGTTGTTTATGAACTCAATAGAATTGTTTACTTCGGCCATTTCTTTCTTGAGAATCTTGTTCATTTCTTTTGTAATCTCCATCATAAACTTCTTCCTATCTATTGTAACAACATCTTTATCTAGATGTGCCACTGGACGGCATCTATTATTCAGCAGATATGTGGGTGCTAATGGTATTGCGTCAAAAACTTCTGGGTCTGGTCGACTGATCCACATTCGCTTGTTCCATGGCTCATCTTGTTCAATTTCAGATTCACTTGACTCATCAGATTCAATTGGCTCTTCACTTTCATGCTCTGACTCTTCATTTCTGTCTGGCAAATCTATTGACTCAGAGAAAGGTTAAGACGTGGCTCTTGCTACTGGTCGTGGTTCTTGTAATTGTTCAAGAATTGGTTCATCTGGAGCAGGAAAATCTTCGAATAAACGCAAATTATCTGGGTAATATTCTTCATCCTCATCAGATTCCAATCCATCGTCGGAGTCACAGTTGTCTGGAATCCCACAAATTACCTCTAAAACCCTCTCAATGTCTTTGTCCTTTAGGCCTCTTTGCGACATTTTTTATCTTCAAAAGCCTATAAAATACAAGAAAAATAATAAATGGAATATGTAAACTTCCAGAGTATAGTGCTATCTATTCAGGCAACGGGTTCTATATTCCCACCGAGACATTACACCAGCTGGGCATTGGGAACTATATTTCCACCAAAACTACCCGCTCAAAATTTGAAAAAAAAAAAAATTTGCATTTCCAAAAATAATAGCCCTAATGACAATAATATTGAGTCAGCGGGACGTTTGTCTAGGCACCATGCATTAAATGATTTAATTCGCCGCGCCCTTGTTTCCGCAGGCATACCTTGTGTGTTGGAACCCTCGGGTCTTTCAAGATCCGATGGTAAGCGCCCTGATGGTCTCACTTTGATTCCGTGGGAGAGAGGTCGGTGTTTCCTTTGGGATTCTACGTGCTGCTGCACGTTTGCGGCCTGCCATTTGTCAGGGACAAAACGGACCGCGGGATGTGCGGCCGAATCTGCTGCTAGGCTAAAACATAGCAAGTACGCTTGTCTTAAGTCTTCGTACATGTTTGTTCCCGTGGCGGTGGAAACTACAGGCGTTTGGGGGTCCGAAACCAAAAAATTTATAGCGGAGATAGGTCGACGGTTGCGGGAAAAAGGTTTTGATCCACGCTCGGGTTCGTATCTTTCCCAAAGGTTGTCTATAACAATTCAGCGGGGTAATGCTGCCAGTAATTTAGGCACCTTCGGACAGGGTATGGCCCGGGGAGGGCTACTTGATTGAATTTGACGACGCATGTTGCTGAAAGTAAGCATTGTTATTTTTGACGAAGCATGTGGCTGAAACGTATTATTATCACTGGTTTTGACGAAACTTGTTGCTGATTTGTTCTGTATCTTTAGAATAATGTCTGACGATGCCTGTTGCGGATTAGCCTTTGTTTGAATTTTTTGTGACAATTATTGTATCCTTTAATGTTTTCATGAATAAATGTCATAATATTGACTTATGTCACAAAATAAAAAACAACTGGTGCCGCCATAACACTTCAAACGTCAAACTTTTTGTTTTCTAATTTGTTTTGCGTATTTTGATGTGTACAGAAAAATATTTCCAAAAAATAAATTTGTGTCAGAATCTACGAAAAAAGTTGGTGGGACACATATTCCCTATGGCCGAAAAAGGGATATTCAAAGCTGATATGAGGTAATTTCTTCGCCGCCGCCCTCCTTCCGTGGGAAGCGTTCGTCAAAATTTGCTGTGCCGGCGCTTTTGTGTGTTTAGTTTGCGCAGGCGGCACAACTTTGGCCGCATTTACCTGGGCCGGTGAGGGTGTGGTGCCCGATGGAGAGGCGCCCAAAGCAGTTAGGTTGGTTGACGAAGACTGGATGGGACCACTTTAACTTCTCCAGATCGTTCAACCTCAATCCACCGGCGGGACTAGTCCGGCAAAATGAGGTGGTTAATGCCTTCGGATGTCCAGACGTTGTTGACTACATAATATTTGCGTGCCGCAACAAACACATCATGAAGGGACTTGGTTCAGAACTCTGATATGATCACGCCTGTGTTTTTGAGAGTCTAGTTTGGTGGAAGAAGACCCTAGTCGATCAATACAGGTAATGTCGCCTATATTAATTTGGTCGCTCATTAGAAATTACCTCTCCTTATTTTTCATCTTAACTTTCAGTGACCCCATGGAATAGTAGCACTTTTCTTCTTAAGAAAGTCTCATGTCGCTCCAGACCAAGGGACAGCAGGTTCGTCTGCGCTGAAAGAAAAGTGAGCGCTTGGCAGACAAAGTTCTTAAAATCTGCATACTCACTCCCAAGTGTCTTCAGATCAGAGTGCCCTGAGCACCAGTGGCTTTCTGCAGACGCATTTCAAACTCTCCCATACGGCTGAACAACTTCTCAAGGCCTTCCTTGTTTGCTGTTAACTGTGCTGATGTGTCCATTTTAGTAGAGGTCAAAGTGTCACAAGTCCAAAGAAGATTAGAAATGATTGTGATGTTGAAAATTAATTGAAGATCAAACGAACTTACCTGTTAGTGAAATTCGATCACAATTATGTGAGCAGCTTCATTTGATGCGATTTATGTGGTTTTCATTATTTACATTACTTAGGAAATCTAACTAGAGGCTCATACAATGGAAAATTATTGTGTTTTTGTAATAGGAGAGGCTGATTTTTACAATACCCAAAATTATTATAAACTTGTAGAGAAGATCAAGGCAAAGATAACAGAAATCCAGCACACCAACGTGGTGATCTGTGTACCAACTTTTAAGTACGGTCGTCATACTACATTGTTTAATAGAAGAATTGAGAAGTTTAACTCTGTTTTGTACTTGGATAAAGAAAAATATCAATACGCTTATCTCCTGGATCCTAATTTAAATTTAGAGTATAATTTCAATATGTTTTCTAAACGAGGCTCGATAAACAGAAATGGCATGAAAATGGTGTTTTGTGACCATTGTCCTTCAGACAAGATACTAGCTATACAAAATTACTTATACTCTAGCCCAATGCATGAGGAGTCTCTCTCTAATTCAAAACAGTTTTTTCGTTAATGATGTAAATAACAAAGAAAATAACAATAAATCAACAGACTCTACCTTCTTGATAATGCATCAAAATATTCAGGGATTACTGTCAAAATTAGATATCCTTACAATTACAATTAATGACATTGGTAAATACTCCGAACCCGAGGTAATATGTTTGACTGAAACGTTTCTAAAAACAGGTGACGCCCTTAGCGTTAAGTTATCTAATTACACATTAGATACCAGTTATTGCAGAAAAACAAGGAGAGGCGGCTCCTGCATTTTAATAAAACGTGGTATTGAATTTGAGGAACTGATCTCTTTTGGAGACGTATCGGTCAATAATTATTTTGAGTGTTGTGCTGTAATGATTCCTTTCAATAGAACTATAATTATCTGTATTTATCGACCGTCTAGTAATAAGAGAACGAATTTTGACATATTTAAAAAAAAAGTAGTTATTACTATATAAACTAAATTGTAAATACCCTAATAAAAAGTTGATATTAGCTGGTGATTTTAATATTAATATGCTGGAACAAAGTTATGAGTCGTCTAGACTACGAGATGTATTAAAAAATTATAACCTCACTTTACATGTCACAGTACCCACCAGAAAAAAGACATGTATAGACCTAATAATAAGCAATATTAAAAAGGTAAAAGAGGTGGTATTGCCCCTTTTCCTATCGGATCACGACACGGCTCAATTTCTGTGCTTGGATGTTAAAGTACCTCTCAAATTACCTAAAACTCTATTTTTATTTAAAAGAATTTACTCTGGAGATAATGTTTTGCTTTTTCAGAGTTACTTGAAGGGTTTGACTTTTCAAAGTGTTTATAAACATAGTGATATAAACTCTGCTTTTAACGATTTTCATGACATGTTTTGCCTTCTTTATAAACTGTGTTTTCCAAAAGCGAAGGTTAAAGTTAACACAAGATGTAAGTTGAAGTGGATAACTAATGGATTAAGGAAATGCTGTAAAACCAAGAAAAAATTACACTTTCTCTATTATTCTGAAAATACTGCTTATATTTAAAAAAAAACGGAATTACAGCAAAACTTTGAAAAAATGCATTTGTACAGTAAAAAGACATATCAATAGTAAATATATTCTAAATCATAAAAATAAAAGTAAAGCCACTTGGAAGATTATAGACCAAGAAATAAATGACTACTCTATGTCTAGAAATATAGATCAATTACTGTATAATAATGCAATTATTACTGACCCCAAAATTATATCAAACACTTTTAATGACCATTTTATAAACTTGACAAATTCTGAAAATCTGAATTGTAAAAACACATGTTCTTTTGACTTACAAAATACAATTTATTTAACTCCAATTACTAAAAATTACATAGAAAACCAAATTATGACTTTAAATAATACAAATGCAGAGGGCTATGATGAGATATGCACAAAAATAATAAAATGTTGTTGTAAAGAAGCAAGTGAGATACTAGCATACTAAGTTAATCTCTCTATGCAAACCGGTAAATTTCCTGATAGGCTAAAGATTAGTGTCGTTAAACCGCTTTATAAGAAAGGACAAAAGAATATTATAGATAATTATAGACCCGTGACTCTTATTCCGATCTTCTCCAAACTTTTTGAAAAAGTTATGCATAGTAAGCTGAGTTCCTTTTTCGAAAAATACAATATTATAACAAAGGACCAGTACGGTTTTCAAAAAGACAAATCCACCACATTGGCTGCATTTAATTTAGTAAATGAAATACTTCACAAGATTAATGCAAATAATTACGTTACTGTGCTATTTCTAGATATGTCAAAAGCATTTGACTTTGTAAAACACAGTTTACTTATGGCCAAAATTGAAAGATACGGAGTAAGAGGTCCCGCGTATAGCTGGATCCAATCATACCTCGAAAACAGGTCCCAAACGGTTGAAATTAATGGATTTGACAATAAAATGACGCTAGAGACACACAAATCTGAATCGAAACTAAATACATACGGTGTGCCTCAAGGCAGCGTTATTGGACCACTACTTTTTTAAATTTATATAAATGATATTGTTGACATTACGAACTTTAGAACTATTTTATTCGCAGATGACATTACAATAATTATTTCGACACCTAAAAAACTCTCACTGACATTGCACGAATCTGAAATAAATAATGTAGTATCAGCGACATTAAATTGGCTTAGTAGTAATAATTTAAATATTAACATTAATAAAACGAATTACCTTAACTTTAATGACATACGATTGCATATAATATTTAATAATACTATTGTCAAAAAGTCTGACTGCACTAAGTTTTTGGGAATCAATATTGATGAAAAATTGAATTGGAAAAATGAAATAGAACAAATTTGTAATAAATTAAATAGATTTTCATATGCTTTAGGTAGACTTAAAAGAGTAGCCAGTAAGGAAACAGCACTTACAGCATACTTTGCTTATGTAGAATCTGTATTACGGTACGGTGTTCTGATTTGGGGAAATAGCACGGATGTAAATAAATCGTTCATAGCACAAAAAACATGCATCCGTGCAATAATGGGAGTAGCACAAGACATTACATGTAAACCATTTTCAAGTTATTAAATATAAGGTGTAAAAAAATTAGCTAAGAATATTTTAAGGGGTGAACCAGTACGTGAAACTGAACAACTTTCCCCAAGGAACATAGGTCGAAATATGAAAAAATAATTTGACCCTCCCATACTTAAGTGTGTTACCCGGCCGGGATATTTTGTATTGGAGGGCCAATTTTTTTTCATATTTCGACCTATGTTCCTTGGGGAAAGTTGTTCAGTTCCACGTACTGGTTCACCCCTTAAAATATTCTTAGCTAATATTTTTACACCATGTATATTACCACTCCTTTGCATATACATTATGGAAGCAGCAGTTTTTGTAAAACAGAACCCAGGTATTTTTACAAAAACAAAGGATGTCACGTCGAGGAATCTGAGAAACATCCATACTCTGGTCTTTGATGTGATACCAAAAAGCGCGAGATTCCAAAAAAACTGCTACGCTATGTGTAAAACAATATGGAATAAATTACCATTTTATCTCAAATCGATAAATGTAAAATATAGATTTAAAAGGCTCTCAAACAGTGGTTACTACAGCATACTTTTTACTCTGTTAAAGAATTACTAGAACATAAAATAGATAATTGTATACACTGTATAGATATAAAATGAATTTTGTAACAATTTTAGCCACTCAATTGGACATTTGCATGCTTATTTCTAACATAGGCTAGGTATGTGATACTATTAAATAATGTTATTCTAAGACCTTTGTGATCATATCTAATGCGAATAAATATCTTTATCTTTATCTTTATCATATTGTAGATGCGTTCCCACGCTTTAGCCTAGCACGGATATTTTTAAAGTAAGTAGAAAAAAGGAAAAGAAAATGGCAACACTGCCTAATGACAGCTCTGCGTTAATTGGTTCCGATCCCCACTGCTCCCCACCTCGACTCGTGGCGCTGGCAGGATCGCTCGGTCGGTCGGCTCGTCACTTTTGTTTATGGTATCATATTTTTATATTTTGTGTACGGGGATGGGATGTAATGCGATTGCATTAGAAAAATTTTTTCAAGTGTTCAGGGAGGGTGCATAAATCGCATCGAATGAAGCTGCTCACATAATTCGTCGCTCCCACGACTAACTCTCGTATCTCATATTTTGGCTGAATTGAGTTAAGAGCATCAATTGCTTCGTTTTTTCATTCCCTATCGGTTCCTCTAACTCTCGTAACTGTGGGTCAAGTAAATTTCAAGATAATGCTATTTGGATTGTCAACGTATCTAAAATTATATCAATAGATTTTTTTACTAAGTAACGTATTTCATTTAGGATATTTAGTCAAAATCAGATTTTTAATAATTTTTAAATGTTGATATCGTATCTCAGATAGGATGTTTAGTGGAAACTCACATCGCAAAAATCATATTTTAATGCACTGAGATACGTTACGACACTTCACTTAAATTTCACCTTTATTCCATGTAACATAAAGCACAAAACCTCCGATATTTTTAAACCGATCCTTGTTCTGACCCTTCTCCGCACCCAGCCATTTCTCTCCACCCACGCTTGCAAGTCCTTACTTGTTTGTTCGGCCTAGCGTTGCGGCTCGCTCAGACGTATAATTTTGTGTTGTAAATTAAGGTTGTCGTCGCAAATCCTTACTGATTCTATGGTGAGTACAAATCATGGTTAATTTTGGAATAATAGGTGATTATCATAATAAGTGAATACGAGTATAACACATGCGAAAAAGATAGAATTGAGGCAGACACGGAAGTGGCTGTTGCTTTGTATTAATATTGGTTCCTTCCTTAATTCCTGCAGGTAAGGCGGTCTTCACACTTAACGCAGCGTTATGCGCGAAAAAATCGCATGTCAGAAACCGAGTGTCAGATGCATACTAGGAATGCCGCTAGCGCTGCGTTATTTTAACGCTGTCAAACGACGCAGCTCTCCGTCGGACCTGCGATTTTAGTATGGAGAATGACATTATTAGTATGCATCTGACACTCAGATGCGTCACGGATGCGATTTTTCGCGCACAAGTGTGGTGAGGTAGTAGGTTATTATTGCAAGGTAAGTACCTAAGCTTTCTTGTTGAATGGAATGAAAAGCATCAAAAATGGACGTTATTGTTAAATGGCAAGATGGAACTAAAAACTGTGTATCAGTTAAAGACATAAAATGTGTGCGAAAAGGTGGCAAGATGAAGAAAGGAACTCCAGTCAAAATGTTATTTAAAAAGAAATGGTATTACGGAGTATTCGTCATGACCGAAGAAGATAGCCAAGATGCATCGCAAGAATCTGCTTCATCTTCTGACGAAACTCTTCATAATATTGCCATGAATGAGAAAAGACTAGAATTTTTAAATGATGCCGATCCTTTTCATAACTCTGACGATTCGGACGATGACCCTATTTATACTCCTGAGTCAAAAAAAAAGCGAAAATTATCCGTGCAAAGTATTTACTTTCAAGAAGATCTGAAGACATTCTCTCATGATTCAAATGTTCTAAATAATTATGACACACTTTCGGATTCAACTGCCAACTTGCAAAAAACATCGAGCGTTGCTGAAGATTTAATTAACAACTTCGAGGTCACGATTCCCACAAAATTTTACAGTTGAAGGATCGCCTATAGTAATAAACCGGACAAAAAAAACTAACGATCAAAGAAAGATTAACAAGAAAAATAAAGATTAAGGAAAAGAATACACTACACAGGTTTCAAAAACGGTAATACTAGAGAAAAAAGTGGGACAGTTATGTAATACAGAAAACTGCCAAAGGATGCACCGGTATTGCCATGCTTTTCATGAAAACGATCGTCAACAAATATTTGTTGGCTTCTGGGCATTAGGAAAATTATCAGAACAAAGAAGTTTTATAGCGAGACACGTTGAAGTTATTAGTACTATACAAAAAACGGTTGGCTCTGAATCCAGAAGGGAAAATACTGTATACTATTTTTTTATAAAGAAAATGAGAAGAAAAAAGTTTGCCGAACTTTCTTTTTAAATACTTTGGGTATAGGTGAGACCATTGTAAGAACAACTATAAAAAAACTATCATCTAATGGCCTGTTACAAAAAGATATGCGTGGTGGAAGAAAGGGATCAAACGTTGAGAAAGATGAGCGTTCCAAAGCACCCTTTAAAGAACATATAAAACTTTTTCCAAAGGTGGAATCACATTATTGTCGAATCAATACAACTCGAGAGTATTTGCACTCAGAGCTTTCAATAAGAAAAATGCATAGCATGCTCGTTGAAGAATTACAAGACGAACCAAAACCTAGCTTATCCTTATACAGAAAAGTGTTCAAGTCCAACAATTTATCTTTTCATAAACCTAAGAAGGATCATTTCAACACCGGTAAAACGCAGCATGTCTGATGGAGAAAAACAAAACTTGCACGCAATTTTAGCAAAAGCAATTTATGTATCGGCGACACTGTTGTCAATTGTGGACCATCCTCTCTGAATAAGCTTTTTTGACCAGCTCCAGTCACTATAATATAGTGACTGGAGCTAGTCGGCAGCTTATATTATAAGCTGCCGACTAGAAAAACCTTGTCGACGAGTTTATTGGAGAAGACCTACAAGGATATGCATCGCGAATTAAAAGAAGATATGACGTCCCGTCAATATTTGCACTTGCAGTTAGATGGTTGGTCAAACTGTAGAAATGAGAGGGTTATAAACACCTTGATTTCGAAACCAGAACCTGTGTTTTTTAAAAGTATAGCAACAGAAGAAAATCGACACTCAGGTGAATATATTTCAGAACACATTTTTTATACTATGTCTGAGTATGGAGCTGAAAAATTCGCAACATTGGTAGGCGATAATGCATCTAATGTGCAACGTGCTTTCCGTTTAGTGAAAGAAATATATCCACATCTAACTTTGTTGAATTGTACTGCACATACACTTCATTTGCTATGCAGAGACATCATTAGAATCCAAGTTATAAAAACCTTTAAAAATATAGTAGTACACGTGATAAAGGCTATAAAGAAAAGTCAAGTTCTGACATCTCTTCTCAAGAAAATAGACAATAAAAAGGGCGCTGGAGAAACCTTAAAGCTGCCTTGCGACACCAGGTGGGGAACTTATTGCACGAGTTTCAAAAGTGTCGAGAACTCAAAAATTGCCTTACAGACACTGGCCGTACACGAACAAGCGGTATTGTTACCAGGAGAGGAAAAGGCAGCTTTATTGTACGATACCTTTTGGGTTATGATTAAACAATGCATACTTATTTTAGAACCCATGTCAAATGCAATATTTAAACTAGAGTCTAACAAACAAAATATCCATCAGGTCTTCATAACGCTCAAAAATATGAAATCTTCGCTCCGATTTTCACTGCCGGAAATCACAATAATAGATAACTACATAAAAGATGAAATTCTTTTTAACGTTGATGAGATAGTGAACATGTGCCTAAAGCCAATACATTTTGCGGCTTATATGTTGGACCCAAGGTTTTATTGCAAGGTGTGGAATTAGAACAAAACCAAGAATTGGATGCCGTAGAATACATCCACAAAATGGGGTGAAATATTGGTGTTAATGTGTTGCCAGAGTTATCTTCATATAGAGCTCGTAATAATTATTGAAGCCGAAGGTTTTTATGGGAAAACCTTACTGAAATAGGTGCAGTAAATTAGTGGAGTGGCATTTGCACGTCCACTTCTTTGAGCAAAGTGGCGGTTAGAATTTTAACAGCACCGTGCACTTCCGCTGCAGTGGAGCGATCATTTAGCACTCAAAGCAATATCCACAGCAATAAAAGAAACCGACTTACTACAGAAAGAGCAGCCAAAATGACTTTTATTTCATATAATTGGACGTTGCTACAAAAGCCACAGAAGGATGTGCTTATGGATGATTGTGACTGCAACGTTGAAGAAACTTTTTCATACTCTCCAGTCTCCCCACCACGGCCTTCCAGTTCTAGCCCACAACCATCTGCAAGCAACTCCGTTGTTCATGACATTGAATTTCTCAACTGCGACAACTTATCCTATTTAAGCGATGAGGACTACCAGCCAGCCAGTTTGCATAAGACCATTATGGGCGTTTCTTGAAGAAAGTAGTGTAATTAGTTTCTTTCTTACAATTTTCAGAGGATGGCGTTTTACGCCACCATTGACTTTGCTGCTTTAATAGTCTATTGTGATGCGGTGTATTGTATAGCACCATCTATAGGATTAGTTTCTTTAAAAAACGCCTATTGTTTAATCATTGAAAAACATGATATATAATTAAGATTATGTTATATTATGTACACATAGTGAGAAATTATAAGAATAAGGAACCGCATTTATTTAAATAATTCTATTGTTTAATAATTATGTACTTATGAAACATATGTAAAATATTCGTTAAATATATTATAATTTAAATATTTGTCAGACGTGGCGTAAATGTTCGTTTTATGCGGCAGTTTACGCTCTGCCTACCCCGCAAGGGATTATAGGCGTGATATATGTATGTATGTATGTATGTATATTATAATTCAGGATAATAATTTTACTTTCAGTTTTCTTGTATAAATATTTAAAAACGCATTATTTTAAATAATCCATACTATATACTATATATACTATACTATAATATTATAAATGCGAAAGTGTGTTTGTTTGTTTGTTTGTTTGTCTTTCTTTCACGTTACAACAGAGCGATATCATGCAGTGTTTTTTAGGTGTGCAGTTAGGTGAGAGGCTGGAGAGTGACATAGGCTACTTTTTATCCCGGAAAAACATATTTTTCCCATCGGAAAAGCGATTAATGTTTAGCAATAGAATTCACCCATACTACGAACATAGATGAGTATCATGCAGCGATGTAAAGCATTTTTTTTTTTGAGAGCAGCTAAATGAAAAGCTGGTGAGTGACATAGGTTATTTTTTATCCCGGAAAAACATATTTTTCCCTTCGGAAAACCGATTAATGTTTAGCAATAGAATACATCCATACTACATACATAAATGAGTATCATGCAGCGATGTAAAGCATTTTTTTTTTGGAAAGCAGTTAGATGAAAAGCTGGTGAGTGTCATAGGTTACTTTTTATCTCGGAAAAACATATTTTTCCCATCGGAAAACTGATTATTGTGTAGCATAGAATACATCCATACCACATAAAAAAGATGTATATACAGGATGTAAGGGACAGCCCTCCGAATACTGATATTCCCATAGTAAATGCAGTGAGCTGATTGTGATTTTGTATGGGATATAGAAAAAAAGAATTTAATCTATGGCAGGTTGTTCAGTTTCATGGTTTGAATACACCCAATCAGTATTCGAAGGGCTGTCACTTACACCCTGTATAGCACTACTATGAGAATGTCTCTTGAATATGAGTTTTGGGATATGAATGTGGCTTTAAGGGTGATGTGGGTATGTACTTGAGATACTTCTTACCACAGTAGTAAAGTTAATTTCTACAGTTAAACATGATTTGAAAGTCCATTTCTATAATAATAACCATTTTTAGCACAGTAAGTTTGCCCTGCGTATACTTGCGAAGACACATAATAAACTTAAATTTTTTGGTACCATAGTCCTGAAAATTGAAGACTAGGCAAAATCATTATACTGCGTATTCATATTATTATAATTCCAATCCAAGAACATCCATCCCCAAGTTAATTTGGTTTGGAGCTAATATAGGTTTTCAAATCCTTGATTACATACCCACTCCTTTCTTTCATGTCTTCTTGGAGCATGTTTGTATGTAATAAAAATTTCAAAATAGCAGGAATATTTAAAAAAAATTAAAGCTATATAGCAATCTATACTTTCTTATTATTTATTAACCACCAATATAACACTAGGCAATATTCACAATATTCATAAGGTAGCTATACTCTATGGCGACATAGAGCGCTGAGTGTAATAGCTAGGCATAAATATAGGTGTATTGGTAGTTTAGTAGTATTGCTAGATGTAGCGCTGCATTGTGTAATAATGCAGGTTATGCCAAATTATATCGCTGATATAATTTGGCATAACCATTACTACTATATTTGTATTATAATATTCGCGTAGGAGTTAAATAAGTGACCCATAAACGTAATTTTAATAGAGACGCAGTCACTAAACCGGAAAGTAATGACCTGTGTTGTGTGTGCTGTCGCCCTGTTTAGAATACACAACTAATTAATAAAACTCTATGAGTACGCGGGCGAAGCCGCGGGTAACAGCTAGTTCTATCATAAAGGTACATTGTTAATGTTTATTTTTAATTTAAGTAAAATGTTGTACTGAAACATGTAAAATATTCGATTATTATATCACAATGCAAGATGTTGATTTTATTTTTGCCTTTGTATTATTATACCTTCCCCAAACATTCTTTTGTAAATAAATAATTTGGGATATTGCGTCACTTTCTGGAGGCACTTATGCCACAATGTTTCAAGACAAAGTTGTTCGAGTAGTGCGTCCTACCAGTCATGATCGTCATACGGAGTTGAGACTAGAATTCGGACAGTAAAACATGTCTCTCAGAGAGCTTTGGAAAGGTCTATGCTCGCAATCTCGCTATTAGATAAAGTCATAATAAAAAAGCAGATACTAGGTTATGTGGTATCTCAGTTAAAAGTGACCCATCTCTAGTAAACTTATGTATGTTTGATGAACTGCAAATATTATATGTTCCAAATGAAAATAATTTTTTGTTGCCAAAATGACTTTTTCACGTACATGCCCAGCGCCTAAAGCATAATTAATCAAGCGGGTGATTTTTATTATGATTGTTATTAGCCATTTTTACTACCTCTATAAAGAAAGATATAATTTGAAAGCTGTGAAATACTCAGTATATTCTTTTAGATTTGCTTGGAATAAAAACCATTTTTTAAATATTTTTTACATATGCTGTTTTCACCCATCAATCAATCAATCAATCAATCAATTAACTTTATTCATAAAACAGTAATACAACTGTGTGCGAAATAGTTACATTCTTAAACTAAAATAAATTAAAAACAATAAAATAACAACATAAAATATTTAAAAATCTAGATCATTTCATAGTTAATTTAAATAATATGAATTAATTAATTAAAAATAACAATTTCATGTCACGATCACAAGTCATCAATTGAATAACATACTTTTTCTAATAACAAAGATTTTAATTTCATTTTAAATATTGCGACATTATTTATACATTTAAGTTCAATTGGTAATTTGTTGAACAATACCACGGCTTGATACCTAGAGCAGTGCTTTACTATTTTAAGACGCGGTATGATCTTCTGACCCAGGTCCTTTCTTCTGGTACTTATGCGAGTGTCCATTTCCTCGTTTGATTCATACAAGTACCTATGTTTAACTAAATCAGCAAGTAGTACCAAAATAAAAAAGCAGGGAACAGTTAAAATCCCGTACACTTTAAAATAGTCCGCACATGATTCCCACGGAGGTATGCGAGCTATTGCTCTTATAGCGCGTTTTTGAATCGTAAATGCTTTCTCTAAATTATATTTATAGCTACGTCCCCAGTGTTTGATGCTATACCGAAATTTGGACTCTACAAGAGCAAAGTAAACTTCTTTTAACTGGTCTATTGTCAGTACATCCCTTAGACTTCTCAGCGCATAACAAGAAGAACTTATCGAATCCTCCAGTGTACTTATTTCAGGCTTCCAATTTAATAAACAGTCAATGTGGATCCCCAAAAACTTAGTTTCTTGCACTAATTTAACTTTCTCAATACCCAAATATAAATCGAGAGTTTCTTTATTCCCAGCCGTTGTTTTGAACAGGATCGCATTTGTTTTTTGTGTGTTTAGATGGAGGTCGTTTGCAGAAAACCATGTTTCGAAAGCTGCCAGAGCAGCATTAGCTGTATTATTCAACTCTTCTATGCTCGAACCCGAAAGAACTGCATTTGAGTCATCTGCGAATAGTACTAAGCTAGCACCTGGTATCTTTGAGTTAATGTAAGCACCCATGTCGTTAGTAAATAATAGAAAGAAAATAGGTCCCAATATTGAGCCTTGCGGAACACCTCTGGTTATATTAATAAGCTCCGAAGTTTTTACTATCTCCTCTCCATCATTCCCCACTCTTCTTACTTCTACAAATTGTTTCCTGTTTTTTAAATACGATTCAAATAATTGCAAAACCCTTCCTCTAGCACCATAGTATTCTAATTTACTTAATAAAATTTTATCAACCATGTCAAAGGCCGAGCTTAGATCTAAAAATAATCCAGCGACCTTTAATTTATTATTTAGGCTCTGAACTACGTCATTTATTAGAGTATCAATCGCCTCAGGGGTCCCTATGCCTTTTTGATAACCAAATTGTCTGCTGTTTAAAAGTCTATGTAGATTCAAATGAGATACAAGTCGAGATTTTATAAGCTTTTCTAATATTTTTGACAAGATAGGTAACATGGAGATCGGCCGGTAGTTTTTAGGATCCAATTTACATCCCTTCTTATACACTGGTAATATTTTAGCGATCTTAAGCTGATCCGGGAATACACCCGCCTCAAAGCACTGATTGAAAAATAAGGCAAGAGCTTTACCTAATATATCAATGTTGTCTTTAACAACTGAAATGGGCACATCATCGTATCCACAGGAACTTTTGTTCTCCATTTTACTTACAATATTAGTAACTTCCTTTGGAGTCACTGCCCTAAAAACCATATCATCATGAACTCGCAACATATGTGCCCGCAGGAGTTCCAAAGCTAGCTCATGGTTTCTCTCCCAATTGATCTACAAGTATCTTTTTTATTAATATTTACCATATTTTGATGGAGGTACACCTCAAAGCTACTTATATGTCTCTCATTTCGACAAATTGACTCTATAGTTTTTGTCAAAATTCTGGCCTTTATATTTCTGGTACATAAAACATTTCCGATAAATACATTAGTTTGTGCAAACAAGTCCGAGATACCTGAAACAGACGAATGCAGCATTTCAGTATTTTGATTATTTGCACTAGCCAAGATAATAATGTAGTCTCTTTCGGTAAAATTATCACAGTCGCTTGCACAGGTATTTAGTATATAGTCCACTGTGGCGTAAGGTTTTAAAACTGCAGAAACATTGAAAGAATCTCCCAAAAATGATTGCAGTTTGTTTTTTAGATTCCTGCCCATCTCATCCGCGTAAATCATAACCCGATGCTTTTGTGATATCGAATTTTGAGGCTGCTGGCTAGTTTCTTCATGGTCTGAAGGATGTCTGGGTGGTTTATGCAACAATGCTGCTTGCTGTTTCTGGGTTGTAATTTTATAGTCCTTTTCTCTTATATTTCTATTATCAGTGACCCTATCTTCTATAGGAGAGGATGAAGCTATATAATGTTGACTTTTGTCGAAGCTGCTTTCAGAATTTTTCCGCAATGTGAATCGAGAGTTATCTGATGGTACGCTAGGTTTCAGTCGTCTGTATTTGGGAGACAGATACTTACCCGGCGTTGATGAGGCTCCAATTCCAACCGTTTTGAAGAGCTTTATTTTGTGCTCATATTCTGCTAATTGTCGTTTTAGTCCGTTATTTTCTATGCCTAAGTTCTCAATCTCATTTTCTGCTGATATTAATTCCTTTTTTAATTGATGTATTTCTTCCTTTAGATCATTAATTTCATCACAGTCATAGAGTAAACCTGGTAAGCTTAGTCTTGATATCTGTGTATTAAATCTAGAATCATCATAAGAGCGATGTGGTTTCAGTATATTTCTCCGTTGCGTAACAAATTCAAATGATTTTTCATGCCTTTCTTTTTCTCCCGTCACTCCAGGTTCAATTTCGGCAATTTTGTTGTTAGAATGTTGAGAGACTACAGTCATGTCATTTTCATCACCTGAAAGCACCTGGAACGAGTTACAGACTGGAATATTTATGACGAAATCTGACTGAGATTTATCTACTTCTAGGAGAACTGGTCCGTTGCCTGATATAATGCTTCCATTTCTAGCTTTTGATGGGGATGTGATCGGCGTTTTAATTCTATCAGTGGTATTAGGGGATGTAAGGGGCGGGGCCAACTTACAACCATCGGGTCTCAAGTTGAGTTCTACACGCGGTGCTTCCTGATAACTTGTCACGATACTTTGTAATTCTTGTCTCGTATTTTGTTTAATTGTTACTGGTGTGATAGATTTTAGACAGCATTTGCCACATTTCCAAATTGCTCTCTTTGTCACCTTCATCAGATCGTAACGTTTTTTGGATACATTTGAGCATTCATCAATACACAAAGTGTCGCTGCACTTACTGCACGCTATGTATTCATTGCGCCTACATTTTTTTGCACATTTGTTACACTTTTTTGTTATAGGTGGCATGTTCAATGACAAAGTTTCGATTACTAGATGGCACAATTTCAGCTCAGCAATTTAAAATAAAAAATGTAAATATAAAAATAAAAATGTCAAGTTCCGCTCAGATTCGAGCTCGAGCTCGCGCTCCAGAGAGCAGTGGTAATACCATTCGGCTATCGGCTCCGTAGAATAAGTGTCGAAATACTGCTCCTAGTCCCGCGGCGCACTGTTCGCTCGTTGTATGTGCTCAAGTGCTGTGCGCTTTGGCCAACGCGCTCAAGGTCGACTTGTTTGTCGGTCAGTGACTCCAAGTATGAGATGACTTACGCTTGACTCGCTGCGGTACTTGCCATTTCATTTCACCTTTGAATTGTTTTCGCAAATATCTTTCAAAATCACTATCCGATTTTTATACGGTTTGCACCATCGAGCAGGTAATTTAAAACACAACACTTTGATTATAAATTCACATGAAAAACATTAAAATTTACAACTCAAAAATTTTAATTAAGCTAGAGCATAGACGTTGATGTGTTCACTAACCGGCGGGTGGCGGGGGGATGATATTGTTATTTTAGTAATGTTCTGTGTGTATGATTTCACTTTAGATTAGAGTTCAGAAGGTTCGTGTGTAGATTTGGTGATGATAAATAAAAGAGGAGAGTTCACTTGATACTTGTAATCCGTAATGACTACAATTTTACATAATAAAATATGAAAAGTGTGGCCGCGACGGTTGACCAGGGACGACTGGCGAGAGCCCGGCAACCGACGCTTCCAGAAAGCTTACCTAAGCAAAACGTGACCCCAGCCCACATGTGTCACTACATCATTTCCCCCCTTTTTGAAAATTTTTATACAATCCAAAATTATAGTTATAAAAATTTTAGTGTTACATTATTACGATCATAGTTATTCATTATTACAATGTTGAAACAAAACAGCTACGAAACTCGATCATTGCTGTTCCAATGAAATGTGATACAGTAAGTAACAATAACAAAGTTGGTACTATTAATAATTTACGATCTTGAATAAATTGTATACAGAGTCTTACAAATAAAGGGTCTCAAAAAAATGTTTTTTTTTTATGATTAAAACACATCAATTTATTATGACATTATACTGAAATTAAATATTGTTAAACTATTTAATTTTAATACATCACTAAATTATGTTATTGAAATCAACCTGTATGGAAAATACAATAAGTAACACACAAATATGGCAAGGGACACACAGAAAAAATAAACAAAGTCACAAAAATATATCAGCTAAAAACAACTTTAGGTTGTTGGCTTTCAACTTTGATGGTCGGTGGAGGACAAACACTTAATTTGCTTACTTCTTTGGATAACCATTTCCGGGTTCCTTTTCGTACATGGTTCGTGCACCTGGTACAAAACATCCAGAGTAAAATACAAATCAGCAAGATAATCATCACGATAACAATTATTCCAAAAGTGTTCAGTTTGGACTCCAAAAATTCTTGATTGTTAGCCAAAGTCTAATTAATCGTCACAGTATTGTCCTTGGTATCTTTGCTCTGCGGATTGCCCATTTTCAGACAAAATCTTCAGATAATATCTCCAAATCTCAAACTAAGTAGATAGTTCTTCGATGTTTGATGTGTGAATGAATATCTTGCTCATCTGTACGATATTAAATACTTACACATCGATTGATGATACTGCTGTTATTTGTTAGTCTCCATACCAACTTATAACTAAAATAAGCATTAAATCTAATTTTCCAAACCTTAAAAACTAGAGCAGGTTAAAGTCCAATAACTTGCTTACTTACTCGAAACGTACAGGCTTGCGCGTTGCGCGTCCACTGCGCGTCGTGCGAATATTTGTCGTTTCATTGCTGGGTTGTGTACTGACAGTCTGAGGCAAGGTATATTTTACATTACTACCTTGGTCTTTTCCTACGACCGTACTAGGTTCATCTAAAATGTAAGCTGGCTTTAACCTATCTATTGAGATATTAATTTTTCTATTCGGCAATTGAACACAAAACACTTTTCCTTTCCTCTCTATGACGCGATAGGGGCCTTCATAGGGAGGTTGAAGTGGTTTTTTTACATAATCTGTCCTAATAAATACAAAATCACAAGAAGTTAGATCTTTATGTACAAACATTTTTTGTTTGCTGTTATCTTTTTTGCTGGCTGGTTTATAACTGTCTATAATATCACGTTATTTTTGAACATAGTTGTCAAAATCTAAACCTTTCATATCTAAGTCACTCTGTGTATAAAAATCGCTCGGTAGTCGTATATTAGTGCCATACGTCAAATTGGCAGCACTCAACCCAACATCTGCCCTAACTGTTGTACGTAGACCTAGCATAACTGTTGGCAATTCTTCCACCCAAGATTTGTTGTTCAATCGAGCCATCAAAGCGGACTTTAACGATCTGTGCCACCTTTCGACAGCTCCGTTACTTTGGGGATGATATGGGGTTGTACGTATGCGTTTAATACCCAACAGAGTCATTAAAGCATGAAACAGACTACTTTCGAACTGTCTGCCCTGGTCGCTGGTAAGCTTCACAGGGCACCCAAAACGAGTGATCCATCCATTGTATAAAGTTCTAGCTATAGTGTCAGCTGTTATATCTTTAATAGGAAAAGCTTCAGGCCAATGTGTAAATCGATCGATTACTGTGACAATATACCTAAATCCCTCAGGAGTTGTAGGCAAAGGACCAACAATATCAATATGAATGTGCTCAAAACGGTTTGCAGGTCCAAACGATTCTAATTTGGAAATCGTGTGTCTTTGAATTTTGGCTTTTTGGCAATTAATGCACGACCTGACCCATTTATCTATGTCGCTGCCCATTTTAGGCCAATAAAATTTGCTTTGAATTAATTTTTTTGTACCTTTGATGCCTGGATGACTCAAATTATGAACTGCCTGAAAAGCTAAAAATCTAAATTTTTCAGGTAAATAAGGTCGAATACAACTAGTAGACATTTCGCAATAAATGTTTTCGTCGCTGTCCGGTAAAATGACTCGCTTAAACAGCAAATTTGCGTTTGTGTCGCTCAACAGTTGTGCTAGTTCACTATCGCTACTTTGTATACGTGATAATTCCTGGTAGTCAATAGTCGTGGGACATGTTATGGCTTCAACTCGGGACAAGGTATCAGCGACAATGTTATCGTCTCCTGCCACGTGACGAATGTCAGAGGTGAACTCGCTAATAAATAATAACATTCTCGTTCGTAAAGGAGTCTCTTTGTCTGTACTTAATTTTTTAAAAGCGTAAGTTAAAGGTTTGTGGTCAGTGAAAACTATCAACTCACGGCCTTCTATCATATTACGAAAGTGAATGATCGCTAAATAAGTCGCTAGTAATTCTCTATCGTATGTACTGTACTTAGTCTGGGCCGGAGTTAGGCGTTTCGAAAAATATCCTAAAGGTTTCCACGCATTACCTTCGAGTTGTTGAAGCACAGCGCCTACCCCTATATCGGAAGCATCTGTCATTAGTGCCACTGTAGCGTCTGTAGATGGATGCGATAATGTAGCTGCTTGCTGTAATTTAGACTTACACAGTTGAAACTCCTTATCGGCCTCGTCTGACCAACATATTTTCGTTTTATCTTTTCGTTAAGCTCCGTGCAGATAGCTGTTTAAAATACGCTGCGACTCTGCTGCCTTGGGTATGTGAGACCTATAAAAGTTCAACATACCTAAGAACCTGCGTAGTTCCTCTACCGTGGATGGTCTCGGAAAATCTGCAATGGCCTTGACCTTTTCAGCCAACGGTCGGATTCCTTCCGATGAGACTTCGTGACCTAAAAATTCAAGCTTCTCCTGGCCAAAAGAGCATTTAGACACATTTATAGTAATACCATATTGATCAAAACGTTCAAAAGTTGTGTCTAAATGTTTTTTGTGTTCTTCCTCACTGTTACTTGCAATTATAACGTCATCTATATAGCAAAATAAAAAATCGAGTCCAGCCAATACGGTATGACTCATAAAACGCTGGAATGTCTGTGCTGCATTACGCAAGCCGAAAGGCATTCTCAAAAATTCGAATAAACCGAATGGCGTTATAATTGCAGTTTTTTCGATATCTTTTTCTGCAACTGGTACACAATGATAAGCTCGATTGATATCTAATTTCGAAAAAATTGATTTACCACGTAGAATATATGTAAAATTACGTAATCTTGGAACTGGATATCGATCGGGCTTAGTTTGTGCGTTTAGTAACCTGTAATCCCCACAAGGTCTATCATCTCCGTCTTTTTTAGGTACACAATGTAAAGGGTTAGACCATGCGCTTTTACTGGGCCGACAGATCCCTTGTTCCTGCATTCTCCTAAAAATATCTCTTACCTTGTTATACTTGTGAGGTGGAAGTGGTCTCACTCTCGCTCGCACAAGTGGTCCCGTAGTCTCTATATGATGGAACACATTATGCTTGGGGGTTTCCTTAAAAGACAAAGGTTTAGTTAGCTCTGGATATTTCTCCATTAAGTCATAATATGGGTGTTGGTCATCCACCGTGTTAACAGATTGATAATCCTTACAATTACGTACAGTACCAAAAACATTTAAATTTGTAATCTGATCTGTTAACCTTCGATGATCAAAATCTAGTAATAGTTTGTAATGTACCATGAAATCTGCACCTAATATCGGTTGTTTAACATCTGCTACTACAAATGTCCAACGAAAAAGTCGACGTAATTTGAAATTTAATTCTAACGTAAAAAGTCCGTAGGTTTTAATTTTTGTACCATTAGCAGCAAACAACATATACTCGTTATTGATATTACACTTTTTATTACGACGTACGACCGACGCAGGTAAGACCGACACATTAGCACCACTATCACATAGAAAGTTCAGTCCGGTGTTTTGATCTGTCACAAAAAGGCGGTAATTAACGCAGGGGTTACAGTGTCCCGCCGCCGACTGTACCGAAACTAGTTTTCCTGCCGCTTCTCCCAGTTACACGGTTTTACACACTTCGCTGCTTTGTCTTTGTACCTGAAATGATAATAGCATAGCCAATCTGGATCATTCTGCGACTTTTTGGGATGTCTCTGCCTACTACCGGAACGTGTGTGGCGCGATGAGCTACGCGCGCGGGAACCGCGCGGTCCCTGTGACGATCTTGACCTCGAAGAGGAGCGCTGTTCCAACCGTGATAAACGCACACCCAATTTTTGAATTTCCGCGATGACTGCAGCGTTAGAATTGGCTTCATTCTTGTCTTGACGAGCCACAGAAGCTACCTCGTTCAAAGGTCTCACATTCTCCATAATCTTATCTGCAATCGCCGCGAGAGTATCCAAATCTTCACTGGCTGAGACTGCGAGTATGCTACGAACCGATGTTGGCAAATGATTTTGCCATAAAACACGAAGTGTTCCTACGTCTGTGATCTTGCCGCGTGCCAAATCTGACATTTTGCGAAGAAGCTGACTCGGTTTTTGATCTCCCAACTCCATCTCTGTAATGAGCTTCTGAATCTTTCTACTTTCAGATTCTTTGTAAATTGACAGAAGCCTCGTTTTAAGTGCCAAATATTTGTCTCTATCTGGAGGGCTCAATAATAAATCCGTTAATTGACCTATGACTTCTTTAGGTAATTTAGAAATGATGACTTGGTACTTAGCTGCATCACTTAAATGTTGCGGGTTTATCACTGCCTCAACTTGAATAAACCAAATACGTGGGCAGTCCTTCCAGAAATCCGGGATACGCGAAGTTACGGTGATGGAAACAATATCAGGATTGCCTTGGTTGTTGTTTCCGCCACCGCCGCTGCCGCCGGCATTTTCGTCCTCCGCCATTATTCCACCAAACTAAGTTGTTAGTTTGAAAATGAAAAATGAAAATGAAATAACTTTATTCAATGTAGGATAGCATTATCACTTATTGACGTCATGATCGGTCATTGTAAAAAAAAGAAATTTGCATAACGCAATCTTCTTCTTTTTATAACAATTTTGTATTGTCCTAATAGAAAACCGGCTCGGGCGGGATAAAAAAAAAATAAAAATAAAAATAAAGGCACTGCCTCGGGGCTGGCCAGGTTAATCACACAGCACGTAACTTTACGCCACCACCATTTGTAAACGACAATTGTTTCAAATTTTAGTCAAGATTTCCAAAGCGTGTTATTAACATGCGTATAATTAACCGGACCCCCTGAACAGGAAAAACCCCCCAAAAAACCTGCCCAGAAGTGCTCCTACTCTAAATTAACAATCTTTCTAGGCCCTAAACTGCCCTAGCTAATTTTGGAAATAACGAATAATATATATGTATAGCCCAAAAATGGCTACATAAAAAATAAATATAATAATAACAAAAAATTGCAGTAGATAAATCTACTTGTTTCGTCTAATAAAATATTTACTTTATACATTTGAATTAAACCCATGGAGATTTATCTTGCATATAGTCTGATATTTCATAATAGCCTTTCTTGTACAATTTTTGTTTAATTACTGGTTTAAATTTATTTAAGGGTAAGTCTTGAATATCTTTAGGAAGTTTGTTATAAAAGCGTATACAATTGCCCTTAAAAGTTTTGCTTACTTTACTAAGCCTGCTCATATGCACAGCAAGTTGCTCCTTATTTCTAGTGTTAAAATTATGCCTGTCACAATTTTTCTTAAAAGAATCTATATTTATTTTTACGTACACTAGATTTTCGTATATGTACTGTGACACAAATGTCAATATGTTGATTTCTTTAAATTTCTGTCTCAAGGAGACTCGAGGTCCCAATTTATAAATTGAACGAACAGCCCGTTTCTGCAAAACAAATATATTGTTCACATCCGCAGCATGGCCCCATAATAGTAAGCCATAAGACATTAAGCTATGGAAGTAGCTAAAGTAAACTAGTCTTGCAGTGTCTACATCAGTGAGATGTCTTATTTTTTTAACTGCGTATGCTGCTGAACTCAGTCTCTTCGACAATTTCTCAATATGTGGCCCCCATTGGAGCGAGGCGTCCAAAGTTATGCCTAAAAATACAGTTGAGTCCGCAAGGTCCAACTTTTCATCCTTTACCTTAATAATTGTAGAGCTTGGTTTAACATTTGGTAATACAAATTTGATACATTTAGTTTTCTTTTCATTCAATAGTAGGTTATTTACTGTAAACCATTGCACTACATCGGTAATAGCTTTGTTCACGTCATCATAGTTGAGTTGTTGCCTCTTTACTCTGAAAAGTAGAGAGGTATCGTCCGCGAACAAAACTATATCATGTTTTTCTTTAACTAGATATGGTAGATCATTAATATATACAAGAAACAAAAAAGGACCAAGAATCGAACCCTGCGGAACGCCCATTCTTATCTTTGATCCAGATGATCTTTCACCGTTGACATCGACCTTTTGGATTCTATTGTTAAGATATGATTCCAAAAGACTAAGAGCGTGGTCTTTTACGCCGTAGTGATGTAGCTTCCTGACCAGAGTATCATGATGAACACAATCAAACGCCTTGGACAAATCACAAAACACACCTACTGCATCATGAGATTCCTCCCAGGCTTCGATTATATGATTGATGAGATCCACACCTGCATCAGTAGTAGAGCGACCACGTGTGAAACCAAATTGCTGCAGGTGCATTAAGTTATTACGATAAAAATGTCCTTGCAATTGATTTAAAATAACTTTTTCAAAAATTTTACTTAGTGTTGGTAGTATTGATATAGGTCTGAAATTAGTAGGGTCAGTAGTACTACCAGCTTTAAACAAGGGAATAACTTTACTATGCTTCATCAAGTCAGGAAACACGCCACTGTCTACACAGTCATTAAAAATACATGCTAGGTATGGAGAAATGCAATCGATTATGGAACTAATAATTTTAACAGAGAGGCCGTGGAGATCTGAAGTATTTTTCATTTGTAAACTTTTAAATACTTTTATTATTTCAAGGTTTGCACAAGGGAAACGAAAAATAATTATCTGTAGAGTCGTCGCGGCCTCGATGCGGCTCTGGTTGTTGTTACCAGAGGAGCCGTCCCGTCGAAAAGTTCTTACTTATCACCACACAAAATAATGTCACAAGTACTTCACAACGTATTTCACAAGTCGGAAAAAGTCACCAGTGTTATTTTAGTAATGTTCTGTGTGTATGATTTCACTTTAGATTAGAGTTCAGAAGGTTCGTGTGTAGATTTGGTGATGATAAATAAAAGAGGAGAGTTCACTTGATACTTGTAATCCGTAATGACTACAATTTTACATAATAAAATATGAAAAGTGTGGCCGCGACGGTTGACCAGGGACGACTGGCGAGAGCCCGGCAACCGACGCTTCCAGAAAGCTTACCTAAGCAAAACGTGACCCCAGCCCACATGTGTCACTACAATATATACAATTATACAATTTGGGTAATAATGGGTTAAAACCGGGTGATTTGGGTAAAAACCCGGTTTTAACCCAGGTGGGTTGAATGGGTTTTTACCCGCTACCCATCTCTAGTCTCGGCGGATGTCGGCGGCGGCGACGGACGACACACAGTGATATTACCAACAGTGCGGCCACCCTATTAAAGCCTATTTGACAGCTGTCAGATCCTAATACTCTGGTGCAATGTTCATTTTCCCTTGCTGACAAATGTTTTAGTATGGTTCAGATCTGGAAGCTCTGCCAAATGGAGCTTGTTAAGATTACCTACCTCACTTTCAGATATCTACCTAGGACATTTTATGACGTTTAATTTGTGCTAATCAGCTGTCTGCTCTTTACCTCAAGTCCAACGGGAGGAAGCTGCCCGCGGCCATGTGGCGGATTAAAAAAATACTCAAGAAGTATCTAATACTCAGATGCAATTGAATCTTAACTGTGTTTAGGATGGCTTTGGATAGCCAGATCTGACCTGCCTCCATCCCTAATACCTACCTACCTAGTATCCAATCAGTAGGTATGTAAGACCTACCTATCTGCCTCGTGTCGTGGCCTATCTTACAATAGTTTCAAGTTTCTTTATTTCTGAACAATTTACATTGTATAGAAAAAACCTTTAAATTATAAAATACATGTTAAAATAATTAAAAAAAAATAAAAAACACAAGAAAACATAATATATAACAAATAGGTCAATCTTTTTAACACATCTATTAAAATTTCAGAATTTAAGACATTAAAATTGATGAATATAAATTTTCGAATTCATTACAAAAAATAAAAATAGAGAATAAAAAATAGAAAAAAGTAGTAATCATCCCAACAAAAAGTCATCTACAGAGTAAAAACATTTTTCTAGCAAGAATGTCTTAAGTTTTCGTTTAAAAATTAAGGGTCTGTCTAGCAAGGCCTTTAAATCAGTAGGTAACCTGTTGAATATCTTTACTGACTGATAACGAGCACTATGAAGTACCACTTTCATGTTAGGCTTAATTCTCGTAGGTAGATCTTTCCTTCTGGAATTTATTCGTGCATTATTTTCGTCTGTACTTTCTATTCTCGTGTGGTGCTTTGCCAAGTTACTGAGTAAAATTAAAATATATAAACAAGGCACTGTTAAAATATCCAGTTCTCCAAACAACTCTTTACATGAAGCAGTCTGTGGTAGTCTAAGGATCTTCCGAATCGCCCTCTTCTGTAGAGTGAAAGCTATAATTATATTGTACTTGTACCCGTTGCCCCAAAATTTGATGCTATATCTTAGTTTAGATTCTATTAAAAAAAAGTACACAATTCTAAGCTCATTTATACAACTTCATCCCTCAGAGATCTAATAGCATAGCAAGCCGAGCTCAATGCACTATCCAGGGAGGCAAGTTCTTGCTTCCAATTTAAGAAAGAGTCGATGTGAACTCCTAGAAACTTAGTTGCGTTAACATTTGGAATTGGATCGTTTATGCTACCCAAAACCAATGTATCCTTGTTTCGTGCAGTTGTTTTGAAAAGAAGGACACTTGTTTTATTTGTGTTTAGTTTAACTACTCCGCTCGTAAAAGCACACATGTGTGCTTGAAGAACAATACAAATCTATTGTTGCAAAATTCGACCTGAGCGAAGTGGTTAAGGGCATTTACACTAAACCATTCCTGAAAGACCACCATAACATGATTAAGTTTTTCATTCAATTTATTGCTATTTGATGCAGAAACTACTGCATTCGTGTCGTCAGCAAACATCACCAAAGAGGTATCCGTAGTTACAGAAGTTATAAAATTAGCTAGGTCATTTGTATATATAATAAATAGTATTGGTCCTAAAATGGACCCTTGGGGAACACCTCTGCTAACTTTCGCAAGCTTAGAAGAAGCAGATTTCTTTTTTGATCCTTCTACATACTTTATTTCAGTGAACTGATATCTATTTGTGAGGTATGATTTGAACAGCTCCCCTATTTTGCCTCTTATACCATAATGTTCCAATTTAGCCAATAGTATTTCGTGGCTTACCATGTCGAAGGCTGAGCTTAGGTCAAGAAAGAGTCCTGCCACTTTGAGTTTATTATTTAATGGCATTACTACGTCATCCACTAATTTATCGATAGCCTCAGCAGTACCTATTCCTACTCTATAACCGAACTGTCTACTGTGTAATATATTATGTTTGTTGAGATGTCTAACTAATCTGGATTTTATTAATTTTTCAAATATTTATGCCAGTTTTGGTAACACGGAAATAGGCCTATAGTTAGTAGGGTCGGTTTTAGAGCCCTTTTTAAAGACAGGAGTAATTCGGGCAATTTTCAATTGTTCTGGGAACAAACCTTGTTTATGACAATTATTAAAAAAGATTGATAGGGTTTCCGCAAGTAAATCGATATTTTCTTTAAATATCTTTATTGGCATTCCGTCATAGCCACACGATGGTTTTACTTTCATGTCTTTAACCACCCTGCTAACTTCATCCGCTCTGACCTCTTCCCAGACCATATTATCTAGTTTCCTATCAACGCCCTGATTCAGCATTTGTAAGGCTAACTGTGTATCCCCTTGTATTGCATTATTACTGTGGTCAAATTTATTTTCCATAGCTTCAACAACCTCTCTCGGGTCATCAGTTATCCTATCATTTACTCTCAATTTAATGTTTTCAATTTTATTCACATGTTTCTTATTTCTATGTCTATTTACTACAGTCCAAAGTGCTTTATTGCAGTTTCCTGCTTTGATTACTTCTGATCGTACAGCCAGTTTTCGTGCAGCTCTGAGGACCCTACGGTAAACCCTTGTATATAACTGTTTGTACTCGATTATAGTCTTGTCATTCACTTGTTTATCAACTGTGTAGAGAAAACGTTTCATTTTACTCGACACCCGCAGCCCCTTTGTGATATAAGGCAGTTTTTGATATTTATTTAAATTAATCTTTCTTTTCTTTTTTTTAAAGTTATGTTTGAAATGATGATTCAATTTTATCAAAAAAGTATTTAGATTTGCTATTTTTAGATTACTTTCGCGCAACTTTTCTCGGAAGTTTAGGTTATTTTTGTCATTAAACACTCTCTTCATGGACCACATAGTATTTTCTTTATGTTTGTTAGCATCTTTGCCTATAATTTCCAATGACAATTTGCAAAGAACTGCAGAGTGCCCATCGGACAAGCCATTATCATCGATATCCACATTAACTACGTCATTTTCGGGTATATTAGTTAGGAAATTGTCAAGACAAGAGCTAATGTTACCTCTTTTAAAAGTCACAATATTGTGCAGCGGTCTGAAATTATAACATTGCAAAAGCGAGACAAACTCTTTCCTTTCCCTCTCTTTTACACCCGCATCAGCCAATAAATCAACGTTGAAATCTTCGCCTATAAGACATTTCTTGCCAAAAAAGTGTGACAAAAGTTTCTCTAGACGCTCCATAAACTCACTAAAATTGTCTTTTATAGGATTACGGTAGATACAGCAGACATTAACATTTGAATTAGTGTCTCTCACACCGCAGACTTCGAATGACTCTCTTTTATACAGATTAGTACACACTGATAGCAGTTCACAATTACTATTGTTGTTTATTTGGCCCAGTATTAAAGATCCTCCCCTTTTCATATTCGTTCTAATATTATGACATACTATGACATAGTTCTGAAGATTAAAGACACCTACAGAATTTTTTGTTAAAAAATGTTCTGTGACACACATGTAATTAGGTTGCAATTCATCAAGGTAAAGTTCGATTTCGGTTTTTTTACCTGAAATGCCACAAACATTCTGATGCAAAACACTTAAAGCTAATTTACTGGTTGCACAAACTTCTATGTCTGCCGTTTTCAAAGATTCAACACTGCTAGCATGCACGAAAAAACTCATCTCTTTCAATATTTTGTTTTGTAAGAAGAGTTCTTTCAGCATTGCATTGAATAACATGATTTTTGAAAACTTGCAAAATTTTCGAGTGCGGGCAGGATTTGAACCTGCGACTTTCGCATTACTAGTGGCGACGCCTCTTCCATCTGGCTACCGCAGCTCATTTCTTGCCCGCCAATTTTGCAAGTGTATTTTTAATGCCAGTAACGCTTGGCATGGCTCCATCTACCGGGTTAGTTTTGCAACTAATAACCGGCGACTAATTCTATCTTTACAGATTGAATGTAGTCTAAGCGATGAAAACCAGCGATAAATTGAGTACCAAATTTTAAAACACTTCCCGTGTTAGGTATACAATTTTTGAAAACTTGCAAAATTTTCGAGTGCGGGCAGGATTTGAACCTGCGACTTTCGCATTACTAGTGGCGACGCCTCTTCCATCTGGGCTACCGCAGCTCATTTCCTTGCCCGCCAATTTTGCAAGTGTATTTTAATGCCAGTAACGCTTGGCATGGCTCCATCTACCGGGTTAGTTTTGCAACTAATAACCGGCGACTAATTCTATCTTTACAGATTGAATGTAGTCTAAGCGATGAAAACCAGCGATAAATTGACGGGCAAGAAATGAGCTGCGGTAGCCCAGATGGAAGAGGCGTCGCCACTAGTAATGCGAAAGTCGCAGGTTCAAATCCTGCCCGCACTCGAAAATTTTGCAAGTTTTCAAAAATTGTATACCTAACACGGGAAGTGTTTTAAAATTTGGTACTCAATTTATCGCTGGTTTTCATCGCTTAGACTACATTCAATCTGTAAAGATAGAATTAGTCGCCGGTTATTAGTTGCAAAACTAACCCGGTAGATGGAGCCATGCCAAGCGTTACTGGCATTAAAATACACTTGCAAAATTGGCGGGCAAGAAATGAGCTGCGGTAGCCCAGATGGAAGAGGCGTCGCCACTAGTAATGCGAAAGTCGCAGGTTCAAATCCTGCCCGCACTCGAAAATTTTGCAAGTTTTCAAAAATTGTATACCTAACACGGGAAGTGTTTTAAAATTTGGTACTCAATTTATCGCTGGTTTTCATCGCTTAGACTACATTCAATCTGTAAAGATAGAATTAGTCGCCGGTTATTAGTTGCAAAACTAACCCGGTAGATGGAGCCATGCCAAGCGTTACTGGCATTAAAATACACTTGCAAAATTGGCGGGCAAGAAATGAGCTGCGGTAGCCCAGATGGAAGAGGCGTCGCCACTAGTAATGCGAAAGTCGCAGGTTCAAATCCTGCCCGCACTCGAAAATTTTGCAAGTTTTCAAAAATTGTATACCTAACACGGAAGTGTTTTAAAATTTGGTACTCAATTTATCGCTGGTTTTCATCGCTTAGACTACATTCAATCTGTAAAGATAGAATTAAGTCGCCGGTTATTAGTTGCAAAACTAACCCGGTAGATGGAGCCATGCCAAGCGTTACTGGCATTAAAATACACTTGCAAAATTGGCGGGCAAGAAATGAGCTGCGGTAGCCCAGATGGAAGAGGCGTCGCCACTAGTAATGCGAAAGGTCGCAGGTTCAAATCCTGCCCGCACTCGAAAATTTTGCAAGTTTTCAAAAATTGTATACCTAACACGGGGAAGTGTTTTAAAATTTGGTACTCAATAAACATGATTGCTCTCCATATTGACCCTGCAAGTATTGAGTCTATCCAACCATAATTGATTATAATAATAACTACGCCTAAAAAGTTCAAACTGCTCTACATTTTCATTTGAACATAAGAATTCTCTGAAAGTATTAAAGACGCTAGTCTCTGAACAAGTGCTGCAATCACCACGCCCAATCAGAATATTTGTATTTTGAAGACTATTGGCGATTTTGTTTAAAGTGACATAAAATTGTGCGAAATTACGCTTACTGGGCACAATTATAACGTAGTCATTTTTTGAATAGTTAATACAGTCCGTGATACAGGTGTCTAGTAGTCTTTCGATGCTAGCATGAGGTTTCAGCACCGCCGTCACCAGGAAACGAGGGCCCAGAAGATGTTGTAAATTTTTTCTCATGTCCCGTCCTTGTTCATCCGCGTATAATCTTACATGATGCCGGTTGTGAGTAGAGTTTATTGAGCGTATTGAGCCAATCCTTGGTAAGTTACAACTGAATACCGTGTCATTCTTCTTGTAGCTCTGGAACTGGTATTCTTTGTCACCCGAAAACTGTGCTGATTTTGGTGAGGATGAAATAAATCGATGGTAATTTTTCTTAAAACTAGTACATTTCTCCTGATCGTTACAATTATCTTCGAAAACTCGGCCAATGCTACTCTTTGTGTCAGGTTCAATTATACTTTCGCAGTGCCGATTCTTCCTAAGATGTTTATACCTTGGGGAAAGTAATTCATGCGTGACAGGCATGTCCATACCGACCCCCAACCGATTTGTAGCGCTTTATAATGTGCTCCAACTGCTCGATCCTATTTTTCAAAACCATGGTTCTCTAAGCATAGGTTTTCAACTGCTTGTTCCACCGAAAGTAGCTCTAATTTTAGTTTTTCTATTTTCTCCCTTAATTCAGTAGTATCATCAACTAAAGTATTTGGTAGGCTTAGATCTAAGTAGTTTTTCTTTATTCTGATTTAGGTATAAACTAGAACAGTAGTGTAATGTCGGGTTTATCTTCCTCTGTGTAATAAAGCATACCGATGAGCTACTGTTTTTAGAATTATTACACACAATTTTGTCCTGCTTATTAATATCGATCTCTATATTCAATCCCTCTACCTCCAAAACCTCGAATGAGTTACATATTGGTATGTTAATTACGACCTGCTGTACTGAAGTATTTTCAATGTCGTTAGATTCTCCATGCGGGGATTTTGTGAAATTTTGGTTTGGAATTAATGAAATTTCTTCATCTTCAAGTCTAGAGCTCTTTATAGAGGCTTCTACATCGGTTTCTAACGGTAGTTGTACAGGAACTGGTAGGACTGAATTATTTGTATCACAATTTATAGAAGTTGAAAGAATCGAATTCTGTTCTGAAATAGAAACAAATTCTTGTACTGGTGTTGTAGACTGCCCCTCTGTATTCTGGGTAAGAGCTTGTTTTTCATAATAGACTCGGAGTTTTGTAAAATGTTGTCTACAATATGGACTTTTTTACTCTTTTTGTGAATTTTTGGCGTATCTGAAGTATTTTTAGGGGTTGTTTTGGGTAAGCTGTCAGTATTTGAGCGCGGTTTATTTGCACACATACCACATGTCCAATTTACTCTTCTTGCATTAGTCATAGATTCAAATAATTTCTCCGTAGTCTGCGCACATCTAATTTTTGCACAAAAAAAATCCCAACATATGACAATGATTGCATTTTAGAGAATCTTTCTTCTGTACTTTCTTATAGCACTTTTTACATGTGTTATTCATCATTGATGGGAAAAGAATAAAAAATACTTCAAAAAAAGAAAAAAGTTTTCTATGCTATGAATGGAACCCGATGTCCCCTGCGTGGCAAGCGGACGCTCTACACGCTAGGCTGTGAACACTTGACGCAAAGCATTGAATTAAAGGCTCTTACGAGTACAGATAGGCGCCAAGGGCGTCCGTCGTCCAGCGGAGCGATCCGAGGATGATGGCATAATGATGGTCTCCGAGCGCGTCCGATGTACAGCGGAGTTGTCCGATGGTGGTGGTCTCCGAACGTATCCGATGCCCAGCGGAGCGGTCCGAGGGTGGCACTCGCTCGGTGGTGATTCACAGCTCGGTGATCGGCTAGCGGTGTTGTTGAAGGTCAAAACTGCTACTTCGATAATTCGTTAGCAATATTTTGAACTCGTTTTTTCGATATCTTCTCAGTCGATTAATATTTCTTAGCACTGTTTTCACTCAGATGTTAACAATTTCACTAGCTTTATGATGATATATAATATATTATGAAGTATACACTTTTTGCACAAGATCAAATTTTTTGTTCACAGAGTAAAGAAATACGTGTCTACTTTAGTGTACGGCTCGGTCGAGAGTACAAATACAAAACATACCTACCTTCTTACAGCGTAGTTTACCTACTTACCATTCACTTTAAAACTTATGAAAAATATCAACAAGTTTAAGTTAGTAGGTAACTATGTAGACAAAAAGGTACCACACAGCTAGCATAGCAAAATCTCATTAGGTAGGTATGTAATCCCTATCAACCTAGGAGTAGGTAGGTACGTAAGTATTTCATTCCCACAAAGATGACGCACTGAATTGCACAAACATTAGTTGCGTACCTATATAACAAACAACATACAATTATTCTCTATTGCACAAACAGAGTAAGAAATAAGTACAATATTCAACCACATGCAACTTAAGCCCGACAACCAACATACCTACGGTAGATAACATTTTCATCATTTCACGAGTCACGTCATGATCATCCATAAGTCATCACTTCACATCACTCATCATCATCACACCACGTCAGAAAGTGGTGCTCCTCCCTCTCATACGCATTCGCGAGTTTGTAACGTTGACCTACCTACACAAATTACGTCCTACCTAGGTAATTATCACTGTAGTGGTAGCGCCGCGTCCAGAAACTGGAAACCACATACGAAAGAAGTTCCGCAGATGCTTGAAACTAGTCTACTTTAGAATTTGATTTCTCCGTAAGACTCCTTTTGGTGGAGCAATACATACACACATATATATCACGCCTATAATCCCTTGCGGGGTAGGCAGAGCGTAAACGGTCGCAAAAAACGGATATTTACGCCACGTCTGACAAATATTTGAGGATCATTCGGAAAATTGTGTATCGCCACAGTAACAGGTTGTCAGCCAATCGCCTAAAATTGCAATACACACCCTTAGTCGCCTCTTATGACTCTCACGGGAAAGAAATGGGGTGATGCTATTGTAAACCGGCATCACACGGCAATTGATTGGCATTGGTGGAGAAAACTGAAATTAAACCCTAATTGTGCCTAATCTACCTAGATGTAAGTAGGTACAAAATACAAAACAACGTTGCAAACTGTATCTAACCTACAAGTAGGTAGATAGGTAGGTACTATTGTTTTTTTTAGGTACACACGAAGTGGTCTAAACGACAAATTGAATTCATTGAATACCATTATAAACACATTAAAACACACACATTGACTGTCGCTCACACACACACACACACTAGAATTTAAGACGCGCAGTTTGATGATTAATAATAATTTAAACCTTAATTTCGCTACTTGCATCATAGCAGTAGTAGCTCAATGGTTAACATAGCGGACTTTGAAAACAGGTAGCTATGGATCGAATCGTGGTTGGTCGCAGGTCTAGGTCAATTTTTTTAACTTTAGGTTATACTTACTATTTTTTAATGATTTTTTTAATGTTGTTGATAAAATTGTAAACTTACCTGTGTAGTATAGTATGTGATATCGAATAAATACCATTATATTTCACAATTAAACAATTTTAAACGAATTTAAGTTGTGTTTATTTTGGATTTTACAATTCCTACGTTTCGAGCTCTTTACAGAGCCCGTGGTCACGGATGACTAAGGTGTTAGACGTCATTATTTAGAATTGAAATTATTTTTGTTTCTACCGCCATCTATTTCTCAATTGCCTAGCGTAACGTCCTGGTTCCACACAAAATGCTGAAACCGTATCTTGTGTAGTAGGTCTTACAGTATGTTGGATCTGGTTCTTCTGCTGTGTAATCAGCGGAGTCCAAATTGATGAAATTCCCCATCCAGTATCTCTGTTGAAATTCGATGTTTTTGAATTTCTATGGCTTCCCGTACTTTCCTAGGAATGAATCTCTTCTCTCCTCGCTAGGATTGCAGCCTTATCAAATCTGACATAATGGGTGGGGTTATCCATGATATGTTCACACACTGCAGACTGTCTGTCACGACGGTTTTTTACATCAGCAATATGTTCTTTTAGACGTGTAGATACATTTCTCTTTGTTTCTCCTATGTATGAGAGTCCACAGTCACAGTCAAGTTTATAAACACCAGGGTCTTGGAGAGGGATGTTGCATTTGACTGATCTGATGTACTGGCTGATCTTCCTCGGCGGCTTGAAAATGGTTTTGATTGAAGCTCGCTTCAGAATTCTACCGATCTTATCAGTTACTCCCTTCAAGTATGGTAAGTACGCTGGTTGTCGTTCGACTGTGGATGGTTTGGCACGGTTTCTGTGACGTTGACGGGGTGGCTTCAGGTTATTTTCATGGAGTACTCGTCTCACATGCTTGAGCTCATCGTCTAGGTGTTGGGGGGTCACAGATACCGCGTGCTCTCTGAAACAAAGAGGTACCAACGGCAGCTAATTGGCTCGGATGATGGTGGGAGTTACCATTTAGGTACCTATCTGTGTATAAACGGAATGACTGATTGTACCATTTGTGTTTTTAATTATAAGAATATCTAAAAATGCTAATTGATTATTTTGCTCTGATTCCATTGTAAATTTAATATTGGGATGAATTGAATTTAAATGATTTAGAAAAGCAGTAACTTGGTCTTGTGGAAGGATGGTGAAGGTGTCGTCTACGTACCTCTTATACATCTTCGGCACAGCCGGAGCGTGCCTTAGGGCTCGATCCTCAAAGTCCTCCAAAAAGATGTCAGCCATCAAGGGGGACACTGGAGAGCCCATAGCCACGCCGTCGACTTGTATATAGAACTCATCATTCACAATAGGTAACCTGATGTTAGGCACCATTCTAAAAGTTCTACATATTCTATTGCTATGTTATTTTCCCGGAGTTTTCGTTTTACTATTTCGATACAATCCTTGATTGGAATGGCAGTGAAAAGGGATTGGACGTCAAAACTAACCATTACTTCATTGCTGTTTACTTGCAAGTTTTTGAGTTCTCCGACAAACTGATATAAGTCCTTCACATGTGCACTTGTTTGGCCCCGAAGCTGAGATAGTACATTAGCTAGGTGCTTGGCCAGTTTGTAAGTTGGTGTGTCAATCTGGCCCACCCTAAGGCACGCTCCGGCTGTGTCGAAGATGTATAAGAGGTACGTAGACGACACCTTCACCATCCTTCCACAAGACCAAGTTACTGCTTTTCTAAATCATTTAAATTCAATTCATCCCAATATTAAATTTACAATGGAATCAGAGCAAAATAATCAATTAGCATTTTTAGATATTCTTATAATTAAAAACACAAATGGTACAATCAGTCATTCCGTTTATAGAAAGCCAACCCACACAGATAGGTACCTAAATGGTAACTCCCATCATCATCCGAGCCAATTAGCTGCCGTTGGTACCTCTTTGTTTCAGAGAGCACGCGGTATCTGTGACCCCCAACACCTAGACGATGAGCTCAAGCATGTGAGACGAGTACTCCATGAAAATAACCTGAAGCCACCCCGTCAACGTCACAGAAACCGTGCCAAACCATCCACAGTCGAATGACAACCAGCGTACTTACCATACTTGAAGGGAGTAACTGATAAAATCGGTAGAATTCTGAAGCGAGCTTCAATCAAAACCATTTTCAAGCCGCCGAGGAAGATCAGCCAGTACATCAGATCAGTCAAATGCAACATCCCTCTCCAAGACCCTGGTGTTTATAAACTTGACTGTGACTGTGGACTCTCATACATAGGAGAAACAAAGAGAAATGTATCTACACGTCTAAAAGAACATATTGCTGATGTAAAAAACCGTCGTGACAGACAGTCTGCAGTGTGTGAACATATCATGGATAACCCCACCCATTATGTCAGATTTGATAAGGCTGCAATCCTAGCCAGAGAGAAGAGATTCATTCCTAGGAAAGTACGGGAAGCCATAGAAATTCAAAAACATCCGAATTTCAACAGAGATACTGGATGGGGAATTTCATCAACTTGGACTCCGCTGATTACACAGCAGAAGAACCAGATCCAACATACTGTAAGACCTACTACACAAGATACGGTTTCAGCATTTTGTGTGGAACCAGGACGTTACGCTAGGCAATTAAGAAATAGATGGCGGTAGAACAAAAATAATTTCAATTCTAAATAATGACGTCTAACACCTTAGTCATCCGTGACCACGGGCTCTGTAAAGAGCTCGAAACGTAGGAATTGTAAAATCCAAAATAAACACAACTTAAATCCATTTAAAATTGTTTTATTGTGATGAGTAATAGTTGTGCAAACTCAAGAAAATATTACCATTATATTTATCAGTTAGGTATTTATTTCGGCTTTTTAACTATTCAATGTTATTGGGTTGGGTTGCATAATTTTTGTTAATGTGCAACAATAAATAGGTATGTTTAAGTTGAATAAACATGTTATAAATGAGATAACGAGGTAGCCTCATTCCTGCATTTATTGTAACAAGAACATCACTTAACATATTTTTTATTGGTAACACATTAAGCCTTAACTGAAGAGATATGAGCGCCACGCCGGCGCGCCGCCGCCGCCGCTGATTTTCCCGCGCCGCCGCCGCCACGGATTGGCAACGGCGCGCCGACCGAAACAGAAGTGACCCATCTCGGTTGGCGCGACGTTGTCATTTCGCGTGAGTGTTATTGAGTTATTACTTGTCGCGTGTTATTTGCCAAATTAAGACGCGTTATGAGCTTGTATACTCAAATTGCAGCATCAACATCCTCATCAAAACATACTCAGACATTTTTAAAGTGAAAATTGGAAAAATTACTGTCTCTGTGTTGTCAAAATTTTTAACGAAACACAGTTAATGTTGGATCTTTTTTGGAAACTTGAATGTCGAAATAGACGGGAAAGAAAAGAACAGTGTTTTGTGACCAGGTGTTCTGTGAACCTGATACGTTATAATAATTATAGATGATAATTACAATAAATAAGGGACTCACAATGTTTTCACGTTGTGTTAAGAATCCACACTAATATTATAAATGCGAAAGTAACTCTGTCTGTCTGTCTGTCTGTCTGTCTGTCTGCTACGCTTTCACGGCCAAACCACTGAACCGATCTTCATGAAACTTGGCACAGAGATTGCTAGCATACCGAGAACGGACATAGGCTACTTTTTATCACCATTCGAGGGTCTGGAGTATAGATGTAGACCACCAGGTGAGCCACCAGGAGCCCAGCTAAACTATTAGAGATACAGGCATGGTTCCAAAACAAAAGTTGTTCAGTATGATTGGCCGCTTCTTTTCACAAGGACATTGGGGATCTGGAGTACCTTATGTAGACCACCAGGTCTACCATCAGGAGCCCAGCTAAACTATTAAAGATACAGGCATGGTTCCAAAACAAAAGTTATTCAGTATGATGGGCCGCTTCTATTCACAAGGACATTGGGGATCTGGAGTACCTTATGTAGACCACCAGGTCTACCATCAGGAGCCCAGCTAAACTATTAGAGATACAGGCATGGTTCCAAAACAAAAGTTATTCAGTATGATGGGCCGCTTCTATTCACAAGGACATTGGGGATCTGGAGTACCTTATGTAGACCACCAGGTGTACCACCAGGAGCCCAGCTAAACTATTGGAGATACAGGCATGGTTCCAAAACAAAAGTTGTTCAGTATGATGGGCCGCTTCTTTTCACAAGGACATTGGAGCTCTGGAGTACCTTATGTAGACCACCAGGTGTACCATCAGGAGACCAGCTAAACTATTAGAGATACAGGCATAGTTCCAAAACAAAATTTGTTCAGTATGATGGGCCGCTTTTTTTCACAAGGACATTGGGGATCTGGAGTACCTTATGTAGACCACCAGGTGTACCACCAGGAGCCCAGCTTAACTATTAGAGATACAGGCATGGTTCCAAAACAAAAGTTGTTCAGTATGATGGGCCGCTTCTTTTCACATTTATAAATTAAATGTTCAAATGCATTATAAATTCTCTTCAATCAGATCACAAGGGTCAAAGTGTAATATTCCCATTCAAAAACCATATTAAAACGATCAAAATAGAAACCAGGCGCATCACTGCAAGCAGGTTGGAAAAATATCAAAATGTGTTAATCGAGAAATTGCCTGTCCATAATTATAATTTTGAAAACCCAAATCATGTATACGAAGACGTTTTCAATTTGTTAAGCAAAGAATTCGAAATCATTTTTAACTTAGAAACGAAAGAAATTAATACGAAATTTAAGTTTAGTGATTGGGCGACCAAAGGTCTTAGGATTAGTAGAGATAGGCTTTTTGAACTTTACGAGCTTAAAAACATGACAAACGATGTAAGTTTTAGTGAGCTAGTAAAAAAATATTCTAAAACCTTCAAAATAGCTTGTGAAATTGCTAAAGCAAACTTTATTAGTAATAAGATAAAGTCTTCAGATAATAAAATAAAAGCTGTCTGGAAAGTTATTAATAGCGAAACAGGTAAAACTAAGCCACGCGAAAATAACTTTTCACTTAAAACCGACAAAGGAGTGATTAGTTTAAATTCAGATGTAGCGCAGGAGTTAGAGACATTTTTCACAAATATACCTCTAAAAACTACTGAGTCATTAAGATCTTCACCTACAATTTCATATTCATTGCTGAAGCAAAATGTAGATGTTTGCAATTCTGAATTTAAATTTACTCATGTAAGTCCCCAGTATATTTTAAAAACTTTTAAAGATATCAAAGTAAAGAGCACCGAAGATTTATGGGGGATGTCAGTTAAAGTTTGTCAATCAGTAATCGAAATATTAGCACCATACTTAGCAGATATCTTCAATGAATGTATTGATCACGGCATTTTTCCTGATTTAATGAAACATAGCAAGGTAGTTCCGCTGTTTAAAGCTGGTGACAAACAAGACCCCAGTAACTATAGGCCTGTTTCAATTCTGCCAGTACTCAGCAAAGTGTTTGAGAAGATCATACTAAATCAAATGCTGTCCCATTTTAATCAGAACAATTTGTTACACAACCAGCAATTCGGTTTTACAAAGGGACGTTGTACCACAGATGCTGGTGTTGCTCTTATCAAACATGTATTTAATGCTTGGGAAGAATCAAAAGATGCCATTGGTGTTTTTTGTGATCTTTCCAAGGCATTTGATTGCGTAGATCATGAAACTTTATTGCTAAAATTAGAACACTACGGTATTCGAAACGCAGCTCTGAAATTTTTGAATTCATATTTAGATAATAGAACTCAAAAGGTCCAAATAAACGGCGCCAAATCACTGGGGTCTCGTGTTAAAATTGGTGTGCCTCAAGGCTCTATTTTAGGACCATTTCTATTTCTAATTTACATAAATGATTTGCCTTACATGGTAGAGAATTTGTCCAAGATTGTACTATTTGCTGATGACACATCCCTTATATTTAAGGTCGATAGACATGCACATAACTATGACGAAGTAAACAACACTCTTGGACAAATTCATAGTTGGTTTACTGCAAATAATTTAGTTCTTAATGAGAAAAAAACTAAATGTGTATTATTCACTTTACCTAACGTAGTACATTCTTTGAATAATCATGTCGTACTTAATAATGAAAAATTAGAGTTTACTACCAGTACAGTTTTCTTAGGGATTACTCTCGACTCAAGTCTCCAATGGGGCCCTCATATTACATCTTTGTCGGGAAGATTAAGCTCAGCTGCATATGCGGTACGTAAAATAAGAGAGATCACGGATATTGCAACTGCGCGACTTGTTTACTTTAGTTATTTTCATAGCATTATGTCCTATGGAATTTTGCTGTGGGGGCGCGCCGCTGATATTGAAACAATTTTTATTCTCCAAAAGAGGGCCATTAGAGCAATTTATAAACTTTGCAGTCGTGATTCCCTAAGGGAACTGTTTAAGGAAATTAATATTATGACTGTACCGTGTCAATATATTTATGAAAGTATCATGTATGTTAGAAAAAATATAAATACTTTCACTAGAAATTGTGACAGGCATAACCGCAATACAAGGAGTAAAAATAAAATAGATCAACCTAAGCATAGACTCGCTAAAGTTAGGACTTCATTTGAAGGTCTAAGTATAAGATACTATAACAAAATACCGGAAGATATATTGAGTTTATCAGAAAGTAAATTTAAGTCTGTTATCAAGAAAACATTATGTTATAAAGCTTACTACAAGTTAGATGAGTACATTAATGACAAAGAGGCATGGAGCTCTGAAATTCCAGCGCAGCACAAGAAACACGCACTCATTTTTAATACCAAAATGGGGCGTGCGTGGAGTTTACAACTGACATAATTTTACAAATCTGCATGGATGTAATTTCAATTGTTTAAATTAAATATTTTATAAGTTAAAACTGGTAGATTTATCTACTTCAATTTTACCAAAAAAAATATGTAGCCATTTTTGGTCTATACATATTTTTTTTACTTACAGAATTAGCTAGGGTAGCTTAGAGGCTAGTAAGATTGTTAATTTAGAGTAGGAGCACTTCTGGGCAGGTTTTTTGGTGGGTTTTTCCTGTTCAGGAGGTCCGATTAATTATACGCATGTAAACTACACGCTTTAAAAATCTTGACTTCAATTTGAAACAAATATCGTTTTCAGATGGTGGTGGCGTAAAGTTACATGCCGTGTGATTAACCTGGCCAGCCCCGTGGCAGTGCTTTGATTTTTATTTTTTTCTCCCGCCCGAACCGGTTTTCTATTAGGACATTACAAAATTGTTATAAAAAAAAGAAAATTGTGTGATACAAATTTCTTTTTTTTACAATGACGGTTCATGACGTCAATAAGTGATATGATAATACTATCCTACATTGAATAAAGAATTTCAATTTCAATTTCAATTTCAATTTCAAAATTTCAATTTCAATTTCACAAGGACATTGAGGATCTGGAGTACCTTATGTAGAACACCAGGTCTACCATCAGGAGCCCACCTATACCATTGGAGATACAGAAATGGTTCCAAAACAAAAGTTGTTCAGTATGATGGGCCGCTTTTTTTCACAAGGACATTGGGGCTCTGGAGTACCTTATGTAGACGACCAGGTGTACCATCAGGAGACCAGCTAAACTATTAGAGATACAGGCATAGTTCCAAAACAAAAGTTGTTCAGTATGATGGGCCGCTTCTTTTCACAAGGACATTGAGGATCTGGATTACCTTATGTAGACCACCAGGTGTACCATCAGGAGCCCACCTATACCATTGAAGATACAGAAATGGTTCCAAAACAAAAGTTGTTCAGTATGATGGGCCGCTTCTTTTCACAAGGACATTGAGGATCTGGAGTACCTTATATAGACCACCAGGTGTACCTTCAGGAGCCCAGCCAAACTATATACAAGGATACAGGCATGGTTCTTAAACAAAAGTTGATCAGTATGATGGGCATTTTGAGTTGTCCCTTTAACAACGGAAGCAAGCAAGTCATCTGTAAATAGTAGAGATAAGAACTGTTCTTATATCACTGTCACACTTACTATGAATACACATACCTACTTTAGAACTTCTGCCTAAAAAAACTATCTAACGCGGACGAAGTCGCGGGTAATAGCTAGTATGAAAATAAAAATTGAAAAAAATATTGCGTCGGCCAGGGTTTTAACCCGGGACCTGTGGAGTACCGTCCCACCCTTCCAAATTTTCAACCTCTTGATACTCGTCCCGAGGCGACGTACAACGTACAAGCGACATATTGTGTAAATTATTAATACCGTTGAGTTTATGCACTTAAAATTCCTTGTATTAATGTTTAATACAAGTTCTTATTCTTAAATAATTTATTGAGAGATACATTTTTATTTATGAAATTTGTGTTATTTCTTATTTTGACCAGTTATTACAAAATCAAAATATGGAAAGAAAAAAATTGCAAAAATACGCAAAATTTCTCGCGCCGCCGACGACGCCGCCGCCGCCGACCCCTAACAGTCGGCGCGCCGCCGCCGCCCTTTTACCCATCAGCGCTCATATCTATTACTGAACCAGGGGATCAATTCATTTACATTCTTCGTTAGATTGTGTAAACATAGTTAAACAATTATGCAGAATAATTAGGTATTAATTGACAAGTTAACTTGGTATTATTTTTATTTGAGAGCTTGAACAGTTTCAGAAATTAACTAAGCAGTAAGTATCGAATAAAATAAATCCTCTGCAAAATTCCTAACCCAATATGTTAATACCTACCTATTTAAATTATTTCAATTTAATAATAATTTATTTTTTAATTTAATTTTAATACCGAAGAGGTGCACCTTCACCAGACTCGATCTGTTCTAAACAGCTTGGCATGCTAGCTACCGTGTTCGAACACATTGGTTTACTACACATGGACTCCCAGGTGAACATGGCTAAGTCGCGTAATTTTTTCTTGGTTCTGACTTCAGATGGGTCCCAGTTAAGGACCATTTTGACCCCATAAATTTTTTATGGGATTTAAATCCGAACTCTTTGACGGCCAGTTGATAACAGTCACGTCGTGCTGGGTTCGCAACCAATCCTGGACGATACGGGCTTTATGCACAGAGAAATTATTATGCACAAAATAAATGTGCTGATTTGGGTAAGCAAAACGCACTGTAGGCATCATTACGTCCCGCAATATTTCCACTTAACTCTCGCTATAAAACCTTCCTTCTATTTCAACAAGTTCTCCAGGTCCCATAGAAGACATCTAACCCCAAAATCCCAGAGTTATTCTGCCACTCATTTTATTTGGGAGAATGTCAATTATTCTGTAACCCTCGCCTCTCCTGCGCCATAAAATCTTGCGTCCATCTTTATCCGATTTAAAAGCTTTTTCATCACTGAATATTACTACATTATTCTCCCAATCAAAGTTTCTATCATTATGTGCAAATCGGACTCGTACTTGTTGATGAGCAGCTGACAAAAAAATTTAATGAGCTGGCCGATAACAACTTATACCAGCTGCGTGTAAATGGGTCATTGGGCACTTCTACAGGAGGGGTAAAATTTTCTCAACTCCGTGAGCATTTTTTTTGACTTAATTAAACATAACAATTCGAAAAAAAATATACTTTTTATTGACTTCATTAAACATAACAATTCGAAAAAAAATATACAAATTTAATGATACTAATTTGCCATCATTTGCAGTTGTAGATTCTGAAATAATCGAATTTAAATTTTTACTGTTCACGGAGTTGAGAAATATGGTCACGGAGATATGAGAGTGCTTTTCTATTTTAATCTTTTTATTGTGTTATTTGCAATGAAAAAAAACCGTTAAAATAAACAAACGTGATGATTCTAATAGGTATGTCATGATTCGCACTTGTAATTTCTGAAATATTTGAATTTAAATTTCGAGTGTTCATGGAGCTGAAAAATTCTTTATTTTATCATAAATGTAAGGGGAAAGACACAAAAAGGAAAAAAAATTAAAGAAAAAGCAGCGAAATGAGAAAAAAAACAATTGATTTGTTTTGTTATTAATGTAATTATTCGCTTTTCTCAACCAAATCACCAACAGACAAGAGATATTTTTGTTAAGTACATCATCATCATTGGCCTCACACGTCTGTGACAGACGATTTAATCAGTGTGAGGCAAGACTTTTAATGGCTGTATAAGCCGATACGGGAGCGGCATAATTTTCCGCACGCTCTGCAAGTGAAGGTGGAATTTGAGACTGGCACATGCATGTTTAGATGACGTTTTTGCATTTTGTTAGCGAGACCAGAAAACCAGGCATTATCGTGTATTTAACGCCCATCAAACACACGCTTACGCCATTCGTCCCTATCCTCAGCAAGCTTCTCGCAGCTTTGATGGTCAATGTTAAACGCAGCCATGTCCCGCTTAGCGCAATCTTTGAATGCCTACCGACCGACCGAATTTACATGCCTACCGACGAAGCGGAGAACTTACCTGACTTTATCGAGTGTCTTGGTGAACTTTCGGCTATTGTAGAGGAGTGCGATGTAGAAAACTTGTTTATACTAGGGGATTTTAATGCTAGCCCTGGAAAACGGTTTTTCAAAGAACTCAGTAGTTTTTGTAAAGAGCAAAAATGGATGTGTGCGGACACGGAATTCCTCGGCTTGTCGACGGTGGCTCACACGTATGTGAGTGATGCTCACGGTACTAGGAGCTGGTTAGACCATTGCTTAGTTTCGGAAGCGGCGTGGAAATCTGTTGTGGACATTAAAATTCTATACGATATATATTGGTCAGACCACTATCCATTAGAGCTTACATGTAATATAAATTTATTTAAAACTAAAATTGTTAACAAAACATCCGCTTGTAATTCAGTTGTATGGGGGAAAAGAGACTTTGATCAAATACAAATATATGAAAAATTTTGTAATGATAAATTAAATTTAATTAAATATCCAATTGAATTAGAATGCTGCACTGATAAAATCTGTAATAATGAAGAGCATAAATTGATTATTAATAAAATATATAGTGACGCTGTTAGTATATTAAGTGACGCCGCCACCCTCAGCTATGGTAGAGTAAGTGTTAAGAAGAGAAAACACAGCATAGTCGGCTGGAACCAGCATGTTAAACAAGCTCATGGGGATGCTCGGATGGCTTTTCAATTCTGGGTTTTATACGGTAAACCGAAAACTGGCCCTATCTATGCTTCTATGTTAGAAACGAGGAAACTTTTTAAAAGAAAATTAAAACGGTGCCAAGATAATGCACAACAAATAAAAATGGACATTATAGCATCACACCATTCGAAAAAAGATTTTCGGAATTTCTGGAAGCAGACTAACAAACTAAATCCCAAGCCGAGCATACCCGTGAGTGTTGAAGGTATTAGTGAACCGAATAAAATTGCTGAAATGTTTAAAAACAATTTTAAGATTGATTCTTCTCTGGGTCCATCTGTGGATACGGCACCGCATCACCGTCCGAACTCTCATCCGATCATTAAAATCACGGCTAAAGAGATTGAAAGGGTAGTGAAGGGTATGAAGAGAGGAAAGTCGCCTGGGCATGATTCGCTTAGCATCGAACATCTGCAACATGCAGGTGCTCATTTGCCCAGAATACTCGCCATGCTCTTCACACTCTGCATTAATCATAGTTACCTGCCAGATGATTTAATGAAAACTATAGTCGTGCCTAATTATCAAGAACCGGACGGGAGATGCTTCCGCCATGAGCAACTACAGACCCATATCGTTGGCTACCATCATGGCTAAGGTTCTGGACAGTGTTCTTGACAAACATCTGGATAAACATATTACTCTTAACGACGCCCAATTCGGGTTTCGAACAGGACTTTCAACAGAGACAGCTGTTCTTTGTCTTAAGCACACTGTCCGGTACTATACAGATAGGAAGACACCTATTTATGCATGTTTCCTTGACCTGTCCAAGGCCTTCGATCTGGTGTCTTACGACGTTCTGTGGCGGAAACTAAGAGAGGAATCAACGTTGCCTGGTGAGCTAGTTAACATATTTAAATACTGGTATGGCCACCAGCGCAATATGGTTAGATGGACAGATGCACGTTCTGATGCTTATGGGCTGGAGTGCGGGGTGAGGCAGGGGGGGTTAACTTCGCCTCGGCTCTTCAGCCTATATGTGAACCAGCTAGTCGAGGAGCTCAGCAACGCCATGGTAGGCTGTTCCATAGACGGTAAATTTATAAATAACATTAGCTACGCCGACGACATGGTGTTGCTGAGCCCTTCGATTGCTGGCCTGAGAAAACTTCTCAAAATATGTGAGAAGTATGCGGAGGTCCACGGCCTCAGGTATAACGAGAAAAAGAGTGAGTTGCTAGTGTTCAAGGCGGGTTCGAAATGCTACCAGAATATACCACCGGTCACTCTCAAAGGAACTCCTCTTAAGATGGTTACAGAGTTTAAATACCTGGGGCACTGGGTAACCGCATCACTGGGCGATGACATGGATATTGAGAGGGAACGCAGGGCGCTGGCAGTGCGGAGTAATATGATGATCCGAAGATTTGCAAAGTGCTCAGAGGGAGTAAAAGTAACGCTTTTTAGGGCTTACTGCCAATCTTTTTACACCTGCAGCCTTTGGATCAACTATACTCAAAAATCACTGAGCGCCCTGCGAGTCCTATACAATAATGCGTTTAGGTCGTTGTTGGGGCTGCCACGCTACTGCAGCGCATCAGGAATGTTCGCGGAGCGGGGAGTAGACGGGTTCCACGCCATCATGCGTAAGCGAGTTGCCTCCCTGATGACGCGAGTGCGGGGCAGCGCCAACACTCTCCTACTTACCATAGCTGAGCGGACAGATGGACCTATTCTGAGGCACTGGATCACGACGCATACTGTGCCCGGATCACGTGCCTCAAAGTAGACTTGTAGTTTTAGTTATTTTTAATTTAATTTAATTTAATTTAATTTAATTTAATTTAATTTAATTTAATTTAATTTAATTTAATTTAATTTAATTTAATTTAATTTAATTTAATTTAATTTAATTTAATTTAATTTAATTTAATTTAATTTAATTTAATTTAATTTAATTTAATTTAATTTAATTTAATTTAATTTAATTTAATTTAATTTAATTTAATTTAATTTAATTTAATTTAATTTAATTTAATTTAATTTAATTTAATTTAATTTAATTTAATTTAATTTAATTTAATTTAATTTAATTTAATTTAATTTAATTTAATTTAATTTAATTTAATTTAATTTAATTTAATTTAATTTAATTTAATTTAATTTAATTTAATTTAATTTAATTTAATTTAATTTAATTTAATTTAATTTAATTTAATTTAATTTAATTTAATTTAATTTAATTTAATTTAATTTAATTTAATTTAATTTAATTTAATTTAATTTAATTTAATTTAATTTAATTTAATTTAATTTAATTTAATTTAATTTAATTTAATTTAATTTAATTTAATTTAATTTAATTTAATTTAATTTAATTTAATTTAATTTAATTTAATTTAATTTAATTTAATTTAATTTAATTTAATTTAATTTAATTTAATTTAATTTAATTTAATTTAATTTAATTTAATTTAATTTAATTTAATTTAATTTAATTTAATTTAATTTAATTTAATTTAATTTAATTTAATTTAATTTAATTTAATTTAATTTAATTTAATTTAATTTAATTTAATTTAATTTAATTTAATTTAATTTAATTTAATTTAATTTTACTAACAATTAAAATTAAGTGTTACTAACAAAGAATATGGATTTCAAAAGTCTGAAATAAATGATATATTATTATTATTATTTGAAACGCAGCATAGGTCTTCCAACCCCTCTTTTAGCGTTTGCTACAGCGCCAAGCAGAACACGCCGTGGTAGACGCAAAGGTTCCATCCGGTGCACATGCCGCAATCGTCTCTGCTTAATCAGGGCGGTACAACTAGGCAGCTGCGCAATTTCTAGAACTCGCTCGTTTGTGACTCTGTCCTGCCAGGCTATATGCAAGATATTTCTTACGCAGCGCATAAAATGAAATGTTTTGCGTCGACGCTCCTGTTTTTCATACGATGTCCAGGTTTCAGCTCCGTACAAGTCAACCCGCGACCACAATACATGAAACTGTGTTGAAACGTCGGGACACAGGTAAATTACTAATATTTACCTAAATACTATCGCGATAGACCCGGTCTAATACTAAAAATGAGTGAAAGTGATCGCGAGTGCTTAAAAAGTTATATCCGTACAAGAGTATGCTTAAAACGCAAGTTTGATAAACAATAATCTTGGTTTTTGTGGTCAGGTGTTTATTGCTCTATACTCTTGTACTGATCTTGCCGAACATGGTCGCCGCCTTGCCGATTCGCGTATCAATCTCAGCAACAAGCGTAAGATTATTCGACACAGTCGACCCCAGGTAGCAAAACTTATCGACTATGCTCAAGGGAATACCGGCTAGCATGATGTGTGGTGCATCTGCGCCTTGAGCTAGCACTACTGTTTTTTTGGCATTAATGGTCATAGAAGAGAACAGAGTACACGCATGGGAAAACTTATTGACAATGACTTGAAGCTCACTTTGAGAATTAGCAACGAACGCTGCATCGTCAGCAAACAGAAGGCTATCGACGAATAAGTCATCGCGGTTTCGCTTAGATATAAGAAGCGAGATTATTGTACAGCTTCCCGTCAGCAATCGTATGCAGGTGGGTACCCTGATGGTCATCGCCAAAAGATACTTTAAAAAGCAATGAAAAGAAAATAACAAACAGGGTAGGAGTCAACACGCAGCCTTGGCGAACACCTCTAAGCATTTCAAACGGCTCGGATGTATTACCGTTAAAAACAACAGATCCTTTCATGTCCATATGGAAGGATTTAACGAGGCTCAGAAGTTTTAGCGGGCACCCGATGTTTACAAGTGCAGCGTAAAGACCCTCTCTGCTAACGGTCTAGAAGGCTTTGTTAAGGTCTACGAACGCCACAAACAGAGGTGTTCTTTGCTCTCTATATTTTTCCTGAAGTTAACGAAGTATAAAGATCATATCTGTTGTGGAACGCTGGTCGCGGAATCCACATTGCGATTCGGGATATACACGATCAGCTAGTTTCTGGAGTCTTAATAAGACTAACCGAGCAAATAGTTTACCTACTATACATAAAAGGGATATACCACGATAACAGTTACAGTCACCGCGGTCACCTTTGCTTTGTATAGGGTAACGATGTTAGCATCGCACATATCTTGTGGTATATATCCCGCTTCCCAACATTTAAACAACATTTACGCACTTGAGCCTGATGATTTCAGCATGGGTACAATCATTACCAGGAGACTTTCCGGTCTTAAGCTGTTTAACAGCCTTGTGGTATTCCCTCATGGTAGGAAGGTCATCTAACTCGGCCCAGGTAGCTAGTTTTGGCATGCAGTCTGCAGCTTCCGGCATTATATTAACTGGTTCCGAATAGAGACCGATATTATGTTCTACCCATCGTTCGAGTTGGCGTTGGGCATCTGTAATAACAGTGCCATCCACTTTTTTAAGGGGGGCTGTTTTTTAGGCAAAAGACCAAGGGCTTTTTTAATGCCAGCATACACACCACCAAAATTTTCGACATTAGCGCACGATTGGATGCTTTGGCAAAACTCGGTTCAGTATGCATTAGCGAAGTACCGTGATGCGCGTTGTAATGCAGCTTTTGCATTCGCTAAGTCGACACGCGACTTTTCGGAAGAGTTAAGGCGATGTGTAACCGCAGCTTGTGTTTGGACTCGAGCAGGGGTGTTATGTGTTCGAGATTTTCAGCGTACCAGTCCTGGTTTTTGACTTTCTGGTGGCTGAAAGCCGTGCCAGCCACATCTGTTAGTAACTTTTTTACTTTGCCCCAGTCTTCCTCTATAGGAGCGTTTTCGTCCCAGGTGGAAGTTTCGTCGCGTACCAACTCCTCAAACTTTCGGACAAACTCATCATCCCTGGTTTTGGGAAGATCGATCTCCTTCCTACCGGGCAGTTTGTATGAGTGGATCTTTTTGTGAGTTATAACAACGTGCGAAGCAACTAAGGAGTGATCTGTAACACAATCAGCGCTATGAAATGTACGCGTGTGTAAGGTCTCGCGGAGATTTTTCTTTTTGGTTAGGATAAGGTACAAGTTACAGTTGATAAGGGCCAGTGACCAGAACGAGGGTGTTTCAAGGATACTTTGCGAGATGATTTGCCTTTGAAGTAGGTATTGATAACACACAGTAGGTGTTTAGAGCATAGCTCTAATAAACGTTGGCCGTTTTCGTTTATCTTTTCTATACCGTGGTTACCTATACAATCAGGCCAAGCTACGTTGTCCTGTCCAACCCTTGCGTTAAAATCGCCCAGAATGTATAAGCGGTCAGATGGTCTTAACCCGCGTAGAGACTGGTCGAGCTGGTCATAAAACTGTGTTTTGGCTTCATCCGTTGAGTTGAGGATAATGTTGGTGCGTAAGCAGAAATAAGTGTTACGTCTCCATGATTCGTATTTAACCGCACCAACATAATACGTTCCGATATGCCGCAAAGAGCCTCTATAGATGTTAAGAGTTCGTTGCGAATAGCCAAGCCTATACCATGCTCACGCAGAACGCTGCTGGCCTTTCCTTTCCAATAGAATGTGTAATGTGTCTCACGCAAGGAACCCTCGTCAGGGGAGTCTGGTCTCTTGTAAGGCACAAACAGCAATGTTCAGTCTATTGAGTTCGGCGTCGATAATGGTAGTTTTACGCAGATCTTGTGCGAAAGAGCCTCCACAGGTGTCAGGGAGGCCTGTTCTCATAGTACGGACATTCCATGTTGCAAATCGCATGGATAAGCGGTGTTGGAAATTGTTTCTATTATGCCTTATAGTCGCAGGTGTACAATGTAACGGCGCCGATTGTCCAGTTGAGGCTGGTGCTCTCTACACCCTAAAAGAGCAAATCAGCACCGGGGCGGAACAGTACCTTATTGGTCGGGGGCTGCCCAACTTGGAGCGGGCAGTTTTTTTTTTTTTTTTTGTTGTGGACCCTACGATTTTTAGCCCCGGGGCTGTTAATCTACACCTGACTGTATGGTGGGGAGCAGGAGCTCACCCGGAAAAGCTTGTAGTTGTTCAAACAACCAGCTCAATCGCGCCCTTGGGGCGCGATTGGGCTTACGAGTTGTTCTGGGAAGAACGTATTGGACTGAGCGGGCAGTAACTGATCAGTGGGCCTACGATGGACCCTCCCACTGTCGGAAGCGGTCTTATAACCGGTCACTGCCACAACCCGTGTTGGTATCCTCGTGACGCGGGTGAATTGTCCTCTTCACAGACACTGCGTTGCCTGGGACGCAATTATGGAAAACGCAGGGCTGCCCAGGACCTGCGCCACCCTCTCGGCCTTCCTGGCTGGATCCGCAGGAACGACTAGTCGATACTTGCGGAGCCAGGCTGCAGGAGTCTGCCGCGCGGTAGATCTCTGTCACACGCGCCTGACGGAGACCCCGTTCCGGGTTTAATTGTGGAGTTGGCCTCTCCAGGACCGTTGTGCTTGGGTCGGATTTATCCCTCGGTCGTTTAGTACAAACGTGCTATAAGTTACAAACAAAACAAAACGTTTGTTAACAAATTGCAAAATCACTTTTTGTCTATGTTATACTTAAAAGCTAACATTTTAGCTTTCATTAATTAATTTTACCTGCTTTATATTTAGTAAATACTACATTAAATCACAGTCAAGAGATTCCTTCCTAGCATCCATCTCACTTTTTATTTATTAACTATCTTCTTCTATCCGAGGAAGAAGAAGAACTATCATCTTAAATAATGTCTTTATTTATCATAATCAAATCACATGTTCTCTATAATATTTTCTTAAAGCTTTCCGCTCGCGAGCAGATCATTCATGCATTTTTTTAACTTTTCCTTTTGCTACTCCCCTTGCCCATCTTTATTTTTTTCGTTTTCATACACATCTGGATCATTCTTAATTTATGCCTGTCTTATACATAGTCCGTCGGGCCCTTGTCTCAGCGAACGTTCCGGCAAAGTTGGAACTAAACGGCATAGTTCGTTCTGATGGCCAGAGACCCGACGGAGTAACCCTCATTCCGTGGCAGCGTGGAACGAGATCGGTGTAGGACGTCACTTGCGTGAACACGCTTGCCTCATCCCACCTTCAGGCAACAAGTACACAAGCTGGCTCCGCAGCCGCGAACGCAGAGGGAGTGAAGGTGCGTAAATATGCGAAAATAGCGGAGAGCTATATGCTCGCACCGATCGGCTGCCTGCCCTGGGGGCCCAAGGATTCAAAAAGTTTGCCTTGTCCAACGGATTAGCTTAACTATTCAAAGGGGGAATGCTGTCAGTATGCTGGGCACGATGTCAAGGTTAATTGATTGTATATTTATGTTTATATTTCTATATATTTTATCTAGTTATTTTAAGTAAAACAACAATAAAACATGATCGGCATAACTAAAGACATATACTCATAACATATACATTCACTTCAAAATCAACATCAACAGCAACTTCTGGATATGGGCCTCCCTCTATTGGGTTAATTGCCATATTTACTACGTTGGACATACGGATTAGCGAGGACAGTGTAAGGTGTTGTATTCACAGGGAACGCTACTGCCTATTGAATAGGCAGTAGAATCCACAGAATAGGCCCTATTCTGTGGATTCATTCCTTCGACAACTTTAAGGACACCCGTGAGTAGGAAAGGGGTGGCTAATCTCCCCCGGCATCGCACGGCCAAACTATGACTTATACCTGTAGCTACCTACGTCACCTAATACACCTAAATATACGCTCTTTAAGGAAACATTTCAATGAACTTCTGGTTATAATTCGACAGTGTAAATATCATGTGCTCATACTATCGGAAGTAAACATCAAAGAAGCAGAAGTTGAATTGTATAAGATAGATGGATACAACGTATGGAGTAACACAAGATTAACGCAGAAGGGCGGAGGAATCATTATATACACACACGAAGAACTAAATTCGGAAGTCATTACTAAAAATGCCAGAGCAGCGGAGTTCTCCCAATTACTAATTACGTTTAATAACGTGACATTATATATTTTGGTGACCTACAGGCCACCTGGTAAGAATAAGACAGTATTTATCGAAGATCTTTCTGCTTTAATAATGGATATTCCTGCATCTGCGGACCTCATTTTAATAGGTGACACGAATATGGACGTCTGTGGAAGCAAAACAAGTGCTACCATATCCCGATACAAAACCGCGCTGTGTGAGCGCGGCCTACAACTTACAATACCTTGCACTGAGATGACGCGCGAGGCAATGGCTGACGGCCGGCTACAGCGCTCCTGCGTCGATCACGCGTGGGTACGAGCGAGACAAATAGTAGGATATTCTTCTGCTATAATTGAGTGCCATATATCGGATCACCATATGATAGGTATGTCGTTGCAAATAAACCCGTATAATGAAACAGAGTCGGTAACAAAAGAAAAAAAATGTATTAAACTTAATAACAAGCTTGTAAAAAAAAAATTTAGTGAAATTAGGTGGTCAGATCTTTTACTGATAACCTGCCCGATACTTTTGTACAAAACTATATGTGAAATATTTAGAAAAGTTTATATGGAGAGTAAAATTGAAGTCACTGTTATTGGAAGGAGGTCGACACAGCCATGGATAGATAAGACTTTGTACAAAATGATTTTGCAACGTGATAAAATGTTTCGAGTGTGGAAAAATAGTCCAAACAATATGTGTTATCGCCTAGAGTATAATAGGTTTAGGAATAAAGTAAATAAATTAATAAATAATGCTAAAAATAAATATAGGCAGCAAGAGATACAAAGTTGTAATGGTGATATGCGAAAGGTGTGGAGTAAAATTAACTTATGGATAGGAAGGAATAAAAGTAATTTGGATAAATTTATTATGAAATATTTGGGTAGAAAAAATGATTTAATTGATGTATGTACCAATTTTTCCAATACCTTTACAAATGAAATTAAAAATATTAAACATAACTGTAACATAAAATTTTTAGACAGATCCACTTACGTTATTCCGTCAACCATTTCATTCAGGTTTAAGCAAGTGACCTGTTCACAAGTTCAAAAAATAATAGACAATTTTAGTGAAGAAAAATCCCCAGGTGTGGATGAGATACGTATACAGGATATTAAGTATATTAAGAAAGAAATAAGCCCTGTTCTCGCTCAGTTTGTGAACCTCTGTGTAGCGAAAAATAAGTATCCTGATGAATTAAAAAAGTCTATCATACGTCCTATTTATAAACAAGGTTGTTATTATGAGTACTCTAATTATAGGCCAATTGCTATCTTATCTATAATAAATAAATTAGTAGAAAAAGTAATTATAAGTCAAGTTAGCACATTTTTAGAAAATAACAGTATTTTATCTAATGCGCAGCATGGTTTCAGGCCGGGCCGCAGTACTTCTACAGCATTATCAGAGTTTGCCGATGATATTAATACTAGTCTTGATAACGGAAACCAAGTCGTGTGCATTTTTATAGACTATAAAAAAGCATTCGATACTTTGGACCACGAAGTCCTACTACAATCAATGGATGAGTGCGGAATTCGTGGCCCAACGAACAATTGGTTTAGAACCTACTTAAGCGACAGAACAATCCGTACAGTGGTCAGCGGCGTGGAAGGAGCAGAATGCGCAGTTGAACTAGGTGTCCCAACCGGTTCTGTGTTTGGCCCAGTAGGCTACGTCATGCATGTCAATAGTGTACCCAATGTAGTACGACACTGCCGGGTGTATATGTATGCAGATGATATGTGTCTAATCTACTCTTCCAGGAACATCTACGAAATAAGTAAATACCTACAACTTGACTTAGATAACATTTCAAAGTGGGCCCATGATAATGGGATATTAATAAATCAAAATAAAACAAAATGCATACATATACACTCGCCATACAATAGATCAGCTGCTGGGTTGAACCTCGATGATGTTAAAATTATCGGGCATACGTACGAATGTATGCACAAAAGCGTGGTCGGCGGACAACAATTACAGTGTAATTGTGGCAGTCTGCAGTTTGTCGACACATTTAGGTATTTAGGGTTGAATGTAGACCGTAAATTTAGCTGGAAAGAACATGTCGGTGGGGTATGTGCGAAACTAAGGATCCTACTAGGGAAATTTTACCACCTAAAATCCGTTGTAGACAAACGAACTCTGAGAATGATTTATTATGCGCTGGTAGATTCTACTCTTAGCTATGGATTGAGCTGTTACGGAAGAACTTTCGACACATACCTTAACGACATAAAAAACCTCCAGACAAGATTCCTTAAGTACTTGGTTAGTCGTCAAACAAAAAAGTCGTGTAAAGGGGATTACGATAAGCTGTATCCATTAACCAAAATTTTGCCTGTAAAATCCAGCCTGTATTATTTACTTGTTCTTGAGAATTATTATAAAGAAACTTACAAAGAACCTGTTAAAAATAAATATAACACAAAAAGGGTACGGGAAAGGAAGTATATTTGTCCAAAGGTTAAAAATTACTACGGCCAAATAACTAGTAAATACGTTATACCTAAAGTATTTAACAGGCTGGATTTTACAAGGCAAAATATCCATACTAATATTATAAATGCGAAAGTGTGTTTGTTTGTTTGTTTGTTTGTTTGTTTGTCTTTCTTTCACGTTACAACAGAGCGATATCATGCAGTGTTTTTTAGGTGTGCAGTTAGGTGAGAGGCTGGAGAGTGACATAGGCTACTTTTTATCCCGGAAAAACATATTTTTCCCATCGGAAAAGCGATTAATGTTTAGCAATAGAATACACCCATACTACGAACATAGATGAGTATCATGCAGCGATGTAAAGCATTTTTTTTTTTGAGAGCAGCTAAATGAAAAGCTGGTGAGTGACATAGGTTATTTTTTATCCCGGAAAAACATATTTTTCCCTTCGGAAAACCGATTAATGTTTAGCAATAGAATACATCCATACTACATACATAAATGAGTATCATGCAGCGATGTAAAGCATTTTTTTTTTGGAAAGCAGTTAGATGAAAAGCTGGTGAGTGTCATAGGTTACTTTTTATCTCGGAAAAACATATTTTTCCCATCGGAAAACTGATTATTGTGTAGCATAGAATACATCCATACCACATAAAAAAGATGTATATACAGGATGTAAGGGACAGCCCTCCGAATACTGATATTCCCATAGTAAATGCAGTGAGCTGATTGTGATTTTGTATGGGATATAGAAAAAAAGAATTTAATCTATAGCAGGTTGTTCAGTTTCATGGTTTGAATACACCCAATCAGTATTCGAAGGGCTGTCACTTACACCCTGTATAGCACTACTATGAGAATGTCTCTTGAATATGAGTTTTGGGATATGAATGTGGCTTTAAGGGTGATGTGGGTATGTACTTGAGATACTTCTTACCACAGTAGTAAAGTTAATTTCTACAGTTAAACATGATTTGAAAGTCCATTTCTATAATAATAACCATTTTTAGCACAGTAAGTTTGCCCTGCGTATACTTGCGAAGACACATAATAAACTTAAATTTTTTAGATAATTTTTCCGGTTTAGTGACTGCGTCTCTATTAAAATTACGTTATCTTTACTTTTAACATTAAATGCCTGTTTTTCCTTACACTATAAATGTGTCATAATCTTCTTTCTAGCGTCGTAATATCTTCATTATTGAAGGTCGTAATTCCCCTGATGGGAAATATTTTTCTCATTCAGGATTCTTTTCCATCGCTGCGTATCTTTGGCGACATAGAGCGCTGAGTGTATTTAATGAGACCACCTAATTGTACTGAAACCTCTTGGTCGTTTGCCATCGACTTTTCCAGTGATCATGAGTGCAAAGTGGCAAAAGAACTCAAGGATCATTCTTGCGCCTCATTACTTGATTTTACAATAGCCTGTATTAGTGATGGTAGCGCCCAGGTACCACAATACTAATATTATAAATGCGAAAGTGTGTTTGTTTGTTTGTTTGTTTGTCTTTCTTTCACGTTACAACAGAGCGATATCATGCAGTGTTTTTTAGGTGTGCAGTTAGGTGAGAGGCTGGAGAGTGACATAGGCTACTTTTTATCCCGGAAAAACATATTTTTCCCATCGGAAAAGCGATTAATGTTTAGCAATAGAATACACCCATACTACGAACATAGATGAGTATCATGCAGCGATGTAAAGCATTTTTTTTTTTGAGAGCAGCTAAATGAAAAGCTGGTGAGTGACATAGGTTATTTTTTATCCCGGAAAAACATATTTTTCCCATCGGAAAACTGATTATTGTGTAGCATAGAATACATCCATACCACATAAAAAAGATGTATATACAGGATGTAAGGGACAGCCCTCCGAATACTGATATTCCCATAGTAAATGCAGTGAGCTGATTGTGATTTTGTATGGGATATAGAAAAAAAGAATTTAATCTATGGCAGGTTGTTCAGTTTCATGGTTTGAATACACCCAATCAGTATTCGAAGGGCTGTCACTTACACCCTGTATAGCACTACTATGAGAATGTCTCTTGAATATGAGTTTTGGGATATGAATGTGGCTTTAAGGGTGATGTGGGTATGTACTTGAGATACTTCTTACCACAGTAGTAAAGTTAATTTCTACAGTTAAACATGATTTGAAAGTCCATTTCTATAATAATAACCATTTTTAGCACAGTAAGTTTGCCCTGCGTATACTTGCGAAGACACATAATAAACTTAAATTTTTTAGATAATTTTTCCGGTTTAGTGACTGCGTCTCTATTAAAATTACGTTATCTTTACTTTTAACATTAAATGCCTGTTTTTCCTTACACTATAAATGTGTCATAATCTTCTTTCTAGCGTCGTAATATCTTCATTATTGAAGGTCGTAATTCCCCTGATGGGAAATATTTTTCTCATTCAGGATTCTTTTCCATCGCTGCGTATCTTTGGCGACATAGAGCGCTGAGTGTATTTAATGAGACCACCTAATTGTACTGAAACCTCTTGGTCGTTTGCCATCGACTTTTCCAGTGATCATGAGTGCAAAGTGGCAAAAGAACTCAAGGATCATTCTTGCGCCTCATTACTTGATTTTACAATAGCCTGTATTAGTGATGGTAGCGCCCAGGTACCACAATACTAATATTATAAATGCGAAAGTGTGTTTGTTTGTTTGTTTGTTTGTCTTTCTTTCACGTTACAACAGAGCGATATCATGCAGTGTTTTTTAGGTGTGCAGTTAGGTGAGAGGCTGGAGAGTGACATAGGCTACTTTTTATCCCGGAAAAACATATTTTTCCCATCGGAAAAGCGATTAATGTTTAGCAATAGAATACACCCATACTACGAACATAGATGAGTATCATGCAGCGATGTAAAGCATTTTTTTTTTGAGAGCAGCTAAATGAAAAGCTGGTGAGTGACATAGGTTATTTTTTATCCCGGAAAAACATATTTTTCCCTTCGGAAAACCGATTAATGTTTAGCAATAGAATACATCCATACTACATACATAAATGAGTATCATGCAGCGATGTAAAGCATTTTTTTTTTGGAAAGCAGTTAGATGAAAAGCTGGTGAGTGTCATAGGTTACTTTTTATCTCGGAAAAACATATTTTTCCCATCGGAAAACTGATTATTGTGTAGCATAGAATACATCCATACCACATAAAAAAGATGTATATACAGGATGTAAGGGACAGCCCTCCGAATACTGATATTCCCATAGTAAATGCAGTGAGCTGATTGTGATTTTGTATGGGATATAGAAAAAAAGAATTTAATCTATGGCAGGTTGTTCAGTTTCATGGTTTGAATACACCCAATCAGTATTCGAAGGGCTGTCACTTACACCCTGTATAGCACTACTATGAGAATGTCTCTTGAATATGAGTTTTGGGATATGAATGTGGCTTTAAGGGTGATGTGGGTATGTACTTGAGATACTTCTTACCACAGTAGTAAAGTTAATTTCTACAGTTAAACATGATTTGAAAGTCCATTTCTATAATAATAACCATTTTTAGCACAGTAAGTTTGCCCTGCGTATACTTGCGAAGACACATAATAAACTTAAATTTTTTAGATAATTTTTCCGGTTTAGTGACTGCGTCTCTATTAAAATTACGTTATCTTTACTTTTAACATTAAATGCCTGTTTTTCCTTACACTATAAATGTGTCATAATCTTCTTTCTAGCGTCGTAATATCTTCATTATTGAAGGTCGTAATTCCCCTGATGGGAAATATTTTTCTCATTCAGGATTCTTTTCCATCGCTGCGTATCTTTGGCGACATAGAGCGCTGAGTGTATTTAATGAGACCACCTAATTGTACTGAAACCTCTTGGTCGTTTGCCATCGACTTTTCCAGTGATCATGAGTGCAAAGTGGCAAAAGAACTCAAGGATCATTCTTGCGCCTCATTACTTGATTTTACAATAGCCTGTATTAGTGATGGTAGCGCCCAGGTACCACAATACTAATATTATAAATGCGAAAGTGTGTTTGTTTGTTTGTTTGTTTGTCTTTCTTTCACGTTACAACAGAGCGATATCATGCAGTGTTTTTTAGGTGTGCAGTTAGGTGAGAGGCTGGAGAGTGACATAGGCTACTTTTTATCCCGGAAAAACATATTTTTCCCATCGGAAAAGCGATTAATGTTTAGCAATAGAATACACCCATACTACGAACATAGATGAGTATCATGCAGCGATGTAAAGCATTTTTTTTTTTGAGAGCAGCTAAATGAAAAGCTGGTGAGTGACATAGGTTATTTTTTATCCCGGAAAAACATATTTTTCCCTTCGGAAAACCGATTAATGTTTAGCAATAGAATACATCCATACTACATACATAAATGAGTATCATGCAGCGATGTAAAGCATTTTTTTTTTGGAAAGCAGTTAGATGAAAAGCTGGTGAGTGTCATAGGTTACTTTTTATCTCGGAAAAACATATTTTTCCCATCGGAAAACTGATTATTGTGTAGCATAGAATACATCCATACCACATAAAAAAGATGTATATACAGGATGTAAGGGACAGCCCTCCGAATACTGATATTCCCATAGTAAATGCAGTGAGCTGATTGTGATTTTGTATGGGATATAGAAAAAAAGAATTTAATCTATGGCAGGTTGTTCAGTTTCATGGTTTGAATACACCCAATCAGTATTCGAAGGGCTGTCACTTACACCCTGTATAGCACTACTATGAGAATGTCTCTTGAATATGAGTTTTGGGATATGAATGTGGCTTTAAGGGTGATGTGGGTATGTACTTGAGATACTTCTTACCACAGTAGTAAAGTTAATTTCTACAGTTAAACATGATTTGAAAGTCAATTTCTATAATAATAACCATTTTTAGCACAGTAAGTTTGCCCTGCGTATACTTGCGAAGACACATAATAAACTTAAATTTTTTAGATAATTTTTCCGGTTTAGTGACTGCGTCTCTATTAAAATTACGTTATCTTTACTTTTAACATTAAATGCCTGTTTTTCCTTACACTATAAATGTGTCATAATCTTCTTTCTAGCGTCGTAATATCTTCATTATTGAAGGTCGTAATTCCCCTGATGGGAAATATTTTTCTCATTCAGGATTCTTTTCCATCGCTGCGTATCTTTGGCGACATAGAGCGCTGAGTGTATTTAATGAGACCACCTAATTGTACTGAAACCTCTTGGTCGTTTGCCATCGACTTTTCCAGTGATCATGAGTGCAAAGTGGCAAAAGAACTCAAGGATCATTCTTGCGCCTCATTACTTGATTTTACAATAGCCTGTATTAGTGATGGTAGCGCCCAGGTACCACAATACTAATATTATAAATGCGAAAGTGTGTTTGTTTGTTTGTTTGTTTGTCTTTCTTTCACGTTACAACAGAGCGATATCATGCAGTGTTTTTTAGGTGTGCAGTTAGGTGAGAGGCTGGAGAGTGACATAGGCTACTTTTTATCCCGGAAAAACATATTTTTCCCATCGGAAAAGCGATTAATGTTTAGCAATAGAATACACCCATACTACGAACATAGATGAGTATCATGCAGCGATGTAAAGCATTTTTTTTTTGAGAGCAGCTAAATGAAAAGCTGGTGAGTGACATAGGTTATTTTTTATCCCGGAAAAACATATTTTTCCCTTCGGAAAACCGATTAATGTTTAGCAATAGAATACATCCATACTACATACATAAATGAGTATCATGCAGCGATGTAAAGCATTTTTTTTTTGGAAAGCAGTTAGATGAAAAGCTGGTGAGTGTCATAGGTTACTTTTTATCTCGGAAAAACATATTTTTCCCATCGGAAAACTGATTATTGTGTAGCATAGAATACATCCATACCACATAAAAAAGATGTATATACAGGATGTAAGGGACAGCCCTCCGAATACTGATATTCCCATAGTAAATGCAGTGAGCTGATTGTGATTTTGTATGGGATATAGAAAAAAAGAATTTAATCTATGGCAGGTTGTTCAGTTTCATGGTTTGAATACACCCAATCAGTATTCGAAGGGCTGTCACTTACACCCTGTATAGCACTACTATGAGAATGTCTCTTGAATATGAGTTTTGGGATATGAATGTGGCTTTAAGGGTGATGTGGGTATGTACTTGAGATACTTCTTACCACAGTAGTAAAGTTAATTTCTACAGTTAAACATGATTTGAAAGTCCATTTCTATAATAATAACCATTTTTAGCACAGTAAGTTTGCCCTGCGTATACTTGCGAAGACACATAATAAACTTAAATTTTTTAGATAATTTTTCCGGTTTAGTGACTGCGTCTCTATTAAAATTACGTTATCTTTACTTTTAACATTAAATGCCTGTTTTTCCTTACACTATAAATGTGTCATAATCTTCTTTCTAGCGTCGTAATATCTTCATTATTGAAGGTCGTAATTCCCCTGATGGGAAATATTTTTCTCATTCAGGATTCTTTTCCATCGCTGCGTATCTTTGGCGACATAGAGCGCTGAGTGTATTTAATGAGACCACCTAATTGTACTGAAACCTCTTGGTCGTTTGCAATCGACTTTTCCAGTGATCATGAGTGCAAAGTGGCAAAAGAACTCAAGGATCATTCTTGCGCCTCATTACTTGATTTTACAATAGCCTGTATTAGTGATGGTAGCGCCCAGGTACCACAATACTAATATTATAAATGCGAAAGTGTGTTTGTTTGTTTGTTTGTTTGTCTTTCTTTCACGTTACAACAGAGCGATATCATGCAGTGTTTTTTAGGTGTGCAGTTAGGTGAGAGGCTGGAGAGTGACATAGGCTACTTTTTATCCCGGAAAAACATATTTTTCCCATCGGAAAAGCGATTAATGTTTAGCAATAGAATACACCCATACTACGAACATAGATGAGTATCATGCAGCGATGTAAAGCATTTTTTTTTTTGAGAGCAGCTAAATGAAAAGCTGGTGAGTGACATAGGTTTTTTTTTATCCCGGAAAAACATATTTATCCCTTCGGAAAACCGATTAATGTTTAGCAATAGAATACATCCATACTACATACATAAATGAGTATCATGCAGCGATGTAAAGCATTTTTTTTTTGGAAAGCAGTTAGATGAAAAGCTGGTGAGTGTCATAGGTTACTTTTTATCTCGGAAAAACATATTTTTCCCATCGGAAAACTGATTATTGTGTAGCATAGAATACATCCATACCACATAAAAAAGATGTATATACAGGATGTAAGGGACAGCCCTCCGAATACTGATATTCCCATAGTAAATGCAGTGAGCTGATTGTGATTTTGTATGGGATATAGAAAAAAAGAATTTAATCTATGGCAGGTTGTTCAGTTTCATGGTTTGAATACACCCAATCAGTATTCGAAGGGCTGTCACTTACACCCTGTATAGCACTACTATGAGAATGTCTCTTGAATATGAGTTTTGGGATATGAATGTGGCTTTAAGGGTGATGTGGGTATGTACTTGAGATACTTCTTACCACAGTAGTAAAGTTAATTTCTACAGTTAAACATGATTTGAAAGTCCATTTCTATAATAATAACCATTTTTAGCACAGTAAGTTTGCCCTGCGTATACTTGCGAAGACACATAATAAACTTAAATTTTTTAGATAATTTTTCCGGTTTAGTGACTGCGTCTCTATTAAAATTACGTTATCTTTACTTTTAACATTAAATGCCTGTTTTTCCTTACACTATAAATGTGTCATAATCTTCTTTCTAGCGTCGTAATATCTTCATTATTGAAGGTCGTAATTCCCCTGATGGGAAATATTTTTCTCATTCAGGATTCTTTTCCATCGCTGCGTATCTTTGGCGACATAGAGCGCTGAGTGTATTTAATGAGACCACCTAATTGTACTGAAACCTCTTGGTCGTTTGCCATCGACTTTTCCAGTGATCATGAGTGCAAAGTGGCAAAAGAACTCAAGGATCATTCTTGCGCCTCATTACTTGATTTTACAATAGCCTGTATTAGTGATGGTAGCGCCCAGGTACCACAATACTAATATTATAAATGCGAAAGTGTGTTTGTTTGTTTGTTTGTTTGTCTTTCTTTCACGTTACAACAGAGCGATATCATGCAGTGTTTTTTAGGTGTGCAGTTAGGTGAGAGGCTGGAGAGTGACATAGGCTACTTTTTATCCCGGAAAAACATATTTTTCCCATCGGAAAAGCGATTAATGTTTAGCAATAGAATACACCCATACTTCGAACATAGATGAGTATCATGCAGCGATGTAAAGCATTTTTTTTTTGAGAGCAGCTAAATGAAAAGCTGGTGAGTGACATAGGTTATTTTTTATCCCGGAAAAACATATTTTTCCCTTCGGAAAACCGATTAATGTTTAGCAATAGAATACATCCATACTACATACATAAATGAGTATCATGCAGCGATGTAAAGCATTTTTTTTTTGGAAAGCAGTTAGATGAAAAGCTGGTGAGTGTCATAGGTTACTTTTTATCTCGGAAAAACATATTTTTCCCATCGGAAAACTGATTATTGTGTAGCATAGAATACATCCATACCACATAAAAAAGATGTATATACAGGATGTAAGGGACAGCCCTCCGAATACTGATATTCCCATAGTAAATGCAGTGAGCTGATTGTGATTTTGTATGGGATATAGAAAAAAAGAATTTAATCTATGGCAGGTTGTTCAGTTTCATGGTTTGAATACACCCAATCAGTATTCGAAGGGCTGTCACTTACACCCTGTATAGCACTACTATGAGAATGTCTCTTGAATATGAGTTTTGGGATATGAATGTGGCTTTAAGGGTGATGTGGGTATGTACTTGAGATACTTCTTACCACAGTAGTAAAGTTAATTTCTACAGTTAAACATGATTTGAAAGTCCATTTCTATAATAATAACCATTTTTAGCACAGTAAGTTTGCCCTGCGTATACTTGCGAAGACACATAATAAACTTAAATTTTTTAGATAATTTTTCCGGTTTAGTGACTGCGTCTCTATTAAAATTACGTTATCTTTACTTTTAACATTAAATGCCTGTTTTTCCTTACACTATAAATGTGTCATAATCTTCTTTCTAGCGTCGTAATATCTTCATTATTGAAGGTCGTAATTCCCCTGATGGGAAATATTTTTCTCATTCAGGATTCTTTTCCATCGCTGCGTATCTTTGGCGACATAGAGCGCTGAGTGTATTTAATGAGACCACCTAATTGTACTGAAACCTCTTGGTCGTTTGCCATCGACTTTTCCAGTGATCATGAGTGCAAAGTGGCAAAAGAACTCAAGGATCATTCTTGCGCCTCATTACTTGATTTTACAATAGCCTGTATTAGTGATGGTAGCGCCCAGGTACCACAAATTATATACTTTTTCAAGGAAGTGAACCATTCCAGTGTAGTGTCGTCTGTGTATCGGTGAATAGTGATTTTAGTGCCCTCCCAGTTTACACAGTTGTTCGCCTTACGATGTGTCGTTTAGAATACACAACTAATTAATAAAACTCTATGAGTACGCGGGCGAAGCCGCGGGTAACAGCTAGTAAAAATATAAAAATATAAAAATGTGTAAAGCTACTCTTAAGAAAAAACTTAAATGTGCATTACTCCAGTTAGGCTAGAAGATATACCATACTTTAGTTACAGTACACATTAGGCAATAAATAGTTTGTAAGGTTGCATGCATAGGTTAGTTATGTAATTAAGATAGATATTACAACTGTATGTTAAGAGTGCTATCTTGCCAACAAACTGTTTTCGCAGTTTGGCGAGAATATTAAAGTAAACTATTGTAATACCTTTAAGTACACAATAAATAAATAAATAAAACCTACAACAAACATCAGTAGCTGTCCACTATGGGAGTAACTGAACACAGACGTATCACGTGAAACTTATGATGGAGCTCTGAGAAGAGCTGTTTTGGAGCAACAGCGCACAGCATGCGAGCACCATCACAAAACACGGCGATCCACAATCCACTCCACTCGAAGATCATCATCGCCATCTTCGAGCAACTTCGTGTCATGGCGGGGCGTAACCGAGGGAGCTGCACCGACGTCCTTCCTCCATGGCGACCGGCGAGCAAAAAGAAAGCGCGATCGATCCGAGTTTTCTTCTCGACGGCCGTGAGGCCGTCGGGGAGACGCCATCGAGGCGGAGCCTCCTGGGCGTAATTTCTGCCGCCGCCCGCGAAAGCGGGCGGGTCACGGGGTTGGGGGCCGTGGTGAGTGTGGGAACACTTCGCCACGGCCCGAAGAGTCAAGTTTCGGTCGAAGCGCGGCCGGACAGAACCGGCCGCAGTCTTGTCCGGTGCACCGCCGGCGAGTCACCCACCGGGTGGGACCCTGTTCAGGGAGGCCCAGTGAGTGCCTTCCAGCCTGGCGGCGAAATGTTACTTCCGGTTTGGCCGGCGAGCTTGGCCCGTCGGCAAGAGTCATAGTTGGGTCGGGGTCAGTCTAGTGGGGGCCGCCGACTGGTGAGCGCTATCAAGGTGACAGCGCACCACCAGCCGGCGACCAAGGTCAGTCCGGTATGTAAGTATCCTCCGCGAGCTCCTCCACCACAGCGAGCTCGCGAGGATACGGTTTCCAGTCTGGGGGGCGCGCGTGGTACGGGGCCAGATTTCGAAGGTGCTCGAAATCTGACCGGTCAGCGCGCGCAAACATCCCGGTCGAGAGCTTGGAGACGAACTCATCCAAGGTCTCGACTTTTAGGTCCCTCCGAATGACTTCGTTGCGGACGAATCTCGGCGCGTCGGCGATGGCTCGCAACGCCTTGGACTGCTGGGCCCGCAGTCTTTGGCGGTTGGTCTCAGAGACCAACGCGTACCATGCCGGAGCGGCGTACGTCAGACGAGTTCTGATGTACGCCTTGAACACGCCTAGTTTCATGCGCAACGGGAGTCTCGAGCGCAGAATGGGTCGGAGCAAAGCAGTGGCAGCCCCCGCTTGCCCGATCACATTCTTCACGTGCTGGACCATGGACAGGTTTCGGTCTATGGTCACGCCTAGGTATTTAGCCTGTGCGGACTCACCAACCACCCATGGTCCTACCAACCTCTCGGTCATCAGGACCGCGTCAGACCGAAACAACGGGACTTCACAGGGGACTTGAGCTCATCCTGCGAAAATGCCATCTGTCCCTACAAATGTCGCTTGTGTCCCTTTGGTGCATTCTCCCCTTTCTGGGGCTGCACAACCACACGACGACTTCCTCTATCTACTCCGAATCGCTCGCTTCTTCCTCACTCCCAAGTTCTTCTAACTCCTCTGTGTTCTCCTCAAGTTCTTCTAACTCCTCTCTTCCGTTCGCCGCAAGCTCTTCTAGCTCCTCTTTTCTCCGCTTCCGGTGCCACCCATGGCAGAATCTCTTGAATCGCGCGAAGTTTGCCTCCGAGGATACCAGATCCGTGAAGTAGACTGGTCCCACCTCCCCTACGCTCAACCCCTCCAGCATCGCCTCCCTTTCCCTTTCATACTCCCTACACGACCACAAGATGTGGTCCCTATACTCATCCCCTTCCCCACAGGCACAGAGCCCGTGATCCCGCAGACCCAGGTCACGTAGGCGCCCCCTGAAGTGACCGTGTCCGGTCAGCATCTGGGAGACCACGTAATCTGGTTCCACCCACCTATGCGCCACCCGGTCCCTGACACTAGGGAAGAAGCGGTAGAGGTCCCTCCCTTTCTCCGTCTGGTCCCACCGCTCCTGCCATAGGTCTAGGGCCTCGTCCCACGCCGCCTTCTTGCGAATACGCCCCTCTTTGGTGCCACATGGTTCGGTTACGCGACGCTCCTCCAGCTTGCCCGCCCTTGCCACCTCCAAGTCCGCCGGCAGCACTCCGGCCAGTATCGACAAACCGTCGGTGCTTGTCGTGCGGTAGGCTTTAGTCAGAAGGACTAAAGCTCTCCGCTGCGCACGCAGAAGCTTCGTGCGCACCACATATGTGCCCACCCGATGATGCCAAATTGCTGCGGCGTATGTGATAGTCGCGACAAAAGTACCGTGGTAAATTAACCTAAGAGCCCTGTACCTGACGCCCCACGCAGATGTTGAAACGCGCGACATCTTCCCGAAACAATTCGCGGCACGCTCGCCGATGTCGGTTGCGTGCTGAATAAATGACTGGGTCTCATCAATGGTAACCCCCAAAAGCTTGACGGCCGTGGCAGACCTGATTGAGCTTCCTCCCATCCGAACGGTAGGCGACCGTTTGAACTTCCCTTTGAGGGTAATCATCTCCGTCTTCGCTCCGGAGAACTGAAATCGGTTCCGATCCCCCCACTCTAGCGCCATCGCTAGGGTAGTTTGTGCCTTCCTTTCGATCTCCGCCCTGGAGTCCGCCTCTATCAGTACCGTCACGTCGTCTGCATATGCAATTAAATTTACACCCTCCGGAACCGGCAATCTGAGTAGGTCGTCCAACAGTACGTTCCATAACGTGGGACCCAAGACCGACCCCTGCGGACAACCCATTGTTAACGTCTTCCACTCTTGGTGGCCCCCCGCGAACATCCCCACCCTTCTTCCGACGAAGTAGGATGACAGGAGTCTATACACATTGGCAGGACAACCCCCCTGCTTGAATTTAACCAGGATCATCGGCCACCACGCATTATCAAACGCCCCAGATATGTCAAGCAGAATTGCCTGGACATACTTACGGCTCGAGGACTTCACAGTCCCCAAGACCGCACCTAACGCTGTCACGGTACTTCTCCCCTTAACGAACCCGTGTTGGCCCCCCGAGATACGACTGTACAAACCCGGCGTACACTCGCATATTACCCTCTCTATAATCTTGCCCATCAGTGGAAGAAGTGTAACGGGTCTGTAGGCCTTTGGGTCTGAAGCTGCCTTCCCGTTACCTTTCGGGATCACTACCAACCTACCTACTTTCCAGACACTTGGAAAGACTCCCTCGCGGACACATTTTGCCAATAGCTCAGTGATTTCATACGCAGATACCTTCCAAGCCATCTTCAAAATCCTGGCGGTTATACCATCCAGGCCCGGGGACTTATTAGGTAGGTCCCGAATGATGCGCTCGATTCTATCCCGTTCAAGAGATCCTGAGTCCTGGCCAGAAGGCACACACGCCGCTGCTCCCCTAATTTGGATGTGGTACGCAGAGTCCACTTCCGTCTTGTCATCCGGGAACATTATCCCGAGCACGCCCCGCATTGCTGAACTGGTATCACCAGCAAACCCCTCAGCAAGCTTCAAACCGTTGACAACCCCCGGCGGCGGGCGCACCCTACCACTAGAGGCACGGTACGCCAACCCCCAGGGGTCCTCATTTCCACTATTCGCAACCTGCTGGAAGTGGTCGGTTTCCGCTTGATGCATCCCCGCCCTGTACTTAGAGCGAGCAAGGTGGAATCGCTCCTTGGCGAGTTTTTCCGCAAGACCCCCAGCGCGCCTAGTCGCCTGCCACTCCCGGCGTAGCCGGTTGTAGGCAGCCCTCAGCCTATCTAAGCCCTGCCCCCACCACTCGTACCCCCTTGCCACCCCCGGCTTCCTTACTCCTAGGCACTCGGCGGCTGTTCTCCCAAGCTCCTGGCTAAATTGCGCGCACGCCAGCTCTGCAGGAGCACCCAGGTCTACTCTGCCTATGCGCCTATGGAAGGCGGACTGGAAACGGTCCCAGTCCACTCCTCGGTCCCGATACCTCATTGGACCCTCCGGCTCCTCACCCTGCTGACATCCGTGGTACCGTGGGGTTATAGTACCTACAGGGACTTCCATCATTATCAGCTGGTGGTCGCTGCAGCTTACGCCCTCCAGCACTCTCCAGTTGGCAACGCTGACACTCCTGGTCGCAAGAGTGATATCAATGTAGGATTCGCCGTTTGGGCCCCTGAAAGTTGGCGGATGCCCCTCGACGTTGGCCAACTGAAGGTCGTTGGCATCAATAAAATTCTCCAACAGTTCCCTTGTCCTTGTGGCCTCAGAGCCCCTACCCGTGTAGTGCCGAGCCTGAGACCCCCACATAGGCGAGTGCGTGTTGGTGTCCGCCGCGATCAGGATGCGTTTACCCCGTAGAGCCTCAAGTACCTCTTCCAGATGAGCTAGGTGTCCGTCGATGGCCTCAGAGAACTGGAAGTAGGCACTGACGATGTAAAGCTCCGTGTTCCCTCTCGCAACATGTGCAACTACACAATGGGAGCTGCTAAGATGGTGTAGACTGGTCACTGTCAACTCATTTGAGATCAGTATGAAGGCCGCTTTAGCTCCCGCGCCCGTGTCCAGGATCCTCCCGTCCTCTGCTCTATAGTGCTCCTGCACCAGAGCGACATCTATACCAAGGCGCGGTGCCATATGCAGCAGTTCCTTTGTCGCCATCTGCGACCCCTGTAGGTTCACTTGAGCGATTCGGAGCGCCGTCGTTTGGACAGGCGAGCTATCCATAGTTTACCCGAGAGAGCGCCCTGTCAATCGCGTATGCCCTGGCGGGGCAGCTAGTCGACGCTGTCCTGTGTGTGCCCGCACCCTCCTTCTTGAACAGTGTGCACGTCGCGCACACCGTAGTCGTGCTGGTGCAGTCTCCCCTGCGGTGGCCCTCCACTCCGCATTTGCCACATGTCTCCTTAGTCGCTTTGCAGAACTTGACGCTGTGTCCGTATGTCTGGCAACGGCTACAGCAGACCACGTCCATATAATCCCTGCAAAGATACCGCTCCCATCCGAGATATAGCCGCTCCCTGTTTATTAATGTTTCGCGGACTGTAGGGCTGCACCGCAGCACCACCGTAGTCGCTGCCCCGCCCCTCCGCCATTTCTTGAACGCCACTTCCATACCCTTTGAGATGCGGTCCCGCTCGGCCTCTTCGAAATTTTGCTTAATGAGGTCCTCCTTAAAGGCCTCATTGTCTTGGATATCGCCTTCCACGTTTATGACGGCTACCAGTGGCGCTCTCTCCTTGGGTTCAGACGCCCTCAGCGTATCCGGCAGCGCCTTTTTAAGCTTTTCCGCTGACTCTGCACTCGTAGTCTGAAGGAGAACGCCCCCATTGCCCACCTTCCGGAGTCTTGAGACTTGGACGCCTATGTCCTGGGGGTTCACCGAGGCCTTAAGGAGCGCCTTGGTCTCCTCCGCCGTCTTAACTTTGTCATTCCCCTCGGCTGGGTATATTGCTACCGTCATCCCCGGCTGCTGCGGTTTCGGCCTGCTCGCCTGCCCTGTCATCCTTAAAATGTCCGCGAACGTAGCGGTCGCTGTACTAGGACCCGATGAATGTGCTGCGACGGGACCCCGGGCCGGGACTGCATTCGCATGTTGCTGTTGTTGTTGTTGCTGTTTCGCCCGATCCAGGGACAATGCCAGTTCTGCCCTGGTCGCCCGGTCCTCCGCATCCTTCAATCTAAGGGTCAGAGCCATGAATAGCGAATTAATCTCCTGCGTCAGGCAGGCAATGTCGGCTATTTCCGCTTTGTTCAGCTTGCTTGACGAAGATTTGATATTCCTAGCTATCCCGCTGCACAACCTGACGCTCGCCTTGTAAATCTCTGTGGTATTCCACCCCATCGGGTTGGAGCCCTCTGTGTTCTCTCCCGCCTTTTCTCCGCTCTTCAGCTCGCCAACCCTTACAGGTGGCAATACCCCTGAAGGCAGTCCCCCCGTCGTCTTCTCCGTGGCAGGAGTTGTCGCTGCAGACCCTTTAGCAGGCTCCGGCTGCGGCCCTCCTCCCATCAACCCCGCAATAGGTGGCACTCCTGCCGACGCGCCCACCCGCTGATCCCTTTTGGGCTGAGACTCAGCCCCTTCTGGTGATGGCAGCGCCCTCTTCTTCGCCGCCGATGAAAGACCGAGGTCAATGGCCGCCTCCGCCCCCTTGGGGGTTGTGGCAAAAAAGTCGCCGATGGGCAAAAGTGTGCCCCCCGGGGTGTGCGGCGGTGATCTTGCGATCGACTGCCGCCCCCTACCAAATTCCGCCAGCATGTCTCTCTCGTGCTGCTCCAGCATCCTGATCTTCGCTAACCTAACCCTCTCCTCGAGGTTCTCCACCTCCTCCAAACTGAGGTTCAGAAGACCGTCCTCTTCCATGTTGAGCACTTTTGCTCATAAGCGCCTTACACAATGTTTATATAGCTGGTTGCTAAACGCCTTATAAGAGTACCTGAGCAACGCTAACACACACGGAAGTTATTTTTTGGAAAAAATAAAAAAAGCAAAAAATTTTGTCTCAAAAAGTGTCCAAGTTCAATATTATGTACTCGTGTTGAATAGATAAAATATTTTAGAAAAATGAAAAACTAAAATAAAAATACAAAAAGAGAGAATCCCACCACATTACGTTCTCGTATTGAAAACTTATACGCACAAGACTATATTACGTTCTTGTATTGAAATATACAAAAGTACAAATGCACGCACACAGACGATATTACGTTCTCGTATTGAAAGTATTTAAAAACACAAGTACCCACTGTCCGGTATTACGTTCTCGTATTGGAAATTGACAAATAAAAAGGCTACCCACAACGATCGGTTGTGGATAGCCAATAATATTTGACGACTCACCGCGCCGATGATTCGGGGGGGGAGCGGGGCTCATGCGCTATGGCAGAGCGCCACGCGCGCCGCGCGCCACACCGGCGCGAGCACATTTTTCTCCGACTACCCTCGCACGCGTGACCGCATGCAAGGGTAAAACGCCTTCCTCTGCTCCAAACGCACCAAAATGTGTCCACTAATGTTAACTATACTAGATTAACACTAATATTAACACTAAGTTGGTCTCTGTCCACACTTACGACTAAAATACAATTAAACTAACCTCAAAATCCGTCCATGCGGTCTAAGGCGTCCTCTCGCACAATAATCGCTAAAACTAAAAGTGTCACGGTCACTACCCAATGTCAACGCAATATAAATAGAAAGGAAAAAGCCGAAAAATCGATAAAAATGGCACAATCACCTATTAACCTCACAAACTGAGCGCGCGCGCACACGACACGTCCGCTCGCTGCGGCGGTAAGATAGGGACAGCCTGTGCGGACCACCCGATCTCTTGTCCATGAAGCTTCGGCGCTCTATGCCGATGACGCTGCATTTTTCTCCGTGTCCCTCAACACGAGGCACGCGGCCAGGAAAATGCAGATAGCTTTGGACGCCCTCCCAGCCTGGCTGGCAAAATGGAGACTGACGGTCAACGTGGGGAAGACCCAAGCGATCATCGTGGGGCGTGGTCGAAGAGATCCCCCGAAGCTGAAGCTTCAAAAAAAAAAAAAAAAAAAAGAAAGCGCGGACGGCGCCGCCTATATTTATACACTCAGTGTCGCGACCGCGCAACTCCTTCCCGCGCGCCACGGAATTTGCATATGTGTGCGCGCATTATTATTCATGTGTGTGTGTAGATTTCGCTAAGTAACCACTCGTTTTGTAAATAGCTAATTCAGAACCTATTTTTGTACATATATTTAGGCATTATTTTACAATAAACTATTCCATTCAGTATTCATTATTCATCGTTTGAATATTCTTCAACCATATTATTAGCAGTATCCATCCTGTTCCACTACCTGAGGTGGAACCTGCTAAATACCAAACAAGATCATCTACAATTTTATTTTTGCCGACCGATTCCGGGCCGGGCAGTATACGTACTTAAACAATTTATCCTATCCAATTCGAGCTTTAATGATGTCGCTCTTTCATTATTCGCAATTCCATGGTGTCGCACTTCTGTTATTCGAAATTGTGTGATGTCGAAACTATGTTGTAAGTTTCAACAAAAAACCGCGAGCTACCTAAACACACAACATTTCAACTATACATTATTAATAGCCACAATAGTCCACTGCAGCTAGACATGGGCCTCTTCTTCCTCTATCGGGGGTATTGCTATACTCACTACGCTTTATAGGCGGATTGGCGAGCTCAGTTCAAGATATTGCATTCACAGGGAACGCTTTTGCCCATTCCCTTTGATTTTCAGTTGCTTTTTACGATAACTACGGGCGTAATTGAGTTGATGCTATTCTAAGCGGGCACCACACGGCAATTTCATTAATACTTCAACCACAGAATTTATAATAGTACTAACGTACAAAAGAATCACTCCCTACGAAATTACATGTTTAGGTATAAACTAATACCTACGATCGGTGTACCCAACCGCTCACAAACAAAATTGAAACTTATGAACGCGCGTGACCGCTCAATCTCCTTTGCGCATTGCAGTTTTATGACCGAGCCACCATCGAACTCCAAGGGTTGTCACTTGTCATCATGTTATTCGTGCACGAAGATTTTTTATTACTGATTTTGTTATATATCTCATTTGTAAACTTAATCTACGGAAGGAAACCGCCTGTCTTATAAAGTCTCATTTTGCGTAGGTCAGCTGGAAGAAATTTCTTAGTAGAAATAAGCTGTCCTGTTGTGTCGTTATTCTTTGTATGTGTTTCTCTTGTAATGATTTTGTGTACAATTAACGGTGAATAATAATAATAATAATAAGGAATTGTAAGATTTATAAATAATTATAAACCTAAACGAAATTATGAATGACTACTGTTTATACAGGGTTATTTTTAGTCAGTGCGCAAACTTATACCATGATATCAGAATCGTTAACAGGTAATTTTAGGCAAATAAAAAAATATGTTTTTTTTTATCTGCTTCATTAAAAAATAAATCATGGACACACTATTTTTCGATCGGGGGTACGTGAAAATGGCAACAACGCTCGCGCAGCGCACCCTTCAGTCAGTTTCAGTTCTCGCTTTGATTCCGTCGGGGGCGGGTACGCACCTGCGTGACACTACATTTCCCGCCGATCCCGAACTGATTTCGCGATGTCGAATTTTACGTTTCGCGGGTTTTTTGAAATGGTGCGTTAGTACTTTTTAAGTGGAGAAAATACCCGAGCAGCCCAATTAATGTACGCGGACGAACTCGACTGCGTAATGCTGGCGATGTGGTCCCTCGCGTACTGAACCCAAGAACATTCCTCAACGTTATGCAGCGGCTGTTGGATCACGGGTAGTTTACGGTAAGTAACTGTTAATTAAATGTCTATTGTACTTAGCTACCTACTGCCTACCTAGTGTTATAGGTAAACTTTTAATTTTGACGGTCTTAAGCCTGTGAAAGTATGAAGGGAAAATTGGAATCATCTTTCTTAAGGCTCAGCTAAACAAGACCGGCGCGCGATAGCCGCGTTCCGGCCATACGAATTTTTATATGAATGCCCGATCAAATCACACCCTGTTATTTTTGTGTGAGTAGACCGTTTTTAACCTTTATTCCTAAATAACTACTCAAGGTTAGTTCACACTGACGTAGTAGCAACATTTTAGTGGCCTAATCAACTTTGACTGTCATATTTTACTTAATTTTTCGCTCCACTTTCATAAGCGCACAAAATTGCCGTTTACTTTACTTTAAATGCAGTTGTACTTTATGGATAATTCGGTTAAAACCATCGAATGGCAGGCACGCGAAATACGAGCTACCTCATATCATCAGTGTACATAAAGCTTTATAGCAGTGCAGATGAATTTCCCGCCACGCCGTGCCGCGCGGGCAGCGGGCCGGTGGTGTCAGATTTCTTATTATTATTATTATTATTAACCATTTATTGCACACAAGAAACATTACAAGTGACAATATACAAAGAATGACGACACAACAGGACAACTTATTTCTACTAAGAAATTTCTTCCAGCTGACCTACAGAAAGTGAGACTTCTACAAGACAGGCGGATTGGGCGTGCACAATTACTTATTTAAATAAATAAATGCCAATAAAAATATATAAATACTTTCATAAATAAACAAACATAATATATTTCATACATATATTATATGAATACTACCTAAACTGAACTAAACATATGATTAACTATAATACATACATAGCTATAATATACCTAATTTACTCGGATAGTGAAAGATAGTGCTCTCTTACTCTCTTCTTAAAGACAGCGATGGAAGGGCTGTCCCGAACAATGTGTGGTAGTGAATTCCATAACCTAACCACATGAACAGTAAAGGAATATGAATAAAAATCAGTATGATGGTGAGGAATGGCAAGAACCGTTCTAACATTAGAACGACAAGGCTTGTACAGTGGACGAGAGAATTTAAAGCGCTCACGCAAATAGGTAGGGGCGCACGGGTTATATAAAATGTTGTATAGCGAACAAAGAATGCGAGTATTCCTGCGGAATCGAATCGGGAGCCACTTGAGCTGTTTGCGAAACTGGGAAACGTGATCATACTTACGGAGTCCGAAAACAAACCGTATGCACAGATTCTGGAGACGCTCAAGCTTATTTAAGAGCTAAAAATTGCTTTCTTCTAAAAATTGAACCGTTGGCGCCACTATGTCTGGTGCTGTAAGACGCGGTGACTAATCGCGACGTTGTCAAACCATCACAACCTCTGTTGTATGCAGGTTGTGTAGGCTTTTAAGGTACTGTCAGCAACGGCTCCAGTTGCCATTAAAGTCTTTACTGGTTATTCTTAAAGGATATTAGAAAAACCTTTGAATGTTGATCTTTTAAAATGGGTATCAATCTTTACTGGTTACTTTTGTTAACTGTAAGAAAAACCATTCTTAACCACTTCGCTCAGGTCGAATTTTGCAACAATAGATATGTATTGTACTTCAAGCATACATGTGTGCTGTTACGAGCGGAGTAGTTAAGTTGATCACGTAGATGGTTACTCGAGGTGCTGCTAATAGTACAATCCCGAGTTACCGGTATGGATTAAACATTTACATGTCTTGCTTGTGCTAGTAGTAGCTGCTCATTCTTAACCAAACTGGGAATAATTCAACTACGTGATTCACAAAATAATCTTGTCTCTCCGCATAAACTAGAAACAGGGACCATCAAATCAAGAGACCAACTTTCAAACCACTACACCACGCAGGCAGTTTTAGTGAAGGTACTTGTGAGATAGGTACTTAGTTGTTGTAGGTATCACCCGCACGCATCTTGGTACCAATAGCGGTCATTAACCTGGACTGGTCATTGACCTATGCTGTAGGTAGAAGTTAGAACAAAGTCAGCTGATAGGTATAGCTGGGCCGCGCGTGACGTTGCCATACTAAAAGCCACCTAGTGTACCTAATAGGGTGATCCACACTTACGTACGATCCTGAGATAAGTTTAAGTGCGATTATTTAAATTTTTTTGTTCTTAGTCAGGTGTAAAAAATAAATACATATTTTCTAAAATTTTATAACCATTACGTATGTTGAAGCTGCGCACTGACTAAAAATAACCCTGTATAGAAAAACAATTAATTATACTTGTGTCTAACTGTTCTTTTTATCGAGTGGGACACCAAGTGATGACCCGATCGTCGGGTCATCGGGTCGTCGTCTAACTGTTGACTGAGAATTACTAGAAGTTAGGTCCGACCGCACTCAGCGAAACTGCACGACGCGACACGATGCGACAAAAATATACCCTATCTATGAAATTGCAGCGGAACCACACGCACAGCACAAAACAGCAAAAAAATCATACAACAAAAATGACGGAAAAAAACACAGAAAAAAGCCTTGCGTGCGAACAGTGCGGCGGCTAGTGACACACTGGCGGCCTGGCGACGACAAGTGACAACCCGCGGAGATTAGCTCCCGTAGGGAAGCCGCCAGTGGAACATACCTAAACCGTGGAGTGAAACCGCCCTGCTTCAACTTTGATAAATTTTGCGCCTAACTTGCTGATGTAGGTAGATACCCAGATACTGCAATCAGATGATCAGACATGTCAGATACTGCAAAACAGTGTAACCTTTATCAAATCCCTATACACCCTTATTCAAGTTTTTTCGATATGTACAAATACCAACCCAAATGAAAAACTTCTTTCTGGATCACAGTCAACGTACAAGCCTGCGGGTAGAGCAACCGTATATTTTTTTACTGGTGCACAATAACCAGAGTCAAACTTAACAGTATCTTGTATAGAGGGTATTTAGTGTACAATCTTAAAAGAATGGTAAGAACATCAATGTATATCAATAAAAGGGACGGAAAACTAACCACTTTGGATAGATCTGGCAACCCTTTGCGTAAAGAAAGCACTTGCAGCGCCTTGTCCATGTTGCTGGCTCCCCATAGTATATATTTTTCAAAGCTGAGAGGCTCAAACGTTAGTGACGAATGGATGGACTCTTATTTTAAGACTGGTTTTCAATGTGACGCTACCTAGACTGAGATCTCAGGTCAGAAAATTGGGGAGCCAGCGACATGCTTTTAGGTTAGAATTTCAGAGATATCATCAGATTACTTGTTAACGGCGCAATGTGCCAAAAAGATGGCTATGCCAAAGAAATGTGACGGAATATGTGACAGCTACAAGCAAATTCAATAGCTATGTGACTTAACTGGAGCTGAGAAATAAGCCATGGAATGTTTCCAACCCATGTCGCTGGCTCCCCAAAAAACCGGAATCCGAAATCTTTGCAAGTATTACCTAAAACTACTAACCAAAGAGGAATTCTCGATCGTAATGTAGTAAGTACTCGTTCTTCAAACAATCTCCTCTAGAATCAGCTTCGTTTTTGAGAAAACCAACATTTGTTTTTGTATGAATATAAGGGTAACTACATCGTTCAACCCTTTTTGGGACAGTTTCAGGAACTTATGGCTTTTGATTTCCGTACAGATTTTACTATAAATGACCTTAAATAATATTAAGAAAGTGCTCTGCTTTAATTGATTTCTACAATTAATAAATAAATATCGTTTATTCTCATAACTGTAGCGTTGTTACATTTTCACAGTCTGTACAACATGTATGTAGGTACAGTCGGTTGTAGCACATAAAGTAACAGGGATACTCCAAAAGAACTGAATTATTTTTATCCCCAGTTAATACATAATCAAAATTTAAACTTATTCTAATAAAAGAAGTAATTTTCTACTAAAACTATAACTATTTTATTCATGTCAAGAAAAAAATATTGCTAAGGACAAAAATGATTCATCTCTTTTGGAGAACCCCTGGTACCTTATGTGCTATTCTTATCGATTCCTTCCACTCCTATGAATCATGCTGAACCTGGTCCTAGTCATAGGTTATGAACGGCGGCAGCGGCGTGCAATCGATTTACTTCTCGTGCGGCGCTGGCTTAGGACGGACGTTACCTTCCAAATACTACGTGCTAGGTCAACTTAATGTGATTTGTCGGTTAATTTGTGCTAATTGGTGTTCGTTAAAGTTATCTCGTGTTCTGTTAAATTTCGGTTCCGTTATAATTTGTAAAAAATCATTGATTGTGAAAATAAAATCATTTAGGCTAAGTTGCGTGTTATTTAAAAAAATCAGTTACACCCCTTGTTCGTAAAATCAGGCGTGGGATAAAAAAAAAACGCGTTCCTTTGCTCGTTTGCCACCTAAATTAGTTGCTCGTTTGCCACCTAAATTAGTGTGAATTAGTGCTTTTAATTTGTCCTTTGTTTCTGTGGGTAAGTTTGTTTTTTTTTACTTTTCGTGTTTTTCGTAATTATGTCGGGACGGTCGTCGAGGTTACGAAACTGCGACCGTTCGCCGAGACGTGAACGTTCGCTAGGAACTTGAAGTAGATCGCATCATCGCAATCGTTCAAATCGGGACCGCGATGCGCGTACGCCTCCCTTGATAAATGGCGGGCATACTTCTGAAAATAGACGAAATGTGTCTACCAGGCACCGGAATGAGTCCCGTAGTCCACCCGCTTCTCGTAGACGTCGAGACAGCTCGTACGGTTGCCGCGATGGCTCACGGAATGAGGCTTTAGGTCAAAGGTAAGTTACAACATTCATCTACAATGGTAAACGATACCACGTCACACCGGGATGCAAGTAGTCACTCGCCAGCGCCGCCTGCGGTCGCGTCAACCCCAATTAGTGAGCGCGTTGAGGCTAGGGTCGAGTCTATCTCAAAACCAGATTCTCAATTACCGAACATGTGCGTCGGCGAGACAAACGATGTAGTAGACAAGATTGCAGGAGCATTGTCTGTTTTGGCTCAGGGAAGATCGCATTCGAAGATCGAAGAACAGCGGCGAAAATATATAATAAACTACCTGACAACTTGAAATATGAACCTAAAATAAATACGTTTAAAAATAAATTAACATCTATTCTTAAATCAAAGGGATACTATGACATAAATGAATTTTCTGCGATGGGTGGCTCTAGCTTAGTTTTCAATCTGGCATCTGTGCTAGCTGATTTTTGATGGATTATTTTGTGTTAGGCTTTGACATTTTGTTGGAATCATTTGTATTTGAATTTTTGTATATATTGCTTTTTCCTATTTTATTGATTAATTGACGATATGTATAACTATAATAATATTAATAATTAAATAACTGTACATTTCTGTTTAATTTTGCGTTGCTATGCTGGGGTAAGTTAGGTATTAATGACGGTCTATGAATGCGCCGCGATTTCGCACGCATCGCTCTGGGCATATGTTGTCCCTTTCTCGCTCGCGGGGCGAGGGTGGCGGCGTGCGCGCGGGCCGCCTGGTAGGCCAAGCGGTGATTTCTGCACCGCACTACCAGTCACTCAAAACCGTTCGGACGAGAACGTATTGTGTTTTGTACGGATTTCCCGCCACGCGTTTTGTGATGCCGCGTGTAATGGACGATTCAATTTGAGATCGCGCGTGTTGATGCATCGTATTATTGCGGTTCTCCTGGGTTATACTAGAATACCAGGCTTAGTGATTGTTGGATGTCTCGACGTCTTCCACGTGAGCGTCGCGTTGAATAGGCATCAAGTGGCCATATCGGCTCGCGTTTTGTACGGCCCTAGTTCGTGTTGGGTCACGCGTAATGACTAATAACAAAGTGGAATACGAACAAAAGCTGTGAGTGGTTTGAAGTGAATAACGCGCCAAGGCTGTAGTGGAATGCTGGGTGTCGATATCTTTTCCACCCAGCCCTGTAAGTACCAACGGAATCCTTGTTTGATCCATTCCCTGAACTTCCTTTCTCCGTTGGGTATTTATGCATTTGCGCCGGCACGTGACTGTAAGTGTTAAACCTAGTTGTTTTAGTATAAAACTGTTTTCTCGTGTTAATGGTGTGTTCCCTTTAGTCATATTTGTTGTACCATTATCATTGTGACTCCTTAGTACGAAATGCGGAATTCGTGGGGTGATATAATTTGGAGGTACTTACTTATAATCTAGTGCTAATACGTGTGACGTAACGCCAGATCGGCAGACGGTATTTACTACCGACTTGAGTTATGTAAGGGTTGGAACACATCATTTGCCAATTTCAATCAACTTAGTTAATTAAGTTAAATAGATTTAGGTTCACGTTTAATTCATAGTATGCGCTGCTATATTGTGCAGCGTACATGCTTTTTAGCGCTGCGTAACGCGGCCATTGTCTGCCTTCAGTTGAACTCCTGGTATTTTACTCGAAATTTACCTGTGTAAATCGCTTCCACTGCGGGAGTTTAGCTTGGAATTAGACAATTTTTGGTAGCAGAGCGTGGTTCAGAAAACCACTAGATTTAAGATTATTTTAGTATGAGATTTTTAATCTACCTACATAAAAAAATATATTTATTGTGATTGTAGTGTGTGCCCTGTGTAGAATATCCTATCGGTAGGATCAAGGCCAATCAATTAGTGAATTGCTTGTTATTATCGTTGTGTTTACCCTGTGCGGATATCCTAACGGTAGGATCAGGGCCGATTGTCTATTATTGTTTTTTATTGTAAGGTTCGGTGTTACTTTGGGTTGGTACCATGGCTCCCACAATTAGACAGCTTCAGGCGAAAATTAGAGCGCACCTAATGTGGTTCGCGACTAAGCAGGCGATGGTCGGTCGCTGGGACCGAGAGGACGCACTCATCGCTTGTGCGCAACGGATTGACGAACGGGTCGCGGAGGTGTTGGATTGCCTCACTGGATGCGAGGAGTTATTTGATGGGACGCCTGATGAGGAGGTCAAACTTACGGTCCGGACGAATGTGACCCAGTGCATGGAGATGGGGCAGGAGATCCAGCAGGCGGCTGCTGTGATCACCAGGCGTAGAGCTGGGGAGCTGGACCCACCCCATGGTCCGCGGGGACCGGGGGTGCAAGTGCCCCTGCCGGCTGTGGCGATTCCGGTCTTCCACGGGGACTACACGGATTGGACCCGATTCCAGGATCTGTTTGACAGTGTGATTCATAACCGCACTGACTTGCAGCCGGCATATAAAATGGCACAATTGATGGCCAAGCTGCAAGGTGAGCCCCATGAGCTGGTAAAGCATCTACCAGTCGATGATGCAAGTTACGAGACGGCTCGCGGTTTGCTGATCGAGAGATACAGCAACAAACGTCTCATGATTGACCAACTCCTGGAATAGTGGCTCACCGTGCCGACCATCACACGAGGGACGGACCTCAGGGCCAAGGTCCTCAACCCTGTCTGCGTTGCAGTGAACGCTCTTGAGAGACAGGGGATGCCGGTGTCAGGCTATGATTATATCCTGGTCCACACGTTGTTGCGCCGCCTGCCGAGCGACATGGCCGCTCGTTTTGAACAGTCACACGGAGGTAAGACATCTGATTACCTCCCGACCTTCGAGGAGCTCAAGTCCTTCCTCGAGGCCGAGTGCAGGCGGGTAGATACCCAATTTGGAGAGTCGCCTCACGCGGAGTCTGCGGCCGCTCGCCGCCCGGAACGGCCGGGTGCACAGGCGCGAGACGGTAAGAGTAGGCCACCCAGGCGATACAATGTCGCTAATTTGGAATAGAGGTGTGCCTACTGCAGAGAGGCGGGGCATCAGGTGACTGCGTGTGAGGAGTTCGCTGCACAGCGGGTGCAGAAACGTCGTGGTGTGGTGCAGCAACGGCGTTGGTGCTTTAGGTGTATGGGGCCGCATCAGGTGCGAGAGTGCCCATCAAGCACCAACTGCAGGTACTGCCAGGGTGCCCACCATCAGCTCCTATGCAAGAACCGCAGCGGAGATTACGGAGGCAGAGCTGACGCGGGTCAGCGGACGGAGTCTGCCCTACCTAGACGGGAGCAACGCTCCCCACCCCCTCCAAGGAGGAGTCCTCTTCCACCAGGGTTTCAGGGACGAGGCCAGGGGCATCAGCAGGTGATGCCCCCTTCACCACGCGCGAGACAGTCACCACCTCGGCAGCAGGTGCCGGAACAGGGTAGGTGGTCACAGGTCCAAGGTCAGGGGCACCCATCACAAGTACGTGATGCTACGGGCGGGTGCCGATACCAGGGCCAGTACATGCAGTACTCGGCGGGACTGAACAACATGGTGAGTTCCCATGACCCACGCATGCCTCTCCCCTTGGCTGAGCACCCGCGGCTACAGGCGCATCCACGGTACGCGCGCCTGCCGCAGGGTTACTATAGGCTGCCAGCCATGGCGTACAGGACCAGAGATCCCTATCAGCAGGAGTGGGACCCACTCGAAGGTGTACGGAGAGAGGGGACCCCCCCGCAGGACGCGGACACTCCGCGCTTAGATTCCTGCTAGGTAATCGCCGCCTACACGCCAGCTTCGGCCCCCCGGCCAATTACGGTATTGTTGCCTACGGCAATGATTTGGGTATGGGGATACGGTGGCCGCAGCATACAGGTAAGAGCCTTGTTAGATACAGGGGCTCAGGGTTGTATTGTGTCTAGTAAGCTGGTGAGTAGGCTACGCTTAAATATAAGGCCCACAACGGATGGGGCTGTAGGTATTGGAGGTGTAGATGTGCCTGACGTTCGGGGTCAGGTGAACTTCGAGTTCACATTAGGTAATACAGGTACAGGGGTCAGCTATCATGCCTCAGCAGTGGTGCTGGATGAAGTGGTAGGGAAACTTCCTCAGGTTCGGTTACCGTCAACGGTACGAGGGTTAACCACAGGCTTAGAGTTAGCTGATCCTGAATTTGATACTCCTGGTACGGTGGACGTTCTCCTTGGGTCAGACGTCCTCGGGAGATTCTGGTGTGGCAGAAAACGGGTACTTCAGCAAACTGGTTTAGTGGCCGTTGATACCACAGGGGGGTATGTTATTTTTGGCCCAGTTTGGAGACCTCAGGACCTACCAGAGGGCGATACGGTTCTCTATGGTAGTGTGTTGTCGGAGGTGCTGCAGAGGTTTTGGGAGTCTGAGGAGCCACCCACAGCGGATAGACGGAAGCCAGAGGATGACGAGTGCGAGCTGTTCTATCAGTACAACACTGCACGAAGTTCGTCAGGTAGGTTTGTTACCAGGCTGCCATTTCTCCCAAACCGCCCCTCCTTAGGTAGTTCGCGACAGATCGCGGAACGGAGACTACTGGCTATGGAGAGAAAGATGAAGCGAGATGCAGCACTTCGGCAGAAGTATATCGAATTCATGAGGGAGTACCTAGAGTTAGGCCACATGTCGGTGTCCAGCATAGATTGGAGGTGTGTCGAGCATTACTACATACCACACCTGGCTGTTTTGAAGTCACCGGAGGCGAAGATACGGGTAGTGTTTGACGGTTCTGCTCCTACATCGAATGGTGTGTCTGTGAACCAGTGTCTGCACGCGGGTCCCAAGTTGAACCGGGACATTGTGGACATCCTCACAGATTTTCGGTTGCACCAAGTAGCGTTCGTCGCAGACGTCAAAATGATGTTTCGCCAAACAATTATACACCCGGATGACCGTCGGTACCAGCTGATTTTGTGGCGTGAGAGCCCTGACGAGCCGATGGTCACTTATGAGCTTAACACGGTAACGTATGGTCTGAAGCCAAGTCCGTTTTTGGCAGTACGCACGCTGCGAGAGTTGGCCGCACAGGAAAGGGTAAGATTCCCTCGAGCCGCAGCAGTACTGGATCGCGACGTCTACGTGGATGACATCTGCACGGGTGCAGATAGCGTGCAACAAGCACTGCTACTACGAGACGAGCTGATCGCGATCATGGAATCAGGAGGTTATGAGTTGCGGAAATGGCTGTCCAGCTGTCCAGAGCTCCTGGCCGGGTTGCCAGGTGAGTTCCAGCAGGACCCGCACCTTTTCGAGAACCCGGACAATCCAAATACGTTGAGCATCCTAGGGGTGCAATATAGGCCAACGCATGATGTCTTTACGTATCAGATCGAGCCAGACCTTTTGCAGAAGACTTGGACGAAGCGTTCGGTATTATCGACGATCGCCAGAACTTTCGATCCTAACGGGTGGATCGCACCGGTGACGTTCATGGCGAAGTGCTTCTTGCAAAGGTTGTGGATAGCAAACTTGGGTTGGGACGACCAGCTCTCCGGAGAGCTGTTGAATGATTGGACCAAGTTTGTGACCACCTTACCAGGGATCGTACGCATCGCCATACCTCGCAAGTTGCTCCCATCGGTGGGATGTAAGGCTACCCTACATGGGTTTTGTGATGCCTCGGAGCGAGGGTACGCGGCAGCTGTCTATTTGCGGACAGTCAGTTCAACGGGAACTGTAGACGTGCGTCTAGTTATGGCCAAGAGTAAGGTGGCTCCGGTTAGGACAAGATGGACCATTCCAAAGTTGGAATTGGCGGGAGCAGCGCTTCTCACGCGCTTGCTACATCATGTCGCTAGTAATCTACGCGGTACCATCAATTTGGATGAAACGGTGTACGCATGGACCGACAGTAGGATAGTTCTGTGCTGGTTACAGACGTCGGTACATACTCTTGAGGTTTTCGTGGCAAATCGGGTGTCACAGATTAAAGGATCGGAAACTCCGTTGGTATGGAGACACGTACCGGGAGAACAGAACCCAGCGGACTGCGCCTCACGGAGATGTAGGGCCCCTGATTTGGTAGGTCACTCACTGTGGTGGGGACCTCAGTGGCTGACTGAGTCACCTGAGAGATGGCCATACAATGAGTGCGGGTCGCCGCTTGGGCCACCTGATCGAGGTTTGCGAGTGAACGTAGGGCAGATCGTACCTAAGCCTAGTGCGGCTTTCTTGCTGGAACGATACAGCTCCCTCGACAAACTTCTAGGGGTGACAGGTTGGATCAAACGGTTCGTGAACAACTGTAGAAAACCTCAAGCAGAACGGAACTTGGCACCTGTCCTCTCGCCTGCGGAGCGGAATGCGGCTCTAAGTTTATTGGTTAGGGTCGTCCAGGCGGAACATTTTGAGGAAGAGGCCACGCTGCTCAGGGATGGCCGTGGAAAGCTGAAGGGAGGTCTTGTGCGCCTCAACCCGTTCGTGGACGAGCATGGAATGCTCCGGGTTGGAGGTAGACTTCGGAACGCTAACCTGTCCTTTTCAGCACGGCATCCGCTGTTACTCCCAAAGAAGGGACCTTTGGTAGAACTTATAGTTAGGGATCGTCACCAGAAAAACTCGCATGCGGGCTGCAATGCACTTTTGGCTATTCTGCAGCGCGAGTTTTGGATCTTGTCTGGACGACGTACGGTACGGAGCATTGTGTTTCGGTGCTTGCCTTGCTATCGGTTGAAGGCAGCCACAATGCAACCTCAGATGGGAGACCTCCCACCGGACCGGGTGACGGAAGCCTGGACGTTTGCGGGTGTGGGAACGGACTTTGCGGGGCCTTTTATGGTAAAGGCATCACGCCTTCGCAACGCGAAGTCAATCAAGGCGTATTTGTACGTGTTTGTGTGCCTAGCAACCAAGGCCGTCCACTTGGAACTCGTGGCCGACCTCACTATCTAGATCATAGAATTAGCGTGTCGATAACATGTTTAGTAACAACGGAAAATATGGCTTGTATTTTCCGGTGACAGACAAGTGGACTGCATCATCATTCACCATTCTTAAGCTGACGTAACACCTTTATTCTAGATAGAAAGGTATTTAGCTTCTTCCGCACTTATGATGGCTAGTAATTCAGCTAGTTGAATGCACCACGTGTACGACCGCAAGTTAATGCAAATGCACAAGCGATGCACTTTACTCGCACTACTTTCACCGTTTTACACTCTACACGTGTTTCGCCCCTCCACGGAGCATCATCAGGAGAGAGTTCCGAGCACTGACAGTGCTCGGAACTCGACTCGGCGAAACACGTGTAGAGTGTAAAACGGTGGAAGTAGTGCGATTTATGTATTTGCATTAACGTAAGACCGCAAGTTAATGCAAATGCACAAGCGATGCACTTTACTCGCACCACTTCCACCGTTTTACACTCTACACGTGTTTCGCCCCTCCACGGAGCATCATCAGGAGATCTTCGACAGTCTCGCAGACTCGGCGAAACACGTGTAGCGTGTAAAACGGTGGAAGTAGTGCGAGTAAAGTGCATCGCTTGTGCATTTGCATTAACTTGCGGTCGTACGCGTGGTGCATTCAACTAGCTGCATTACTAGCCATCATAAGTGCGGAAGAAGCTAAATACCTTTCTATCTAATTCAATCAAGATGGACTTTCGCAAAGTAACGCCTGATACAATTACTTACCTTTATTCTCTCCGGGGTAAGCAGACCGTAACAGTCGTAAATACGATCGTTTCGCCACGTTTCATAAATATTTGACAATTGATTTTTTTTAACAACTGTTGTGACAGGTTGTCAGCCCGTCGTCTAAAATTGTACTACCATATAAACTTCGACTACTCGATGTAGCACTAAGGCGGTGTCGTAACATTGCAGCGTTGCGGCGGCGGCGGCGGCCCATAAAAAAAGTTGCTAGATTTCTCCGCTGATTTAGGACAGTATTTTTTTATTTAGATGACAGTTTAATTTATATCTTGTTTTTACTGTATTTCCTGTGTACAATAAAGTATTTTTGAATTTGAATTTGACAGTTTCTTTAATTCGCCGGCCCCATATTCAAAGTTTTTTTGTTATGTACGGTCGCGTTCAAAAGTGGAGTCATAGTTAACGCAAACCTCAGAAAACAAGTCGCTCGCACCCGCGGCGACACTCACACAATGACACAAATGACGTATAACATACTATTATTGACGAACTACCATTGTATAATAGGCTGAGTAGTATTGACTATTTCACTACGTGAATCATAAACTTCGGTAGCTTGGTCGGTAGCGCGGTCAAGCAATTTCTTGGTCGTTATTGTGGAGACAATGGTTCGAATCCTATATCATCGTTTTAGTTTTTATTTTATCAAATGAAGTAAAATTTAGTAAATTTTGAATTTGATTTTAGTTGTTGCTAGATCGTTTGCGCGATAGTGCGTGTTCTAAGTGTTTTTTAACCTAAGCTTATTTATTAAACTTCAGTGTTTATTTCTCGAAATGCATACTATTAACAGTTTGCAGGATAGGCAGCGTATTGTTGCGCTGCATGATATTGGATTTAATTTAGCTCAAATTGCTAATCAGACTGGTCTGGTCGTAAGTATAGTTTTATTTCATTACAATTGTATTTTAAATATTGAAAACTTTGACTTATTGTATGTTGGTAGCTGTAAACCGATTATTAGTAACTTTTTATATTACTAATGCTACTTTGTTTTAGTGGAAGACTGTTGAACGTTGGGTTACACGTTTTGAAGAGGAAGGTAGCGTAAAAACTCGACCGCGCAGTGGCCACCCATGTCTTATTATCGATTCACTGCGGAGGATGATGGTGCAACAAAATGAAGAAAATGGTTTCATACGGACGTCTCTTTATGCGAACATGTTTGAAACATCGGCACTAACCGTTCGTCGAGCCCTGCATGGTGCAGGAGTACACCATAGAAAGCCAACCAAGAAGCCTGGTCTAACAGCAGAGCATAAACGTAACCGATTATCGTTTGCCAGAAATCTATGGGGCTGGATGTCTGCCGCTGGTCCAGGCGAATTAGTAGCACAAGAAACAAGGCGAGCAACTGCCGCTAATTATGTTGATAATTGTCCAGTGCATCGAGCTGCCGTGGTGAATAATTAGTTAAGCCAACACCATACACAAAATTATCAGCAATGTATGCCGAAGCGGGCCCGATAAATCGTTGCTGTGGTCACTCAACCTCTGTTTTCCTGCTTACCCGCCTACTATTTCATTAGGTATTTGTGGAACATTACATTAGCAATTAAATTATGCTAAAACATCGATATATATTTATATAAGATTGATCATTACTAGTCAGTTATCTTAAGGCTTAGCTTCAATATCTTTTCATTACGAAAACGAATACTTAAGCTTAAACCTTGAGATGTAGGCAAATAACTGATATATTCTTATTACAATTACTTTTACTTCCGAGAAAAGTGCAGCATCGTTAAACATAGAACAATAAAATAATTACTAACGAAGTTATTACTTAAATATCTTTATTGAAAGATTCAATCCAAGATTTGGATCATTCCTATGATCTTATAAATAATTATCGATGTTTCAGCTAATGAAAACTTATTTAATTTCACATAATATTGTGTTTTACCATTCAAACAAAACTATTAACTACGTATTACGACACCAATAATTTTATATAGTTTTACTAAACTTATGGGTACCAAAAGTTCTCATTCATGTCATTATGTTATTGAAATATAAAGTAATACCTACCAATAAAATAATTTCTTACCTTACTGTTTGTTTCATTACAATATTATATGTATGTATGTTTTTAGATATAATGTTTTGATACATAATTAACAATAAACATTTATAGATATAATACATAGATGAATATATAGAAAAACATTATTTAAAATAATTATTACTGGAGAAAATATGGTAAAAACATTTTAAAAAAATACATTATTCCTATACAGAGACGGAACGGGAACCCGGTTCCGTTCTGAATAGAAGGTAAGAACTATTACCGCTAAGCTACGGTCGCTTGTGATCAAATGGCCGAAATAAAGATATGTCATCTATTGCTTTACTACAAGTGAACGAATAAGGATAACCTGTAATATAATATGTTCTAGACAAACCAGTGTAATGTTTACTTTGTGGTAATGTGGTGGCGAATAGGCTATCACCAAGTAATTATTTCAAAGATTACATAGATTTCGTTTATAGGTGGTAATCTGTTAAGTTTTAATGCTTCGCCTTAAGGTGGACTTTTCTACTTACAGTCTATAATCTTACGTGTGTGCGTAAGTTAGTAAAGTAAGTGCAGAGGATAATAACCCGTATTGCAGTCTGTCACGTGGCCTAACTATGACTCCACTTATGAATCCGACCGTACAAAACCAACAAAAATAAAAAAGTACTTTCTGGATCACAGTCAAGGTACAAGCCCGTGGGTTGAGCAACCATGATTCTTGCACTGGTGCACAAAGGATAAGGTATCTGAGAGGGTATCAGGTATAGAAGTCTGAAAAAGGATGGTAAGTAAATCACCAAAAGGAAAGGAAAACTATCCGCTTTGGAAAGATCTGGCAACGTTGTGCGTTAACAAGCGCTCGCAGCGCCTCTGTCGCAAGTTTATGTAACTATTTTACGATATGATCAGACAAGCTTGGCCTTTATCATGAAATAGCCGCGCAGTTAGTTGATCATATCGACACACGAGTTTTTATCATTTATCTGGCCAACTCATATCATGAAGTGGTTAATAGACCATTGGCCTCTTCATGGAATGTGACCATATCATAAAATGATCGAAAATTTCATGGTCTGGCCAATTTGTCGCTAAGGCCTCAAAAGATACACGGTATCTCATCACTTAGGTATGCAAAATATCAACATCAAATCCACGAAAGCCCAGAATTCAAAAGTCATTTAAATCGGAAACTTTGCATGTTAGAGTTCGTCAAATGGTTTTTCATTTCAGTTTTCAGTTTGATCAATCATAGGTTCCGCGCTTCGGAGAGCACGTTTAACACTCGGGTCCGGTTGTTAGACGGCTGTCATTGCATGAGGCAACGATGTCAAAAGTTTACTACTAATAGTAGGCGATTTAAAACAATGACACCAAGGTTCATCGGGGCTGTTGTCGACTCAGTCATACTCACACACGACAAAAAAAAAACCAAGACAGTGGCGTGGGTATCAGGACAAAAGATAGACAGCAGGACCACTTGCACTTTTTTTGATGATTCATTAATTGATACCTTAACTAATTATTTTTATCTTTCTGTTTTTTTTTCCGTGATTTAGTTACAATTCTAACAATTAGTAGGTACTTCGTTTTTTTTTATTTTTTATAAGAGGTAAGATTTTCATTGTTTGTTTGTTGGTCATTATGCCCACCGAATCACGAAACCACTCGGTTTGGATAGTATCCCATACAAATTCATTCAAACCAAGTGACAATCGCGAGAATGGAAAAAAGACTAGAGTGATCCTTCTGTAATACCTACTCTCGATTTTTTGGTTCAGTCTGCAATCTCCTAACCAAATTCAAAAGTGATAAAACTTTATGGGTGTCCCGCGGGAATCGAACCTGAGACTTTGGATCCTGAGCCAAACGCTTAGACCACTAGATCATGGAATCACCGATCGCTGTCAACACTCGACTACTCGTACTGTACTCGCAAATCTCGAATAGGTACATAAATTTGTGGTGTGTGTGAGCGAGCGCGGGCGCGGCCGACGGTGGTGGCAGCGGCGGTTTCTTTGTCGGCACGCGTCAAAGACGCTGGGCGGGGCTTCGAGGGATACATGCAGCCAATAATCGATAGGCCCACTTTTTTTCAAACTCAGAAGTCGGAAGTAAAAAATTTGTTGAACCCCGGTCGCGCGCGAGTGGTAACACTGCATAATAAATGGAATATTTAAATGTAGTTTTTATATGTACTTGTAATATTTAACTACTTCTAAGTATATTTACTTTATATGTAAATACTGACATTAAGCTTATAAATAAATTATTCTTATTATTCTTATTATAATTAATAAGCATCACAGTGTGTTTACCGTACGTGCGCTCTTGTTTAGTTTGAGTGGTATTATTTTTTTGTGATGGCTGATAGGTTTTCTGCTCTTGAATATTTGCGTATGATAATGTGTTATGGTGAAGCGCGCGGTAATGCTTAGAGCGCTGAGGATTTACACCTCCCGAGGGAAAGTCGCGTCGTCACGCGGGCCGCTCAGAGGATCTTGGACAACCAGCCGAGGGTGCCGGAATATTCTGGAAGTGGTCCAAAGAAATCCACGTTTGGGCACTTGTTCTGCTGCGAGGCAATTACGCCGAGGTGGACATGGGCCCCGAGTTTCTCATTGGATTGTCCACAAAGTATTAAGAAGGGATAGGCAACGCCCCTTATCACATGCACAAAGTCCAAGCGCTGGTTCCAGGGGACAGGCAGCGCCGAGTTCAGTACTGCAGGTGGTTGGCACACCAGCAAAGCCGGAGTCCTACGTTTGTTTCTCATGTGATTTGGACAGATGAGTCCACATTCACACGCAACGGCATGTGGATTAGGCGAAACAAACACGTCTGGGCCCACCACAATCCTTTCGAAGTCCAGAAAACTGGCCATCAAATACGTTCGTCAGTAAATGTTTGGGCTGGTATTTAGAAAATAGAATCATTGGACCAATTTTTTTGCCCAATCGGTTAAGTGTATTTGGATTTCCTGCAAAATGTATTGAAAAGAGAACTGCAATCCTTGCGCGCTGATATGGACCAGGAAATACTTGAAATAAACGGTGATGATGATGATATCCCCTTGAGCCACTTTCCCAATATTTGGTTTCAACATGATGGCGCCCCCCCGTATACAACAATAGCAGTTCGTGAATACTTGGATCGAGTATTATTTCGAGTAATATTTGGTTTCAACATGATGGCGCCCCCCCGTATACAACAATAGCAGTTCGTGAATACTTGGATCGAGTATTCCGCGACCACTGGATTGGCCTGTTCGGCTCGCATTTGTGGCCAGCCCGTTCTCCTGATTTAACTCCACTCGATTTTTTCTTGTGGGGATATGTTAATGAGCGGGTTTTTAATACCGAGTGCACGACGGAAGAAGACATGCGGAGGAGAATCAAAGCTGTACGCCCAACTCCTAAGGGACATTGTCGAAGACCCAACCTTAATGCCGAGGCTGCATGCAGAAATTCTACGCCGCCCACGCGTCTATGAACGTCTTGGAGGTGCCCAGTTTGAGCCCTATCTAATAAGATCATCGAGATCTCAAGGTAAGTAAGTTTATTACCTACATTTAAATTTCAGGTAAGTAGTAGGTACTATCAGTAACACATCAACCTACCCCATTTAAGGGACCCTTAGCTTATACCAGTTATTCTTATTAAATGAATAAAAACCCGTATAAGATAATCCCTTAAATGGGTAGTTTGATGTGTTGGCTGATAGTAAGTAGGTACCATAAAGTAGGTGCTAATCTGATTTAATACTAAAATCTGGCGGCATTCTAAGTTGTTCACTAATTAGGCCCACCTCGATTAGACCCAGTGGGTCTAATTTAGCGAGTTTGATTTTTACCTGCTAAGCCTGTAACCATTTAAACCCACAGACAAAACAGGTGAAGTTTGGTACAATTCTCACGTAAAGTTACGTTCTTCTTCTCTGTGGGACACTGAGTCGATGAACGACCCGATGAACCCTAGTGTCATAGATTATCAACCACCTACTACCACTAGTAGGCCTCCAACATGGTGATGTAACGACCGCCTTCTAAGTAATAATAACAGCTACCAAAACTGACGGCTTGACGTGCCCTCCGAAGCACGGCACCATCTTTCTTACGGACAATCAGGTGGTTCAGTCGGTAATGTCCTCTTCAGACCGGGAACAAATTTACAAAGTAATAATATCAACTTTGAGTGACGCACCAGGAATCGAACCCGGAACCTTTACGCCGCAGGCAGTCATACTATCACTGCGCACTCATCGGGCGACAAAAAGTTACGTAAAAATAATTATCATAGATTTTTTGAGAAGATCATATCATACATTATTTGAGAATTTTACTTATTTTGTTTCAATCCGTTGACATACGGACTGTACTTTAAACCAAATTTCACGTGATTTAAGTGTGGGTCTAATTGGTGACAGTTTCAGGGTAGAATTGAATTTCAAATTTTAAAACACTTCCCGTGTTAGGTGTTCAATTTTTGAAAACTTGCAAAATTTTCAAGTGCGGGCAGGATTTGAACCTGCGACTTTCGCATTACTAGTGGGCAGTGGCGACGCCTCTTCCATCTAGGCTACCGCAGCTCAATCCTTGCCCGCCTATTTTGCAAGTGTATTTTAATGCCAGTAACGCGTGGCACGGCATCAAAAACAAAAAGTTGCAGGGTAGGTAAAAATCAAAGTCATTTATTAGAACTACAGGGTCTAGTCACGGTAGGTCTTATGTACAAAGAAGGTAAAGAAGGAAGGAAGGTGTAGTTAACGCAGACTTAGGTACCTGGACTGATATCAAACTTAAAGAAATGTGAGGTTTTTCGTAAATCTTGCATGAAAGTAGGGTACCTATTCCATTTTTTGAATTTTATTTGCATGATCGTTTAGTATAGGTGAGGTCACGGGTGTACGGACGTAAAGATTAGGTACGTTCAATCCTAACATCGTGCCGCACGTGTAAAGACTCCCTCCCTGTCTTTACACGTGCGGCACGATGTTGCGGTATTTTATCGGTCCGCGAAAGCAAGTACACTAAAAGTATTGTTAGACACTCAAACTGCCAATGTAAGTCTAACGTGCATGGTAAAAGAACGGTCCAAATTCCAAACTGTCTATCTTAGCCTAATCTTGACTGTACAAAGCCGCACCGTCGCACGGCTGCCATTTACCGCACGGTGGTGCGGCATCGTATGAGCTAGTCCACATCTCCGCGCCGCGGGGCGGTTTACGGTGCTAGCCGAGAGAGTCCACACCACGGCTTGCCGTGAGATTAAACCGTGCCGTGACGTGGAAATTCACAGTGAAGCAACATAGCATAGGTATCACGGCGATGTTGATGTTTGGATATGATTAGTTATTAATAAATGAATTAAAATCAGCCTTGCAATTTCTTTGGGAACAAAAATAAGTTTTGTACACCAAAACAAATTAATTAAATAACTGGATACGGTTTAGTGTACACCGTGCGCTCCATGAATTTCCATGGTACCACGCTTGACGGCACGCGCTACGGAGATATGGACGAGCCCTAAGAATTGATAAGAAAGTCGGGCGGGGGTCGACGTGTGGATTTAACACTTCTGTTTTATCCGAGCAACTATTTCGCGGCTGTGTATACGATACGATATCCGATTGAGCTTTATGCATGTTGATGAAACAAAAAAAGTAGGTACCTATGAAATAACGCAAACTGTCACGAGAAGAACGGTCCTACAAAAAATTTAAGAGTTAACCCACAAAACATAAAGATTTCCAATAACATCTCTTTTACTATGAGAGTGAAAGAGGACTGACAGTTTGACCAATGATGCTATTTTATTAATCCCAAATGTGTGGGTTTCTGCTTTCAGTTTTTGTTACACCGTCCCTAACACCCTGTATAGATTTGAACTAAAAAAAACAAGCAGAAACCACTACCGCTTTCGGTAAAAATGTATTCATAATAACGCTATCTTTGGTAAAACCTGACAAATGAAAATGTAGACAAAAGAGTTGATGTTAAACTATGCACACATTGGGACGATGTAGGGTAGAAATGGGTAATGCCGGTCAGCAGGTAATGCCGGTCACCACACTAATCATCATTAAACAAGTAAATACAAGCACGCACACACACGCATCATGTGGCGCCACTATTCACCGCCCCCTGGAATCAATCCCCGCTCAGTTTCGAACAGCCGTTGAAGGCGAATGCACACTGTAAATTTTCGCGCCATTTTGTTACAATTTTGTGATCTTGTGGCGGTAACTGGATATGCTGCGTGTGCGCGTTCCACGATGTGCGACTGGGATAGCGACACGCCGCATAGCCAGTTGCCCTTAGACCCCCAACCCGGAAAGTTGTATTGTTAATTCGGAATTAATACACGTCGCACTCTTAATAAAATAACGACCTAATCCAAAAACACAAATTTTTGGGTATTGATGAAAAACGTTTGTTGAAAAAACAGAATAATTTTTAAATGGCTGTAGAATTAAAAGTAAAAGGCAAAGGATAAAACTTGAACCACCTAACTAATCCTAAGAATATGTTCTTTTAAATGCATTAAAATTTACACAAATATTCACATCCATTAATTAAAAAAAGTTAATTATTTGTAACCCTTTAGAATTGCGTCATTATTTCATGAAAAATCTGAAAGAAATGTTGACCTAAGTAAAATCGGTCTTTGCTTTACCAAATCAAACATAAAGATCTCTGACTTATTTTAAATTAAGTCACTATTTTACTAAAAAGCTAAAAGAAAATACAAATTTATTTAAAAATAAGTTTATAACTTAAACATGTGACTCAAATTCAAATCGCGATATAGCGACTAGCAAATAGTCAACAGAACACAGTCCTATTACGAGTATAATGAAAATATTAAGATAATTTTTCTTTTGTCATTCATATAGGACACCGAGTCGACAAATGACCCAATTAACCCTTTGATTAAACGTATTTACATGTAACTTAAATGCGCCGCGGTCGCTATAAATGGTGTGGTGGCTGTTCTCATTGCAACGGAGACGGCTTCTACAAGAAAAATTAAGTGAAAATTAAACGAAAAGATATTTGTACGCTAGTATGGTTTGGTCGGTAGCACTTCTACCCGATGTTACTTATTAGTTGCTGGCTTTCAGATGCTCTCGTTTATTCTGATGTCCACTTTCCTCACGCTGCTGTCTGCTTCTTGATACGTAGCGATGGCTCGTCCTCGTGGCCAGTTGTCAGGTGTTTTATGGTAGAGTGTTGTCCACGATCTGCACGATGTTGTTGACTTTCATTGCGGCTTGATGTGGGGCTCCATCAATCCATATTAATATTGAGTATTTGGGTGAAATATACATCGGGAAGGCACTGCGACGTTCTTTATGTGTTTTTCTCGATGTGGTCATGATTATCAAAGGGACGACAAGCGAGTCGTGTACGAGAACACTCAGTAGTACCGAAGTGATTGTGCTTTGGCTTGTTTAGATTGATGGAGTTGTGCGTTAGAGGTTTGCTGTTGACCATAAACTTCTTTTCAGTGATCAGAGTGTGGACTACTTCCTTTTAAAAGTGATCGCCCGGTAGTGAGCTGCACAAGACTGTCTTAACACTCACTAGGCTTTTCCAGGCCCTGACATTAAGAGGCTGTGAAACACAAGCTGTTATTTTGATCGCAGCTGTCTTCTGTATTATACTGTCGATAGCTCGGTGGAGTTTTTTGGCGGTTCCTTGTAGTTCGGTGGATATTGGACCAACTTTTTTCCATGTGATGGAGCGCCAGGCCTCGTGAGCGATGCGGCGATCCCAAAAAATACACGGCGTGCGTGCTGAGCCAGATAAATAGCGTGTAGATAAGGGACCCAAAATAGACTTATATAAAAGTGCGTGATGACGTTGCTCCAGACGAGGGGGTGGGTGGTATACTGTGGCAAACTGCGGTGGAGACGTCTTACTTATTTTGCAAGAAAAGTAGCGGTGAAGCGTGAAACGCGTCATCAGTCACAGGCACAGCCACAGATTACAATAATAATTAACAAGCTCAGCGTTCGCTTATATCATTGATGTTCGTGTCGAGGTTCGCGTAATGAAGCTGACGGTGTAACACCCGCTTGAAAAGGGGTGCCACACGATTGCCGTCGATGACTGTGGTCGCCTTTTCTTCTTGAGCTAGTTCTATGGTAGATGCATCATTCAGTTTCGTTTTTAATTTGATGACCCCGTCGATCCTAAAAGGTAAGTAGGCGGAGTTCTTGTGTCTTATTAGTTCGCTGATGGGCCGGGCCTACCATTATAGACTAATGACAATGCTGGTTTTGAAAAAGTTTTCGATTGACTGTAGAACGTGGTAAACTCTGGCCTTGTAAAATCGATCAGGATCGAATTGAGGAGTGTTTTGCTGAGTGAGAAATAGGTTACGTCCTTTCTCGTCCGTGTTTGGCTCAGGATGTTTCAGGTGCGGGCTTCTCGGTGGGCTATGTTGGAATAGCGACTAATGACACTAGCATTACCGATATCGTAAGTCAAATTTGTCGCAAACGTTTCGGGCGTCATCGGTGACTTTGAATTTAGTTGGTATCTGTCGTTTTGTTATATTACCAACATATTGTATTACCAAAATTCCGTGCGAAACGGATGGATCTCAACACCCTGCACCGTCTTTTAACAAGGTGAGCACAGTGTGACTATCTGTCTTACGGAGAACGGCTTGCGGTATGCTCTTTGATGACGGTGGCAGCCATGCTACTTCGCACGATAATGGCGGCATGACAAGCGACGTGCTGATTTGGCCGTCTAGTCGACGAAAACGTGTTCTTAGTAGGAGATTTATTGTGTAACTGTAGGGAAGGTGGCACCTTGGTAGCGTGTCGTGTGCAAATTTTTTCAAGTTTCCCTACCCATTCAGTCCGCAATGTGACAAGATTTTAATCCATCTGTTGCTCCTGTTAGTACTCACTTATTTGGCTTGTGATGTGATGGACGAGGTAAATTTGAGTAGTTTAAGAGATAAATGGCGGTATTCAATGCTTTTTTTTGTAGAACGTTCTGTAGTAAATACTTCAAAGAATAGACGTGTGAGGTACGAGTAGTGATGTAAGGCGAGCTCTACGATATGCGGCTGGAGATGAGATCGAGTTGGTACACATTTAGCCTTGGTTTTATCGTCGAGTTTGACGGCAGCAATCGAGGTGCCGATGATTCCAACTATGGTTCAATATGATTACTTTTCAGTCGGAGGATTAAATTAATATACTAAAAATAAAAAAAAATCGTTGAATTTCAAGAGTAGTAAAACGTTAAACCTATTTTTAAATAGCTTTCGGTACAAAACCTAAGATTAAGATAAAATGCGAAGTGACACACCAAGTTAATACGTTAAATTATGTTATGATATCAGTCGAATACAGGTCAAATTTGAAATAATACCGAAGTCATTTCATTATTTTTGCTAAGACAAAGACTCAACTAAAAATGTTACCAGAAATTTTCATCATTAGAAATACAACAAAGACCTAATTTCAGTTAAGTCATATAAATAACAAAATTTTCAAAACGATACAGTCTTATCTCCAAATGGGTCAGTGAGCTTTTCCAAAATGTTCGTAAAATACAGACCTAATTTAAAATGAGTCAAGCAAACATCGCAGGTTTTTGTAAAACAAAGACCAAACACTAAATCGGTCATTCTTTTATAAAAACTTTTCAATTACACTCGTCTCAACTTTTGATAAAACAACGGCTAATTTCTAAATCAGTCGTTTTTTCACAAAAACGTAGCATGCAGCCGCAGACGCAAGACGAAATCGGTCATTATTTGACTGAAGAGATAGGAGTTCGGGGCGGGAAAGATATAGACTCATCTTATTTTAAACCTTATTGTATACGAGATAAGGTTGTATTTTAAAGTCTATGTTGTGGGCCCTGCTCTAATAAGTCAGTTTTTCACAAAAACTCATTTTGGCCAAATTTTGATTTAAGTCGTTATTTTACTAAGAGTGCGACGTGGTTATCGTAATATTGATTTTCATTTCCTGACCTCTAGAGGAGCCTTATACACACACATCGTTACACTGGTGACCACCTGGACTCTGGACGGAACGCATTTTTTTTTTTTGGATTACAGTGACTTTTGGATTTCAGTGAAAATTTGGACAGTGTGTGGTTGAACTTGGACTTTTATTTTTTTTGGGGTGTAAGAGGCAACTCCCCCGCACCTCGGGGTAACGAGGTCAAGTGTTTGTGTGGACATTTAAGTGTATCAAAATGACGACACCAAAAATGACGACACCAAATCCACAAGTGCAGCATAACGTAATACCACCACCAAACCCGCAAATGCAGGCTGGCATGGCTGCAGTCTCAGTCACAGCCAGGATAGCAGATTTTTGGACCGACCAGCCAAGGGCATGGTTTGTTCATGCGGAATCTACTATAACGCCGCAAAACATGTCAGATGAAGCGAAATATAATATTGTCCTGTCAAAGTTGGCCAAGGACACAATTACACAAATTACAGATTTAATAATGAGTCCGCCGGCGACAAGGAAATATCAAGCGTTGAAGGACAAATTGTTAGCTTTGTACGAGGAATCTGAGAATAGGCAGATTCAAAAGTTAATTAGCGAGATGGAGCTAGGCGACCAGAAACCCTCCCACCTACTGCGACGCATGAAGGAGTTGGCGCGTGATAAGGTGCCTGATACCACGTTGAGCATTCTTTGGCAAGGTCATTTGCCAGCTGCAGTGAGAGCAGTTCTGACAGTGGTAGATAGCAAGGATCTGAATAATCTGGCTGCAATAGCAGATCAAGTTTGGGAGAACACCAGGCCAATGCAAGTGAGTGAGGTGGTGTCGTCAGTGGACACCGCATTAATTTTGGCAGAGATTGCGAAACTCACGGTCAGAGTTAACGAGATAGAGAGGTCAAGGCCAAGGTACAGGAATGACTACCGAAATTCCCGCCGCCGATCTTCATCGAGGCATCGTACTCGCAGCAACTCCAGGCCAAGGCGTACACCAGCCAATGCCGATTGGTTATGCCGTAACCATTTCAGATATGGAGAAAGGGCGACAAGCTGCAATGATAAGCCCTGTGCGTGGAAAGGCAGAGAGGGAAACTAGATTTGGTGCAGGCTAAGGCGGAAGTCTGTGCCGTTTTCGTCGCAAACCGCCTTCTCGTTACGGATATGACAACAGAATTACGTTTTCTAGTGGACACTGGGGCTAACATCTCTGTGCTACCAAGGACTAAAAAATTCTTCAGTGATAAAAAGTGTTCGGACTATCGCTTATATGCTGCAAATGGAACTGAGATCAATACGTATGGTGTTAAAACTTTAGTGCTGGACTTGGGTTTACGACGTTCCTTTCGGTGGATATTTGTGATTGCAGACGTGAAACATCCTATACTTGGGGCAGATTTCATAGTGTACTACAAGCTCCTAGTGGACTTGAGCGCGAAACGGTTATTGGACAAAGTGACAACCCTAAGTGTGAACAGTGAGGTAGTATGCAGTAATCAAACAAGGGTAAATACCGTGGATGACAAACACCCGTTTTTTGATCTGTTAGCGCAATACCCTAACATCACAAAACCGGTGTCTTTCAAGGAGAGCGCCCAGCATACAGTGGTACATCACATCGAGACCCAGGGTGCGCCCGTTCATGCGCGTGCTCGCCAGCTGCCACCCGACAGATACAAAAAGGTAAAAGAAGAATTCAGATTAATGGTAGAGCTTGGCATTTGCCGTCCATCAAAAAGCGAATGGGCTAGTCCACTCCATGTCGTACCTAAAAAGAATGGGGATATCAGACCGTGCGGTGATTATAGGCAATTAAACGCTATCACTAAACCAGACAGATATCCCATTCCGAGATTGCAAGATTTCACATACATTTTGGCCGGAAAAAAAGTTTTTACTAGAATCAATGTAAATAGAGCATATCATTTTATTCCGATAGCTGAAAGTGATATAGAGAAAACAGCCATTATCACTCCTTTTGGCTTGTTCGAATTTCCGCGGATGACGTTTGGATTGCGCAACGCGGCACAAACGTTTCAAAGATTCATGAACCACACGGTATTACAAGGACTGGACTATCTTGCATGCTACATCGATGACGTTATTGTAGCTAGTAATGATATGAAAGAGCATAGAGAACATTTAAAAGAATTGTTTGAACGATTTGATGAGTTTGGTATCACCATCAATGTAGCCAAATGTAGTTTCGGACAGACAAAAATTTTTGGGCTACGAAGTGTCAACTGAAGGACTTAAACCTTTACCAGAGAAAGTTCAAGCCATAATTGACTACAAAAAGCCAGAAAATGTAGACCAACTGCGTCGTTTTCTTGGAATGGTAAATTTTTATCGAAATCATATACCTAACGCTGTGTATAATCAGGCTACGCTGAATGCATACCTTCATAACGCGAAAAAGCGAGACAAAACACCTATCGTGTGGACTCAGACTGCTGAACAAGCTTTTGAAGAATGCAAGTTGAACCTGCAAAACGCGGTCACGTTGGCTTACCCGTGTGCTGACGTACCGCTGGCTCTTATGACGGATGCGAGCCACAACTCCGTAGGTGGAGTGTTGCAACAGAGAGTTAATAACGGTTGGCAACCGTTAGGGTACTATTCTAAGAAAATGACAGAGACACAGGTTAAATATTCGACTTATGACCGTGAATTGTTGGCAATCTATCAGGCGATAAGACATTTTCGGAATATGGTCGAGGGACGACAACTTATAGTTTATACCGATCATAAACCGCTGACGTATGCTTTTATTAAGGCTTTTCCAGAGAAAGAAACACCAAGACGTACGCGTCAGTTAGCATTTGTGAGCGAGTTAACAACCGACATAAGATACGTCGCGGGATCCAACAACGTAGTAGCCGACGCCTTATCTAGAGTCGAAATCGAAACTATAGTATGCCCAACCACCATCGACTATGCAGCGTTAGCCGATGCACAGAAAAAGGATGAGTATCTATTACGAGAAATCAGAAACGACAGCTCAATCGACTTCAGACAAATTCAGACGCCATGGTCAGATATACCTATATATTGCGAGATGAGCAATAATAGGGCGCGACCTTATTTGCCAGTTGATTTTCGCCGGCAAGCTTTTGAGAGTGTACATAATTTGAGTCATCCTAGCGTTCGTAGTAGTCGAAAATTGCTTCAGACAAAGTTTTTTTGGCCAAATATGAATAGAGAAATTGGACTTTGGGCGAAAACTTGTATAAGCTGTCAAAAATCAAAAATTCATAGACATACAGTGTCAGGTCTCCAGGAATTCGCAGATTGCGACAGATTCGAGCATTGTCATGTGGATATAGTAGGCCCTTTGACGACAACATCAGATGGATATAATTATTGCGTAACCTTAATTGATCGTGTTACACGTTGGCCTGAGGCTTTTCCAACTAAAGATATTACAGCAGAAACCGTCGCAAAGATAATTTTTGAAGGGTGGGTCGTACGTTTTGGATGCCCAGTACGTCTCACGAGCGATCAAGGTGCCCAGTTTGAGAGCCGTTTATTCCGAGAATTAATGAGAGTCATGGGAATCAAGGAGTTGAGAACCACTCCCTACCACCCGCAGAGCAACGGGGCAATAGAGAGATGGCACAGATCCATGAAAGTTGCATTAACTGCGCGTTTGAGCCAATCGTCATCTTGGATAGACGAATTACCTACGGCTATGTTAGGCCTTAGAGCAGCATTACGTAGTGATAAGGGCGTAAGTGCAGCGGAAATGACGTACGGTCACGTATTACGACTACCAGGTGATTTTTACAGCGACGCGAAAATTGACGATAATGATGCAACAAGCTATGTGAATAAGTTGAGACATCTTATTAAAGCGTATAAGCCAGCGAATAAGGGTCCATCTTCACGAACGATATTTGTACATAGAGATTTGGAGACTTGCACGCATGTTTTTCTGAGAGTAGACGCAGTGCGGAAGCCTTTACAACCGCCTTACAGTGGCCCATACAAGGTCTTAAAAAGAGGTCTTAAGGTTTTTCGAATACAACTGGAAAGTAGAGAGTTAAATGTGTCCATCGATCGTCTGAAACCAGCGTACATCTTATCAGAACAAGATAAGGAACCTAATTGTGCGAGTAAGTGCAAAAACAGTAGTGCAGTGAAAAGTGATCAAAAAACAAAAGACGATAGTGCGAAAAATAATCCGATTATCACGCGAAGTGGTAGAGTAGTTAAAGCACCAGTGCGGTTTTGGTGACAACTATAGAGTAGGCTGTACTTGAGATGTCTAGTTATAGTTCAGTTAGTTATTGATGTTAGAGGAAACTATTATGTTATGTGTCATCACCAGCATAATAGTTTCAATCCCAAGACCTTAAGTCGTAGGGCTAACAATACTTCGTGTTATGAGGGCAATATTTTGTTAAGGTTGCGATGCGAGCAACTTATTATTGTATTGAATGTAGATTGCGTGAATACTCAGCTTTAGTTTGCGATCGGTAAGCAACAAGGCACGAGTAAGTACATATTGTTACAGTAATAATGTATTTTTGCTGATGGGTAGAATTAGAGTCAGATTCTAACAATGAATATTGAGGTTGCAGATTTGCAATAATGTAACCCAAAAATATTTGTCAATTTGGTAATTAGTAAATTTAGTTTACCTAAGTAAATGTAAAGTCTAGAACATGAAAATAATATAAAAAGCTGATGATCTTGGTTATTTTATTATTCCAAATATTGTTTCTCAACGCACAAGTTACATCCGAGATGGGCAACTACCAAGCGAAGGACAATAAAGTCATCGCCCAGGCACAAACGGCGATAATTAACGAAAATCATCAGCAGCAGTGGGAAGAGAAGATGACGAATTTTGGCTGGATAATGGTCGCCATGGTCGTCATGTTCGCTGTTATCATCACGTACGTGGGCTGGTAGTTTTGTCGCACTCGCGTTAGAAGCTGGATGCGGAAGGAAATTACTGCTGTCACTATGGCACCACCTGTGATCAAGGTCCATGCGACGCCACAGCCACAGCAGCCAGCGACAGCGGGCTACGCTATGTAGAGCGAAACCCGCTTGCCATATACGTGATGTACGTAACCCACACCAATTTCAGTGAATTTCCATGTGTTTAAAAGTTTTAATCCTAGTTAATTTTCGTGTTTAGTACATATTAATTGTAATGTGTTAACCATTTTGAATTGATTTCAAACATTTGTAATGCAATTTTATTATTTTGGAGTCACAGTCAACCTGTAAATGAATGTACTCGTTACGACGTAGCGTTATCAGAGTATCATATTGCGTTGCCCGCTCGAACTGTATGTAGGTAGTGTAGACTGCTTACCTTGTCTTTTTGGTCGAATTCCTTTAACCGACTGTTTAAAAAAATGATGGTTATGTTTTGGTTAAGTTTTTAAATTGTTTTGTTTTGTTTTCACATTTTTTACAATTGTTTTTCAAAAAAGGGGGAATAGTGTGGCGGTAACTGGATATGCTGCGTGTGCGCGTTCCACGATGTGCGACTGGGATAGCGACACGCCGCATAGCCAGTTGCCCTTAGACCCCCAACCCGGAAAGTTGTATTGTTAATTCGGAATTAATACACGTGGTTAACGTAATATTGATTTTCATTTCCTGACCTCTAGAGGAGCCTTATACACACACATCGTTACAATCTCAGGAAATAAGAGGTGAGTCGTATTTTACTACTAATTTTAATCATTTAAATTGAGAAATGTGTTGACAACATAGATGTGCACACACGTCAATATCCATTTTGTACATTTTCTTGAAGGTTTTTGAGTAAATTTGTAATAACCTAAAATATCACCCGTCGCGTAATACCGGTCAGTGCTGACCGCTATTACCCGCGCTGACCGGTAATACCTTTTTTATTGTTTTATATTTTTATATTGATATTGGTATATATTTTTGCAAGTTTTTTGGAATGCCGGCGTAGAACAGCATCACCCTACCCCATTTCTTTCCCGTGGGTGTCTTAAGAAGCAACTAAGGGACTCGAGGGTTTCATATGGTTTACAATTTTAGACGGTGGGATGAAAACCTGTCACTATAGTGAGTGATACACAATTTTTTGAAATGACCCTTAACGCTATGCCTACTCCGTAAAGAATTAAGGCGTGATCTGTATCTTTATTTTATTTTCAGGATGTCAAAACCGAAAAAAAAAAGGCCCAATGGAGCCAACAATCTCTAGAATTGGCATTTCATATGGTCAAAGAAGGAAAAAAGATAAGAGATGCTGCCAGGTGTTCAGGAATTCCTTTTTCGACTCTGCAAGAGAGAATAAAAAAACAAAATCTCTCCACTCCATTAATGGGAAGGCATACCATCTTCACAAAGGAGCAGGAGGATAATATGGCCAGCCGAATAAGAAAATTGGCCAATATATTTTACGGTTGCACAGCAATGGAAATAAGAAAAATGGCTTTAAGATATGCAGAGAGCAATGGCATTAAACACAATTTCAATAAAGATTCTCAAGCAGCTGGAAAAGATTGGCTTGATGGGTTTTTAAAGAGAAACTCATTATCAGTGCGCAAAGCGGAAGGTACTAGCTTTAACAGAGCTTTTGCTTTTAACAGAGAGGAAATTGGATTATTCTTTGAATTACTGGGTCAGGTTCTGGAAAAATTTAAGTTTCCACCACGGAATATATACAATGTTGACGAAACTGGGGTCACGACAGTACAGGACCCTGGAAAAGTTGTGGCCGCAAAGGGCCAAAAAAGAGTGGGCTCAATCACCAGTGGCGAAAGAGGTCAAAATGTCACGGCCGTATGCGCAGTAAGCGCCACAGGGCAATACGTCCCTCCTATGTTCATATATCCGCGCCAAAGACATTCGGCTGCCTTAGAAAAAGATGGACCACGCGAAGCTGCGTACAAATGTTCCAAGAATGGATGGATAAATGAGGAGCTATTTGTAGATTGGTTAAAGCATTTTGTAAAATTTGCTAAACCTACAGAAACTGATCCAGTGTTGCTCATTTTAGACAATCGTTCCAGCCATACGTCTTGGAATGCATACCAGTTTTGTAAACAAAACAATATTGTTATGTTGTCTCTACCGCCACATGGATCGCACCGTATTCAGCCCCTGGACGTTTCTGTTTACGGACCTCTCAAAACTGCTTATAAGCAAGAATGTAACATATTTATGAAATGCAATATGGGGCGTAGAATAACCCAGAACGACATCGCCATGCTATTCAAAAAAGCTTTTCAGAGAGTTGCTACTATCACCAACGCTGAATCGGGATTTGCCGCCTCCGGAATATATCCTTATAATCCAAATATTTTCACCAATGAAGATTTCCTCGCAGCGGAGATTAACAATGAGGCATTTGACGCAGATAGAATCAATAACTATAACAGAGCACTAGAGTCACCTTCCCTGCTAGAGAATCCACCAGAAATTGCTGTGCAAACCTCTTCCAGACCACTATCAGCCGCTACAACATCGTCTGGCACACCTGTTGCCGTATCAGCTCCTGATAGCTTGCCGCCTAAAATAGATCACAACATCTTGACCCCTACATCATCATCTGAGATGGCCGCTATCCCGCTGCCTGGACTAGATTGTAACATCTTGGCCCCAGTATCATCTCCAGGCACCTCTAGTAAAGCTGCGCCAGCTCCTGCTATCCCGCTACCTGGACTTGATTGCAACATCTCGGCTCCAACATCGTCTTCAGGCACTTCTAGCGAAGCTGCGCCAGCTCCTGCTATCCCGCTACCTGGACTTGATTTCAACATCTTGGCTCCAACATCGTCTTCAGGCATCTCTAGTGAAGCTGCGCCAGCTCCTGCTATCCCGCTACCTGGACTTGATTGCAGTCCCTTGGCTCCAAAATCATCATCAGAAACATCTAGGTTAACCATACCCGCTCCTGCTAGTCTGCCGTCTAATCAAGATTGTTCCATTACTTCTGTTGCCAAAAAAACTCCTGCCAGCCCGTTGCGTAGTCAAGACATCTGTATGTTAACCCCTACAGTATGGGGTACAACTGACATAGCCGTTCTAACTTCTGCTAGCCAGCTGCCTTGTCTAGATAGAGAGATCTCATCATCTAAAACAACGTCTAGCGTGCTTGCTGTTTCCTCAAATGTGACACCACCAAAAGTACGACAACGACCAAGTATGATTGAAGTCAATTATGACAATCCTATCCCATCAACGTCCTCGATCTCTCCAATTATAATTTATAATGAAGCGGTTTCTGTCAAAGATCTTCTTCCTATACCAAAAAAACTTGAAAAGAAAACTACTCGAACATCCCGTAAACAACATGCAACAATTATTACAGGAACACCAAACAAAATTGTTTTATTTGAGAAAGAGCAAAAAAAGTTCGCAAAAGCAATTAAAACGGAGACCAAAGTTAAAAACCGGATAATGAAAGAATTAGACCCAAAGAAAAAAAATATGAAAAGTAAGACCAAGGAAAAAAATCAAAGTGATGATGACGAAACTGATCTAGGTGAAGACTCGGAAAACGAAAGAGAAGTGAAAAGAATAAGACCAAAAAATAAGATATGTTCAAAAGTAAGAGCAATTAAGAAGGAGACATTAAAGACAATAAATATAGATAACACTTTAAATTTTGAAGAAACTGATCTAGATGAAGATTCGGAAAACGAAAGAGTGAAAAGAAATAGTCCAAAAAATTCAAAACATACAAAAGTAAGAGCGATTAAGAAGGAGACATTGAATAAGATAAACATAGAAGATAACACTTTAAAGCAAGCAAAACGAGCGTCAAAAAAACGAAAGATAACACTTAAAAAAGAAAGGAAGGATAATACTACAGGAGTGAAACGCGTAAAGAGGAAGATTTTACAAGACAATATTACAGAGGAAGGCAGTACATCAAATTCCGATATAGATATGATAGATTTACGCGAAGATGACGACACGGATCTCGACGATTACGATTCAGAAAATAAGTGTGTACTCTGTAATGATTACGGACGGAATAACGAGCTATGGTACCGGTGTGTATATTGTGGACGCTGGGCTCACTCGGAGTGTACAGGAAGTGACTCCCCCGAAAACTATAAATGTGATTTATGCAATAAGTAAGTTTGACCGGTATTAGCCAAGTTGACTGGTATTGGCCAAGGGGTGACTGGTAATACCTACCCTTGCGTGTAAAACCGGTCAAACGCATTTTAATTTTAAATCCTTATTATGCCAAAACTATGATAACTATTGATCTCAATTAATGTGCCTCCAATAAAAGAATTTATAAATTCTTATATGTGATTAGTTAATTAAAGAAATGTTGATTTATATATTTTGTGTAATATTTTTTCCTTAAGTGACCGCCATTACCCCACACTCCCCTACCTACAGCCACTAAGTGTAAGTATGCTTTAAATCCTTACTTGTGTAGACCTAATTTTCACACTTTTACCATGTTTTCCGAAAACTTTGCAGCGGTACAAATGAACAAAGAGAAAATCATACATAACAAACTTATTTTATTTTTGTAGGTTTTCCAGTTTTGGAACTATCCACAACTCTTATGTATGATTTTCACTATAGCGTTATGTTACCGAAATACAAATGAAACGTGACGTTAGCCTATACTGACTTGTTCATATTTTAAGTTATCACAGAAAACTTTTATGAAGATATAAAACCTCATAAGACAGAAAAGTTTGATACCTCTGATATGCCGATTAATAATATCTACAACTTGCCATTGGTAAACAAAAAAGTTGTCAGCTTGATGAATTGATCTAATCTTGTTCTAATGGAAAGATTACAGCAGAATACGTTGGTAAAAGGTCTAAAATATAAGCTTACAAATACGATAGCGATAGTAGTGAATCGGTTTAAAAAAAACACAGGTGTTATGCAGTTGGTTATACGAAAACTTAATTTTGAGAACTATTTGCAGTGCTTAGACATGAGTAATCGAAACTTTAATTTCGCTTACACCATTGTCAGCAAAAGACATAACATTTACACACAAAAACGTAGAAAGAAAGTACTATGCCGGAACGATGATAAGATGTTTATTTCATTTTAAGCATTAGGCCGGGTCTATCGCGATAGTATTTAGGTAAATATTAGTAATTTACCTGTGTCCCGACGTTTCAATACAGTTTCATGTATTGTGGTCGCGGGTTGACTGACGTCCCAGCGAGTTGTCATCTAGGCGGCGGGTAACGAGATGTTCTGCTACCCACATTTGTCATCTGTAGTGTCGACGCTGACAAAGAGGGCATACGACTTGTGTGATTCAGAACATCGGAACGACGAGTTAAACCATGTACACAAAGTGCTGGTTCAAAATGGCTACTCAGGAGATCAGCGTCGCATGAAAACCAGGAAAGAAAAACATCCGGAGGTGAGCAGACAGCCAGCGTATTTACCCTATGTGAAAGGAGTAACAGATAAGATTGGGACAGTGTTGAGTAAAAATTCAATAAAGACTGTTTTCAGTCCATTGTCGAAAGTATCACACTGTTTACGCACGCCGAAGGATGTCATTCCATTTCAGAATGCAGGAGTGTATAAAGTACAATGCAGCTGCGGTATATTTTATATTGGCCAAACGAAGCGAACTGTCAGCGAACGGGTCAAAGAACATATTGCAGCTGTAAAAAACCGACAGATGCATAAACCGGCAATAGTAGAACACCTTCTATCATCCGGTCCGAATCATTGGATTGAACTTCATGCCCCGAAAATCCTCTCTGTGGAACGCCACTATTACCCAAGGATCGTTCGCGAGGCTATTGAAATTAAGAAGAACCCTAATAATTTCAACCGGGAGGACGGGTTTAAATTGTCATCCGCATGGAGTCCAGTCATTGATAAGTTGAAACCGCGCGATTTATCATCGGAACAATCGTCGGATACCGTGAGTGTTGTGTGCCGGCAGCCTAGTGCAATGTTTACAAACAATCAATAATATTAAAATTATAAAGACAAATGTGGGTAGCAGAACATCTCGTTACCCGCCGCCTAGATGACAACTCGCTGGGACGTCAGTCAACCCGCGACCACAATACATGAAACTGTATTGAAACGTCGGGACACAGGTAAATTACTAATATTTACCTAAATACTATCGCGATAGACCCGGCCTAGTACTTAAAATGAGTGAAAGTGATCGCGAGTGCTTGAAAAGTTATGAGATGTTTATTTGTTATAATAAAATTTACACATTAGCTTGGGAACATGTAAAAATTCCTCAATTAACTTAATGTCAATTTAAAACAACTTCCGTGAAATATCTGTTGTAAGAACGAAGTAGTTCACATACAGTTGTTAAGTTAATTTAAGGATTTTAATATGATAAATGTTTACTCAATATATATAATTATTAACTCTTCATAAACAAACCAGCTGTCTTATTACCTCTAAGCTTATGATTTAAAATAACACACACTTATCAAGTATGTTTACAAAGAAATCCATAAAAACCTGATACATTGAGAGCACGGGGCATATGCTACTACACCATAAAGAACAATACTTATCAAACACGTCATCCTGACGTTAACCGTAAGTGAGTTATAAATGCCAAAATATTAATACATAAATTCATGAATCACACCTGTTTTCCTTACGGGGTAGGCAGAGCGTACACGGTTGTAAATTTTTGTTCGACGTGGCATAAATGACCGTTTTACAACACACAACTCACATAGAAAACGGGCGACAAGCGAGAACAGAAAATCAGGATTCTTGAAGCCGAACACACCTTTACTGTTATGTAGGTATACTTATACCAATAAACCAGTGTGCAACTAGCTACCGGCCTTGTCACTCGCGTCCCGCTCCGCCCTTAAATACAACAGTGGCGACGAGTACCTACCTACCCGCGTGTTTAAAAAATAAAAGAAAAGAAATGGCGATGAATAACCCTTTTCTAGGAAGTTTATCTAGTTTTGATCATGAAAGTCAAGATTGGAAGATTTTTAAAAGTAGATTAGAACAGTGGTTCCTCGTGAATAATTAACCGACGGACGCGCAGAAGCTGGAAATTAAGAAGAGGGCGTATCTTCTTAGCACACTCACTGAATCGACATTCCAGTTGGCAGCCAACCTTTGTCTACCAGATGAAATCGAGCAGAAGTCTTACTCGGACATAGTAAAACTTCTGGACGCACATTTTATTCCCAAGTGCTGTGTTTTTGGAGAACGTTCCAAGTTCTATTCGGCGATGCAGGGTAGTAACGAAACACATAATTACGTAGGTCATGGTCATGAGAGTATGGATGACGACGGCGATGATGGTGAGTGTTTGACATTTTATAACATTCGTTGTTCTGATGGTAAACCAATGACTGAGACAGTGTGTATTCAGGGTCAAAGGTTATTATGTGAAGTAGACAGCGGATCGGCTGTTACAGCGGTATCAGAAAAAACTTATTATGAAAAGTTTGCGAATGTTCCATTGTCACCCACTGATAAGAGTCTAGTAAGTTATACAGGGGGTAGTTTGGAGACAATTGGAGTAGCAAAATTAATGGTTCAATATTTGAAAGAGTTAACAACATTGAACGTGTATGTTGTTAAGAACGGCGGACCACCCTTGCTTGGTCGAGACTTTATACGTGCTTTTTACCTTGAGTTAGTCAAAGTAAATTATTGCGGAACAAACGAAGATTTATTAGCTGAATTTAGTAAAAAGTATCCAGTCGTGCTATCGCAAAAATTAGGTTGCTTTAACAGATATAAAGTTAAGTTACATGTAAGGCCAGACGCCAAACCAGTTTATTTTAAAGCGCGCCCCCTGCCTTTTGCTTTGCGAGATAAGGTGGACGCAGAGTTAAAGCGCCTTGAAGAGCTTGGTGTTATCAAACCGGTTACCCATTCGGAATATGCTTCCCCGATAGTGCCTGTATTAAAAAAAGATGGTTCCGTACGAATTTGCGCAGATTATTCTGTCACAATTAATAAGCAGTTAATGGTAGAAAAATATCCATTACCTACCGTGCAAGAATTATTCGCTAAATTACACGGGGGAAAGCAGTTTAGCAAACTTGATTTATCTATGGCCTATAATCAGTTTGTAATTGACGAAAAATCACAACATTATACCTGCATTAATACTCACCGGGGTTTATTTAATTACACGCGTCTTATCTTTGGCTTATCTAGCGCGCCTGCCATATTTCAACGTGCGATTGAATCGGTAATAGGTAACATGGAGGGAGTTATATTTTTTCTAGATGATATATTGATATACTGGTGCCGACAGGGAACAGCATTTAGAGAGGCTAAATAAGGTGTTGCAATGTTTACAAGATGTTGGATTAACGTTGCAAAAAGAAAAATGTGATTTTTTTCAAAATGAAATAAATTATTTGGGTTATATTGTGGACAGGAACGGTATTAGGAAAAATCCAGATAAGGTGAATGCCATTCTAGTAGCAAATGCTCCCAAAAACGTGAATGAATTACAATCATTTTTGGGATTAATTAACTACTATCGGAACTTAGTTCCAAATGCGTCTTCTATACTAAGTCCATTACATTCACTTTTGCTTAAAGGGGCTAAATGGGAGTGGACCAGTGTTCATCAGCAAGCTTTTGTTTTAATTAAGGAAATGTTGATGTCGGATAAAGTGTTGGCGCATTTTAATAAAGACGCGAAAGTTATACTGACGGTGGATGCCGGGCCAAACGGCCTAGGAGCCATATTGTCTCAGGTCGGGCCTGATGGAATGGAACGTCCGGTATCGTACGCTTCACGTTCGCTCACTAAAGCAGAAAAAAAATATGCTCAGATCCAGAAAGAAGCGACTGCAATCATATTTGGGGTCCGTAGGTATCACCAGTATCTGTATGGAAGATCAACACCTTTTATGTTACGAACGGATCACAAACCGTTGACTATGTTATTTGGGAATAAGCGAGGTATACCTGAGGTTACTGCCAATCGCCTTCAACGTTACGCGATTTTTTTAAATGCATACAATTACGAAATTGAGTATAACTAGTGCTGCTAATAGTGCCGATTACTTATCGCGGGCAGTACCGGTTTTGAAGGAGGAGGGCGGCGGCGGCGGGACTAACGGGTCGCATGACGTCACCGCTTACGTCAATTTCGTTACAGAAGGGAGCATGCCGGTCACTCTGGCCGATCTACGGTGGGAAACTGCGTCTGATCCAATTTTGAATCGTGTGGCGCACTATGTAATTAATGGGTGGCCACGAAAAGTTGATGACCCTGGCATTAAACCATTTTTTTTTATGTCGTACTGAATTAGCTATGGAAAATGACTTACTAATGAGGGGCCACAGGGTTGTTCTACCAAGTAAGTTACGCGACACTATAATTACCGAGCTTCATTCGTCACATTTTGGAATCGTAAAAATGAAATCAGACGCGCGCGCGTGGTTTTGGTTTCCCGGTATAGACGCAGCTTTAGAGCAAATTGTGGGCAGGTGTAGCGTATGTGTGCAGTTGAAAGCATCTCCGCCTCGCGTTCCGCTTGCACCGTGGCCATATCCACCATATAAATTTTACTGATTGCATTTGGATTTCTTTGGGCCGGTCCAAAATAATATGTATTTGGTGATAGTCGATGCATATTCCAAATGGGCTGAGTGTTATTGTATGAACACGACCACGACAACGAAAGCAGTGTTGGTAAAGCTGTGTGACTTCATGTCCCATTACGGTATTCCGGAAATAATAGTTAGTGACAATGGAGCCGCATTCTCTTCGCAAGAATTCAAAGAATTCTGTTTGTTAAATAATATCACTCATTATTTTTCACCTGCTTACCACCCCATGAGTAACGGTCAAGCGGAAAGTACAGTAAAGATAATTAAAAAGGGTTTAAAATCTATTTTTTTGTCAACTAGAAATAATGACACTGTACAAACAAAGTTGGCAAAGTTTATGTTTGATTATAGAAATTCTACTCATAGTACAACTGAATTATCGCCGGCTCAGATGGTTTTCGGTCGGAAACTTCGCTCACGCTTAGATTTTGTACCAGATCATGTACAACCATCGTCCTCGTTATCCAAACTATCGGATCTAATCGAAAAAGAACAGTCCTCACAGGTTAAAAATTATGGTGGAAGGAAGAGGAAAGACTTTGAAGAGGGCGATCAAGTATGGGTGAAACAGCAATTAAATAATTCAAAGTTCTATTGGAATAAAGGACGAATAGTACAAAAAATTGGAAGAGTGATGTATGAAGTGTTTTTATTAGAAAAGAAAATTAAACAAAAGAAACATAAGAATCAGCTTCGGAAATTCAAGGACGGCGGAGTTGAGGAAGCCAATAGAAGTCTCGGTTTTGAAGATTGGAACTTCCCGGCATCGCAACATAACACGCCGCAGCAGGAAGAGACCAGTTCTGATAATTTGTCAACCAAGCCAGTGTTAGCAAGTACGGAAAACGATTCCAGTTCTGGCATAGAAGGCGAACTATCCGCTGAAAAAAAACCAGGCGCTGCAGCTGCGAGTGATGAATCCGCCGCGTCAACACCTGTTGCTGTTTCTGGTGAAAGTCCAGAGTTTTCCACTCCTACAGCTCAATAAAATCTTAGTGATGATTATGTTTCACCCGTACCACGCCATATTACACGCAATTTACCTCCAGTAAACTATAAAAAATATTTTTAGTTAAGCTTTAGATAAGTTTAGTGCTTAATTATCTTTAACTTTCTTTTATTGTGTGGGGAAAAGGATTATGGGATAAAATTTAAGAAGGGAGAATTGTTATGTAGGTATACTTATACCAATAAACCAGTGTGCAACTAGCTACCGGCCTTGTCACTCGCGTCCCGCTCCGCCCTTAAATACAACATTTACCACTCACCACCAACAAACAACAACGATACACGAGGCGGCTGAAGCGGTGCCAACACAACCAGCAACAACCATCGCCGCTCCTTGAGGCGCACCGAGCGCTCCACTACCCACACACTAAACGACCAGAAAACGCCACTTGGTGACCCGCCAGCTCAGTACTATTCACATACAAAATATGGGTCTTCAAGGAAGTGAAGTCGAACCCGCTATATTTAGCTACTGGAATTGACAATAAACGATGCGGAGTATGGTTTCTGTGCCGGACTCTCAACAGATTTGGCAATTTTTTGTCTCAAATCGACGGTCAATTACTACCAAAATAGAGTTGCGCCTGTGTATGCGTCTTTTCTTGACTTTAGTCGTACTTTCGACCTGGTAAACTATTATACTAACCGAAGGCGCGACGGCGTGGCCCACGCCCGTGTCCTACTCCTCGACCCAACGTCGGACCACTTCTTGACAGTGTGAGTGCAACGAAAACGATAAAGGCAAAATCAAAGACTCTAATTTACTCTGACGAGATAGGTGTAGGTTTCGGACAATTATTAAACTATCGTTTAAATAAACAAGTGACAAACATGTGTTGTCCTGACACCTCATTTGAGGATATTGTTAAACAAGTAGCTGTAGGGAAATTTGATGAGCACACCACCATTATAATTATGATAGGAAATCATTCTAACATTAGTCGTAGTACATAAGACAATAGTGTAGAGGTGTTGCTCAATTTGCACAATCAGACAAAGTGCAAGTTCATTTTGTGCAACTTCCCATACTGTACAAACCTGTCAGATCAACAAAACAACTGTGTGCATAGAATGAACATGCACCTATACAATATAACATGTCATCATAGCGATGCTATTTCTTATTTGACTTGAATAATTTTATTCACACATTTATTTTGACTCACGATACTATGTACCTGTCTGATTATTATAAAAAACAAGTAGCTACATTGTTAGCATATAATATAAATGACACAAAATCTGTGTCATCTCTTATATTAATTTGTAATGTTACTAACAATAATTTAAACTAGAATTTATAACAAAGGAAATCCCCTCTTTGACTGATATTAATAACAAACACAAACCGGGGTTTTCTTGCACTCATCCTCAGACAAAGGAAAAGCAAAATCAGTTACAAGTGTTACATCAAAATATTCAGGGTTTTGCTAGCAAAGTATTAGAAATTGAATTATTCTTAGAAAAGCATAATTATGACATAGTTTGTTTAACGGAACATTTTCACAAAGATCCTGACATTTTGATAAATTATGAAAATTATTGTATTTCTTCCAACCGAAAATCCGCGATACATGGAGGTTCCTTAATACTTATTAGAAACAACATTAAATTCAAAGAACGTAAGGATGATGTCGGATTGTCGGTTGAGTGTTGTACTGAATTATCTTGTATTGAGCTGGAAAGTCATGTTATAGTATGCGTATACACACCGCCAATAGCAAAAAATTTTACCAAATTCCTAGAAATAATGGAAGATGTACTCAAACTAGTCACAAAATCTAATAAACATGTAATTGTTGCAGGTGACTTTAACATAGACATTTTAGAAATCAATAAGTGATAAATTTTTAGGTCTTTTTAAATCATTCAATTTATTTAATATATTTTTTGAACCTACTCGTGTGACGCCTACTTCTGCCAAATGTATTGATAATGTATTCAGCGATTGTGACCCGGTACAAAAATGCATTATAAATTCTCTTCAATCAGATCACAAGGGTCAAAGTGTAATATTCCCATTCAAAAACCATATTAAAACGATCAAAATAGAAACCAGGCGCATCACTGCAAGCAGGTTGGAAAAATATCAAAATGTGTTAATCGAGAAATTGCCTGTCCATAATTATAATTTTGAAAATCCAAATCATGTATATGAAGACGTTTTCAATTTGTTAAGCAAAGAATTCGAAATCATTTTTAACTTAGAAACGAAAGAAATTAATACGAAATTTAAGTTTAGTGATTGGGCGACCAAAGGTCTTAGGATTAGTAGAGATAGGCTTTTTGAACTTTACGAGCTTAAAAACATGACAAACGATGTAAGTTTTAGTGAGCTAGAAAAAAAAAATTCTAAAACTTTCAAAATAGCTTGTGAAATTGCTAAAGCAAACTTTATTAGTAATAAGATAAAGTCTTCAGATAATAAAATAAAAGCTGTCTGGAAAGTTATTAATAGCGAAACAGGTAAAACTAAGCCACGCGAAAATAACTTTTCACTTAAAACCGACAAAGGAGTGATTAGTTTCAATTCAGATGTAGCGCAGGAGTTGGAGACATTTTTCACAAATATACCTCTAAAAATACTGAGTCATTAAGATCTTCACCTACAATTTCATATTCATTGCTGAAGCAAAATGTAGATGTTTGCAATTCTGAATTTAAATTTACTCATGTAAGTCCCCAGTATATTTTAAAAACTTTTAAAGATATCAAAGTAAAGAGCACCGAAGATTTATGGGGGATGTCAGTTAAAGTTTGTCAATCAGTAATCGAAATATTAGCACCATACTTAGCAGATATCTTCAATGAATGTATTGATCACGGAATTTTTCCTGATTTAATGAAACATAGCAAGGTAGTTCCGCTGTTTAAAGCTGGTGACAAACAAGACCCCAGTAACTATAGGCCTGTATCAATTCTGCCAGTACTCAGCAAAGTGTTTGAGAAGATCAAATGCTGTCCCATTTTAATCAGAACAATTTGTTACACAACCAGCAATTCGGTTTTACAAAGGGACGTTGTACCACAGATGCTGGTGTTGCTCTAATCAAACATGTATTTAATGCTGGGGAAGAATCAAAAGATGCCATTGGTGTTTTTTGTGATCTTTCCAAGGCATTTGATTGCGTAGATCATGAAACTTTATTGCTAAAATTAGAACACTACGGTATTCGAAACGCAGCTCTGAAATTTTTGAATTCATATTTAGATAATAGAACTCAAAAGGTCCAAATAAACGGCGCCAAATCACTGGGGTCTCGTGTTAAAATTGGTGTGCCTCAAGGCTCTATTTTAGGACCATTTCTATTTCTAATTTACATAAATGATTTGCCTTACATGGTAGAAAATTTGTCCAAGATTGTACTATTTGCTGATGACACATCCCTTATATTTATGGTTGATAGACATGCACATAACTATGACGAAGTAAACAACACTCTTGGACAAATTCATAGTTGGTTTACTGCAAATAATTTAGTTCTTAATGAGAAAAAAAACTAAATGTGTATTATTCACTTTACCTAACGTAGTACATTCTTTGAATAATCATGTCGTACTTAATAATGAAAAATTAGAGTTTACTACCAGTACAGTTTTCTTAGGGATTACTCTCGACTCAGGTCTCCAATGGGGCCCTCATATTACATCTTTGTCGGAAAGATTAAGCTCAGCTGCATATGCGGTACGTAAAATTAGAGAGATCACGGATATTGCAACTGCGCGACTTGTTTACTTTAGTTATTTTCATAGCATTATGTCCTATGGAATTTTGCTGTGGGGGCGCGCCGCTGATATTGAAACAATTTTTATTCTCCAAAAGAGGGCCATTAGAGCAATTTAAAAACTTTGCAGTCGTGATTCCCTAAGGGAACTGTTTAAGGAAATTAATATTATGACTGTACCGTGTCAATATATTTATGAAAATATCATGTATGTTAGAAAAAATATATACTTTCACTAGAAATTGTGACAGGCATAACCGCAATACAAGGAGTAAAAATAAAATAGATCAACCTAAGCATAGACTCGCTAAAGTTAGGACTTCATTTGAAGGTCTAAGTATAAGATACTATAACAAAATACCGGAAGATATATTGAGTTTATCAGAAAGTAAATTTAAGTCTGTTATCAAGAAAACATTATGTTATAAAGCTTACTATAAGTTAGATGAGTACATTAATGACAAAGAGGCATGGAGCTCTGAAATTCCAGCGCAGCACAAGAAACACGCACTCATTTTTAATACCAAAATGGGGCGTGCGTGGAGTTTACAACTGACATAATTTTACAAATCTGCATGGATGTAATTTCAATTGTTTAAAGTAAATATTTTATAAGTTAAAACTGGTAGATTTATCTACTTCAATTTTTACAAAAAAAAAAAATATGTAGCCATTTTTGGTCTATACATATTTTTTTTTACTTACAGAATTAGCTAGGGTAGCTTAGGGGCTAGTAAGATTGTTAATTTAGAGTAGGAGCACTTCTGGGCAGGTTTTTTGGTGGGTTTTTCCTGTTCAGGAGGTCCGATTAATTATACGCATGTAAACTACACGCTTTAAAAATCTTGACTTCAATTTGAAACAAATATCGTTTTCAGATGGTGGTGGCGTAAAGTTACATGCCGTGTGATTAACCTGGCCAGCCCCGTGGCAGTGCTTTGATTTTTATTTTTTCTCCCGCCCGAGCCGGTTTTCTATTAGGACATTACAAAATTGTTATAAAAAAAAGAAAATTGTGTGATACAAATTTCTGTTTTTACAATGACGGTCATGACGTCAATAAGTGATATGATAATACTATCCTACATTGAATAAAGAATTTCAATTTCAATTTCAATTTATTGTTTGCTATGGGAGAAACTCGCTGCGTCTTAGGTCAATAGAAGATCTGCAAATCTATTGAGATTCTGGTACTAGAATCAAACTAACCATGTGCGCTGGGGTGACAGGACGTCTAACAAGTATATGCTAGAATGTGGGGTGCGCCAGGGTAGATTTTCAGCATGTCTTTCCGGACCTTTGATAAAATGATAAATGATAAAAATGATAAAAAATATTTATTGTCTCCCAGTAATTAAATTAAGTTATTACATTTGTAAAGTGTATAAATTCATGGTTGTTTAATTGAAAGGGAGATAGGAGTCCAAACAAGGTGAACCTGTGCTATGGATCTCCTAGCTCCAACATTCTGACATCAGCACACACTTATATTTATTTAGACCAGTAGTTTAATGAACCTATAACTAAGTAGAATACAATTTCAATACTTAGTAAGAGTTTATAGTTAAAATTAGTAAACTGATTATTATTATATTTTAAATAAAAGTAATAAATATCTAATTTGGTATATTATACAAGTTACCTATATTATGTTACAACATCAAGTAGACTTTCGATATATTCGTAATTCATTTTCATCAGCCACTCCGTGACTAATTTTTTACATTCAAATCTAACTTTACTATAAATATCTAATTCTTTATTAGCAATATTATAAAGCTTACTACTAAGAAAAATATAGAAGTTTTGTGCAAAAGTAGTATTTACAGGAGCGACTCTGCACACCTGGTAAAAACGTCTTTTATTCAAGTTTTTTGGTTTAAGTTAAAAATTGTCTAATGCTTCTGTAAAATAATAGTGAGTATATAAAGCTGTCTTACAGTTAGAACTTCAGTTTCAATATAAAGTTGAGTTGTGGGAAATAGACGAGGTTTAAAGTGTGCTATTTTAAGAATTAATCGCTGTGCTCTTTCAATTTCTAAAAAGTTACTCTTTGGTGTACCTCCCCAAACAGAGATGCAATACGTAGTTACGGATTGACAAAGTGAAATGTATACCGATCTCATGAGTTTCGCATCTACTACGATAAAGATAAAGATAAAAAGATAAAATCACTTTATTGTTAAACTGTGTCATTAAGATGTTACAAAATACGTGAAATAGAGTCAACAGTTTGCCCGTTTCGGACGTACAATATAAAAAACTTAAACTTAAACATCAATTTTAATCATTAAAATATTCATTGAGACTATAGTAAGATTTGGATAGCAACCATTTTTTTAAATTATTTCTGAATTTTACACCGGTCAATTGTTTTAATGTCACGGGTAAGTGGTTGAAGACCTTTAACCCAGTGATCAGACAGCTTTTGTACAAACTACTGCTAGTTGTTAATATACCTTCAATACACATGTCATATTTATAATTGGATCTCAAATTATTTCTAATGTCAACTTTTTTTCTAAAATATTTCTTGTCATTTCTTACAAACAAACTTATTTCTAAAATATAAATACATGTCAAAGTGAGAAAATTATTATCAATAAATACATTTCTTAAAGTGTCAGTACTTTGCATATTATAAATTATTCTCATACATCGTTTTTGCATTATGAATGTTGATTCGACATTTGCAGAGTTACCCCAAAAAATTATGCCATATGTCAGCAAAGGATACACATATCCGTAATAAGCGTTTATAACTATTTCAGTTGAGGTAACATTTTTTAAAATAGATAGCGCATAACAACTACTGGATATTCTTTTATTAATTTTTGTAATGTGTGATTTCCAGTTCAGATGCGTATCTATGCTAACACCCAGGAAATTGATTTCTCCAACTTCATTGATTTGTTTATTATTCAGTTCAACATTCAGGGGCACATGTGACTTTTTATAATTTCTGAACTGGACTATCTTAGTTTTTTCTAAATTTACTTTTAAGTTTATCGTGCTTAGCCAGTCAACGACTGTCTTAAGTGTTATATTAATTTCGTTTGTAAAGTCACTATCATTCAAGTTTTCTTTTGATATAAATATTGTCGCATCGTCAGCAAACATAACGCACAGGTGTCTTATTACTAGTGGTAGTTCATTAACATATATTAAAAATAAGACTGGTCCCAATACACTACCTTGAGGAACTCCCATGATAACATTTTCAAAATGAGATTGTATTCGTTCTATTGTCTTGGTTTCCTTATTATAGGAGTCTATGACTGTAGCTTGCGTTCTATTACTCAAATATGACTCGAACAGCTTAAGAACGTTACCCCGAATACCTATATGTTCTAACTGTTTAATAAGAATGTCATGCAAAACACAGTCGAATGCTTTCGACAGGTCCAAGTACAATCCAATGCAAGTATTTTTATTATTTATAGATGTCCACACTTCTTTTAAGACTTTTAAAATGGCAAATGTTGTATTTTTTCCTTTTTGAAACCCGAACTGATTTGAATTTAGAATGTCATTTGAATTTAAAAATGAATTTAATCTGATGCATATTAGCTTTTCAACGATCTTTGAAAATGTAGGCAGTAATGCTATTGGCCTATAGCTGTTCATATCGGCTTTGGGCCCTTTTTTGTACAGTGGTTTAATCAGTGCCGTTTTCAGCTTATCTGGAAAAACACCAGATTCAAAAACTAGGTTTATGATATACACCAACGGATCAACTATATAATCAATACAAGCCTTTATTACATGAATTGGTATATTATCGTAACCTGCGCTATTTTTATTCTTCATGCCCATAACAACTTTTTTTACCTCATTTGCAGTTACTGGCATTAGAAACATGCTTTTGCAATTTGACTTGTTTATTGATTTATATGTGCCGCAATTTATTTTAGTACTATTTAAGTTAATGTAATAATTATTAAACATTTTAGAAATTTGATTTGGTTCCTCAATCATTGTATTTTCTTTATTTATGTGTTCTATAGTCTGTTTAATTACATTTATTGTTGTAGTATTTTGTTTAATTATTGTCCAAGATGCCTTATTTTTATTTGAGCTTTGGGTAATGTATTTGATGTTTGAGAGAGATTTTGACTTTTTAGTTACTGTTTTCATGATTTTGCAATAATTTTTATATATATTTTTAAAATTTTGGCATTTGCTGTTTCGTGATCTAATATGCATTAGTCGTTTTGTTTTACTTGCCACTAAAATTCCCCTTGTCTTCCAGTTTGTTTTCCTTTTATAGTACATTTTAACTTTTTTAATTGGAATGCATAAATCATATATTAGGGTGTAAATATCAATAAAACAATTATACGATTCATTTGCTTCTTTGTGCAAATAAACATCAGCAAAACTTGTTTGGGCGATATATTTCATAAAGATTTCTAATGATTGGAATGTATTTCTTTTAAATATAAACCAGTACCGTTCAAAAAAAGTCATGGTACACGGAATATATATTACTTTCCCAGTGTGATCTGACAGACCAATGTCCAGTACTTCTGCTCTAATTTTTTTCACATTTGTCATAATATTATCTAAGCAAGTTTTAGTAACCGCTGTTATTCTTGTTGGCTCCTCAATAACTGGATATAATTTAAACGCTTTAAAGATGTTTAGGAAATCGTCAGACCTTTTATTTTTTTCTAGTATATTGATATTGAAATCCCCTATCACAAATATTTTCTTATAATTATTTCTCGTCCTTTTTACTATCTTATCCAATAAAAATTCCATATTAGTCAGAAATATCTCAAAATCACTATTTGGCGTCCTATAAAAAGTTATAATCAGATAGTTTAATTCATTTAAAACAATACCACACGATTCAAAATGACTTTCAATGGCCATGTCACTTATCCACTGTAGAGGTCTGTAACTAATGCCATTTTTAACGTAAATAGCAACACCTCCTTTAAGTTTCCTTTTCCTACAAAAATGAGTTGCTTTTTGATAGTCTTCAATTTGAAGTAAGTTAACTTCATTTTCTTTTAAATGGGTTTCACTGAAACAACACACGTCAATCTTTTTTTCAGTGGCGATTAATTCTAATTGATCTATTTTGGATCTTATACTTTGAATATTAAAATGCATTATATTAAATGAGGTATTTTCTTTAGACTCGAAAAAACTTTATTTCTTCCGTCGTTAACTTATTTTCAGTTGTTGAAATATTGAGATGATCCTGGCCAATAGTAGAATCGATAGTGGATACATCTTTTTGTTTATTGAAAAGGTATGGTATGGTACATTGTTTAAGTACAGTTCGTGTGCCTGCTCTAACATTTTGTTTAAAATATTGAGGTATCTTTTTCTGCACTGTTTTTTTTGCTAGGGTTTTATTATTTTTATTTAAATTTCTGAAATTATTGTTATTTTTATATTTGATTCGGTCCAAATTAATTTTATTAGCTAAATAGCAGTCATAGTGAGTTTTGTATGTTATTCTGAGGATTTCTTTGGTTAATAATTTAATTAATAATTGTTTTATATTCACATTTTTTTCTGGCAAATAATTAGTTGGTGACACACAAGTTGAGCTAGGAAATAAAGCGCTCACAAATTGCAAAACCTTGTTTTGTTCCGTGATATTGATATGTTTGTTTTTTAAGACTTCGCTTATTAAGACATTTGTATTAGAGAAAAGTGATAAAATCCATACTAATATTATAAATGCGAAAGTGTGTTTGTTTGTTTGTTTGTTTGTCTTTCTTTCACGTTACAACAGAGCGATATCATGCAGTGTTTTTTAGGTGTGCAGTTAGGTGAGAGGCTGGAGAGTGACATAGGCTACTTTTTATCCCGGAAAAACATATTTTTCCCATCGGAAAAGCGATTAATGTTTAGCAATAGAATACACCCATACTACGAACATAGATGAGTATCATGCAGCGATGTAAAGCATTTTTTTTTTGAGAGCAGCTAAATGAAAAGCTGGTGAGTGACATAGGTTTTTTTTTATCCCGGAAAAACATATTTTTCCCTTCGGAAAACCGATTAATGTTTAGCAATAGAATACATCCATACTACATACATAAATGAGTATCATGCAGCGATGTAAAGCATTTTTTTTTTGGAAAGCAGTTAGATGAAAAGCTGGTGAGTGTCATAGGTTACTTTTTATCTCGGAAAAACATATTTTTCCCATCGGAAAACTGATTATTGTGTAGCATAGAATACATCCATACCACATAAAAAAGATGTATATACAGGATGTAAGGGACAGCCCTCCGAATACTGATATTCCCATAGTAAATGCAGTGAGCTGATTGTGATTTTGTATGGGATATAGAAAAAAAGAATTTAATCTATGGCAGGTTGTTCAGTTTCATGGTTTGAATACACCCAATCAGTATTCGAAGGGCTGTCACTTACACCCTGTATAGCACTACTATGAGAATGTCTCTTGAATATGAGTTTTGGGATATGAATGTGGCTTTAAGGGTGATGTGGGTATGTACTTGAGATACTTCTTACCACAGTAGTAAAGTTAATTTCTACAGTTAAACATGATTTGAAAGTCCATTTCTATAATAATAACCATTTTTAGCACAGTAAGTTTGCCCTGCGTATACTTGCGAAGACACATAATAAACTTAAATTTTTTGGTACCATAGTCCTGAAAATTGAAGACTAGGCAAAATCATTATACTGCGTATTCATATTATTATAATTCCAATCCAAGAACATCCATCCCCAAGTTAATTTGGTTTGGAGCTAATATAGGTTTTCAAATCCTTGATTACATACCCACTCCTTTCTTTCATGTCTTCTTGGAGCATGTTTGTATGTAATAAAAATTTCAAAATAGCAGGAATATTTAAAAAAAATTAAAGCTATATAGCAATCTATACTTTCTTATTATTTATTAACCACCAATATAACACTAGGCAATATTCACAATATTCATAAGGTAGCTATACTCTATGGCGACATAGAGCGCTGAGTGTAATAGCTAGGCATAAATATAGGTGTATTGGTAGTTTAGTAGTATTGCTAGATGTAGCGCTGCATTGTGTAATAATGCAGGTTATGCCAAATTATATCGCTGATATAATTTGGCATAACCATTACTACTATATTTGTATTATAATATTCGCGTAGGAGTTAAATAAGTGACCCATAAACGTAATTTTAATAGAGACGCAGTCACTAAACCGGAAAGTAATGACCTGTGTTGTGTGTGCTGTCGCCCTGTTTAGAATACACAACTAATTAATAAAACTCTATGAGTACGCGGGCGAAGCCGCGGGTAACAGCTAGTGTAATATAAATATGATTTGTATGCAAGTGGACTGCGATCATTAGATCCCGCTAAAATTATTACAAAATCCATACTTGAGAAGTCTTTACAAATTTTATCACAGTATTTCATTACTTCATATAGTGATGCATTTGGTTTAATAATAGCAGTGACTTCAAAACCAGTCCCTAATAAATTTTGCAGCTGATTCCGTACGCCTTTTCCATTTTCGTCACAAAATAGCATTATTCTCTGTTTTTTTATTCGGATTTTCTTCATCTAATTTCCTTGATTCCATATTTTCATTGTAGTCTTGATGCTTTGATTCTATTATCTCTTGCTTATCACTTTGATGTTGTAATTCTTTGATTGTTATTGGTTCTTTTGGTGGTATTGGACTGGTGCTTGCTTTAGGTGATACAGGTGTTGTTGAGCTTATATTGATTGATGGTGAGATCAGGTTCTTGGTTCCCGTGATAAGATTTGGCACGTTTTCATTACGACCTGTGAGATTATTCGTCGCATTGGTTTTTCCCTTTGCAGATGGTGAGTCCATACACATTTTTTTTAACAAATCGTTTTGTTTCTGAAAATATGCTAATTCTTTTTTTAATAATATGTTTTCAGCTAACATTAATTCTATTTCCGCCTCCGCTGAGGTGAGTTGCTCATCAAGATTAGTAACTTGCTCTCTTAAAATATCTAACTCGTTACTTGCCATGATATTACTTAATTCTGGGCAGCTTCTGTGGCTTTGACAGGCGTTTTGTAATATATTAAGTTGAGTTCCTTCATCTTCTGACCCTGCGTTGAGGGAATCAAACGAATTACTCGTGGGAATATTTACTATAAAACCTTCACGTTTTCTATGTGTCACATTTTCAAAATTGGGTAATTTTTCACTTGAGTCAATAATAGATAGCTGGGGTGATTCAAGTATCTGTTCATTTTGGTCCAATTTGGCCTCTATTTGATTAATTGGAGATGCCTCCGTGGTTGGAACGACCGTCTCATTTGAAGTTGTAGAGTCATTGCTTTTTTTTCTTGATTGTTCGAATTGGTGCTTTTTTTTGAGCCCTCTATAACTCGTCCTTTGTTTCGAGGGGTACTTGAACTTCTAACGGTACATCTTTTGCATTTCCAAATGGCTCTTTTGGGCATTTCCATAAGCACATAACGCTTATGAGGTACTTTTGAGCAGTTTTCTAAACATAGCATCTCTCGACATGAACTGCACTGTATGTATTCATTACGCTTGCAAAATGTTTTACACTTCGTACATGAAACGCCGCGAGGTGGCATCTTTTTGTTAGTTTTGTAGCAGTAGTCAATATAATGGTCCTTGTAAATATAAAAATATGCGTCCAAAAAATAAACAAAGAAAAACAAATTATGTCAACAATTGGAACCCGGGCGGTTCCGAGCTTGCGTTTCTCGTAGCGAAAGTCAACGTCGCTACCACTCGGCTATCTGCGCTGTGAATGTGGTGGTGAAATACTGCTACTGGTTCCGTGAGCTCTATGCTGTAGGGCGCGCTCGTTGGCAAGGTCAACCAGTTCGCCGGTCTCTGACCCCCAGTATGAGTCGACTTACGCTTGACCCGCTGCTAAGAGTCGAAAATTGGGATAGGTCATGGTCCACGCATTACCGTTTTTATTCACTTTTGAATTAAATCTCCAAATATCTCTTTAAATAATTGTCTGATTTTAACACAGTTTGCACCATTCAGTAAATAACTTTAAACACTACACATTAACTTAAGTTTCAAATCCAAAATGCCAAAATTAACTTCAAAATTATTTATTAATTGTACTAGCGTTCTAACGTAGATGTGCTCACTAGCGAGCGAAATGGACGAATCGTGTCTAAGAGATTTGAATACGTAACATAATTTTCGGATTTTGTTAGATGTGTTATGAATGTGTTCAGCAAACGAGAGCCGACTGTCGATACAAACGCCTAAATATTTGATTGAATCTGTTTTATCAATGGAAGGACATTTACATTGGTTTCTGTTTGCAGGAGCACAAGAATGTGCTATAATTTTGTTATTATCATTAAGTGAAGCTTTATTATGTCGTATACTTTATGTAATATATTTCGTTTTGGTCGCATTCAAAGTTAGTGAATTATTTGCTAACCATTGACACACTACATCGAATCCCTGTTGAGCATATTCAAAGCAAGACGTCCATGTTTCCCCGTAAAAGGTAAGTGCCGTATCATCGGCATATGAATTGATGAGACAATTTTGTAGTTTTAGGCTGCATAAATCGTTAATGTAACAAAGAAATAGCGTAGGACCAAGAATGCTACCCTGTGGAACCCCATATGTAATTGAATGACTGGAGCTAGTGATGTCACAAATTTTTACGCATTGAGACCTATCAGAGATGTAGTTCTTGAGAAGTAGAAGTTGCTGACCTCTTATACCTAGCATAGACAACTTATCCAAAAGAATGGCAAAAGATACAGTATCAAAAGCTTTCGCTAAGTCTAAAAATATTGATAGACATTTATACTTATTATCTAGCTTGTTAACTACAAAGTCTACTAAATTATGTACAGCATCATTGGTAGATTTACCTTTTCTAAAGCCAAATTGAGATGATGATAGTAGATTTTTACATTCAAGGTAATTCGTTAGTCTGACATTAATTATTTTTTCAAAAATCTTAGACATATTTGGTAGGATAGAAATAGGACGATAGTTATTGATCAAGTCTCTTCTGCCACTCTTATAGATAGGAATCACATTGGATTTTTTAAATGCATTTGGAAACATTCCCTTTTCTATACATAGGTTAAAAATATGCGCTAGGGGAGCTTTTATAAATTCATTTAAAGTTTTCAGCACTTTAGTAGGAATCCGGTCGCATCCAACACAAGTATTATTTTTGAGATGTCTAATAATGTTAGCTATTTCGTCTTCGTCTGTGTTTAATAAAACAAATGACTCAGGGGACAACGGGTGCTTTTGATGTAACGGTATAGAAGAAGTTCTATTTGTAATTTGACTAGCTAAATTAGCGCCTATATCAGAAAAGAATTGGTTTGCTTTATCAACTGATTTTTTAGGAGTGTTGTCAATAGATAGCAAATCATAATGGGGTGATTTGGAAGGGTTCAAATTCGTAATTTGTTTTATGGTAGACTAGAGCTTTTTGTTATTATTTTGTGCTCCAATGAGCTGTTGTTGCTCATACTGTCTTTTGACTTTTTTTAGTATATTATTACAGAAGTTTCTGTAGCATTTGTATGTTATCAGTAGGATATCGTTATTCGTTTGTATTTTTTATTTAGCATGCATTTTATCTCTATTTCTTATACATCTCAGTAACCCTGGTTGTAATCCACGGTTTTTTCGTTACTTTATTTCTGGGTGTTTTCGTTATAATAGAATTATTATGCATTAGTTGCTGTATTATCTCAATAAAGCTGTCCGTAGCTGTATTAACATCATCCGTCATAACAGAGTTCTGAAAACTAATGTTTGAACATTCCTTAAATAGCTTACTGTAATCAATCTTATGTGTAGTTGATTTTTTTACGTAGTTAGTTTTTTTAAGCTTAAAACAGAGCAGCAAAGCATCATGATCTGTTATTGAAGAATGAATGACAAATGTGGTCGTATAAAGTTTGGACTTTACAATAATATGATCTAGGCAGCTGTTACCTCTAGTAGGTGTATAATATGCTGGTATGAAGCCATAATATGTAAGTAAATCCAAGTATTCAGTGGAGTCTGTATGCGCGCTGGCAATGTTAATATTTATGTCACCAATGATGTATATATGTTTATAAGAATTCAGATTAGTCAGCAGATTTTTTAGGGACGAGAGAAAGTTTTCAATTTTTGTGAAGCAAGGTGGTCTGTATATTGCAATTATCACAATATTTTTGTTTATTATTATAAGAAAACAGTTCGCCTCATCTAATGCGGGTTCTTCAATTTTGTACGATTTGAGTTTGTTGTTTATCATGAAAACAATGCCATCATTTTGATTGTAGGTCACCTTAGATGAAAAATTCGTGTATCCTGCGAGCACAGGAAGATTATTAACACGAGATAACCAACATTCTGTAAACACTAAAATATCGCAGCAGAAATTTATCCGGGATAAAAGACTACAAATACTATCGAAGTTTTTATTTATACTGCGAATATTTTGATGTACTATTTTAAACTGTGATAAAACATCTTGCAATATATCTTGACATTCTTCCGCCAAGCAACTGTGGTGCTCTGTTACATTATAAGAGTCTAGTAAATTGTTTACATCATCGAATGATACTGGTAGTGACAGTGTAATGGGTTGAGTAACAGTAGGGCAAATTTTAAGTAAAGAGAGTGTCTGGTGTGATATAATTGTTTACACGGTACGCTAATTAAAAATATATATGTTTCGAATAAATGTAAATACAAAGGGAAAAGAGTGCAAACAATGCACTAAAGTCAGGTCCGCTTGCGCAAAACTCGGTCAACCGTGCATAATGCATATTTGTCTTTTTGGCTGAACTTACAATTTTATTGTAAATACAACAGCAATGCAAATTAGATATTGCAACATTTGTTCTATAAATAGATAATATGGAATTGTAAATAATGGTACAATTAGATATTATTTGTGACCTATAAATTAAAATTATAGTCGAATAAAAAATTACGATTACTTAATATAAAATTTAAAATAGTTTGCTTATGCAAACACCTAAGTAGAGTAATTAAAAGCATTTTGCTGAAAAATTGGACTAATAGTAATGCAGTATTATGTTTAGATTACAAGATAATTTTAAGCTAGTATAGTGTTCTTACTCATTTTCAACTGCTCTAAATCATTTATACTTGTAATTCTTACTGCTTTTTCATTGTCGACTCAACGTAGATATACTTGACCGTTCTTGACCCATACGTATTTGAAGTCCATTTCTAATTTGAACTTCCTGGCTGCTGCGTGTAATTGCTTGCATTCTGGAGAAAGATGTTCACATATGTAGATTTTGGAAGGATTGCCTAACAATTCGATGTCGCTCGTAGAAAGTTTTGTTCGCTTTTCTTTTGTGTAGGTGGAGACAGCCGAGAGAACTCCATCGCGCACCCTTGGTGTAGAAAAAGTGACGAGAACGTTCCTCGGTCGCGCGTTGTTTTTGTCCATCCTGGCAACGCGGCGGCAGGATTGCACGTCTGCGTCTTTCAGAGGAAAGTTAACTTTGGAACAAACAGATGAAATTACGTTGATTAAGTTCTCTTCTTTCGTCTCCGGGATAGCTTGCAGTTCGATGTTCCGGTCGCGAGAAAGTTTGTCCATTGTTGCCATACGTTTACTCATCTGGAACAGGTCCTTCTTCATATTCTCTTGATCGTTTACCAAGTTCTTTATGAGGTCATCTCTCTCTTGTAATTTTTTCTGCAGATCTTTCACTTCGTTCATGATGAAATCAGTCGTATTCGTAAAGTCTTGTTTCAATTCCTGGATCTTAGAATCGATGTGTTGAATGAGGCTGTTCTTTATCTCGGCGGCAAAATTAGCCAATTTTGAGTCGAGAAGATTTTCATCGAAGGTCAACTCTTTCGTAGAAGTCAGCGGAATATTGAAATTCGGCCCTTGCTTTGTGGAGGTGGGAGTGTCCTCATTTCGGCCCAATCGACGTCCGGTGTTGATATTTACACAATGAGGGCATGCCAATTTTGCAAGTAAATCCTGGCCTATTTCGCTCTTAGTCTTGATGTTAGAAGGGACGTTTAGACAGGGAAAACAGAATCTGAACTTACAGTTATCACAAGCGATACTCAGTCCTTCCTTGATCCCTGTGTTACAACCGCCACATTTCATGATGATATATATTTTATTTATTTTTCGGTAGTATTATGTGGTATGCACCTAAGTACGACAAGAAGTGTGTCACTAAAACAGCGTAATGTAAGCACTAATAGGTAAGTATATAACACACGCGTGTGTGCTGCTGAGTGTCTGAATGCTGAGTGAGAGCTTTTCAGAATCTATGTCAATGATCTATTTGAGGAACTGAGAAGGTTGGATGTCATATTGGTTTTATAATGCCCGTGGTCAGGTATAAACATATTTATGTATTAGTGTATTATTGATATGTATGAATATTTATATATGAACGTATATGTGTAGTATTTATTGTATATTGTTGTTGTTATTATACGTATGTACATATTACTGTGTTTTTTTTTATATAGTCAAGCCTTTCTTTAATTTTTTTTTGTTTAATGCACCTGCTTTGACCCTTTCCACATGCCCTAATGTAGACTGGGAGATAACGCCTTTGGCGTTAAGTCCGCCCGTGTAAATTTTAAAGTTAAATAAAAAATAAAAAAATTGGTAAAACATGTTTAAACAACTTCAGCTACGCCAACGATATGGTGTTAGAAGGGATTGAGGTCAGTCAGGTGAAGAAGTAACGATATCTTGGACACATTTTAACGGAGAATCTCCGGGACGACGAGGATATTGAGCGTAAACGAAGAGCCATGGCCGTAAGGTGCAACATGCTCGCGCGCCGGTTTACTCGTTGTAGTGATAGTGCAAAGCTGTCATTTTTCAGAGCCTACTGTCAGTGCTTTTACACAAGTTAGATTTGGACTAATTACTCGAGAAAAATAATAAGCACCATAAGGGTGCAATAAAATGATACATATCGCATTTTGATGAAGAAACCCAGATATTGTAGCGAGCATGTTTGCGGAGGCCAGAACACAAAACTTCTTTGCAATCATTAGGTCTCGCATAGCTAGCTTCTGATCCCGAATACGCAGCTTGGACAACGAGATTATCCGTACACTGTCTGTGTATTATGGCAACCCGATGTTTAAACATTGGTTATCCGTGCACCGTGACCAGAACAAGAAATACGTGTAGTTTGTTATTTTTACACTCATTTATTATTCTATTTTAAGGAAAAAAACCTCTTTTTTATTTTTAAAATAGTTATATTGTATTTATCAAAATTTTAAATTATGGGTGCCTGAAATAAAAATATAAAAAAAAATATTTTTTTAGAATTGCCAGAATTAGTAAAAAATACGATCCTACTGACGTCGTAACAACATTCAAAATTTCTAATTAGTAGCTTATAAAATACGGTGGATACATAGATAAATTAAAATAACAATTATTTTTATTGTTATTCTTAAAGAAATATTCGTGTGCCTATTAAATTATTAGATTTAATTTCTTCAACTTTTTGTACAACTTTCCATACTGTGCAAACATGTCAAAACAACAAAACAATTTTGTGCATAAAATAAACATGCACCTATACAATATAACATGTCATCATACCATGCTATTTCTTATTTTGACTTGAATAATTTTGTTCACAAATTTATTTTGAATCAGGAAACTATGTACCTGTCTGATTATTATAAAAAACAAGTAGCTACATTGTTAGCATATAATATAAATGACACTAAATATGTGTCATCTTCAATATTAATTAGTAATGTTACTAATAATTATTTAAACTAAAATGTTAGACAAAGGAAATCCCCTCTTTGACTGATATAAATAACAAACACGATCCGGGGTTTTCTTGCACTTATCCTCAGACAAAGGAAAAGTAAAATCAGTTACAAGTCTTACATCAAAATATTCAGGGCTTTGCTAGCAAAGTATTAGAAATTGAATTATTCTTAGAAAAGCATAATTATGAAATAGTTCATTTTCACAAAGATCCTGACATTTTTATAAATTATGAAAATTATTATATTGCCAGTTCTTTCAACCGAAACCCGCGATACATGGAGGTTCCATAATACTTATTAGAAACAACATTAAATTCAAAGAACGTAAGGATGTTGTCGGATTGTCGGTTGAGTGTTGTACTGAAATATCCTGTGTTGAGCTGAAAAGTCATGTTAAAGTATGCGTATACAGACCGCCAATAGCAAAAATAAAATCCAAATTCCTAGAAGTAATGGAAGATGTACTCAAATTTGTCACAAAAAATAATAAACATGTTATTGTTGCAGGAGACTTTAACATAGATATTTTAGAAATCAATGCATTCAGTGATAAATTTTCAGGTCATTTTAAATCATTCAATTTATTTAATATATTTTTGAGCCTACTCGTGTGACGCCTATTTCTGCCAAATTTATTGATAATGTATTCAGCGATTGTGACCCGGTACAAAATTGCATTATAAATTCTCTTCAATCAGATCACAAGGGCAATGTGTAACATTCTCATTTAAAAACCATATTAAAACGATCAAAGTAGAAACCAGGCGCATCACTGCAAGTAGGTTTGAAAAATATCAAAATATTATGTTAATCGAGAAATTGCCTGCCCATCATTATAATTTTGAAAATCCGAATTATGTTTACGAGGACGTTTTAAATTCGTTAATCAAGGAATTCGAAATCATTTTGAACCTTGAAACGAAATATTAATACGAATTTGATATTCAGTGATTGGGCAACTAAAGGTCTTAGGATTAGTAGAGATAAGCTTTTTGAACTTTACGAGCTTAAAAAAATGACAAATGATGGAAGTTTTAATGAGCTGGTAAAAAAATATTCTAAAACCTTCAAAATAGCCAGTGAAATTGCTAAAGCAAACTTTATTAGTGATAAGATACAGTCTTCAGATAATAATATAAAGCCTGTCTGGAAAGTAATTAATAGCGAAAGTTATTAATAGAGAAGGCACGCGAAAATAACTTTTCACTTAATACTGACAAAGGAGTTATTAGTTTAAATTCAGATGTTGCGCAGGAGTTAGAGACATTTTTCACAAATATACCTCTAAAAACTACTGAGTTATTAAGATCCTCACCAACAATTTCATATTCTTTGCTGAAGCAAAATATAGATGTTTGCAATTCTGAGTTTTACTCATGTAAATTCCCAGTCTATTTTAAAAACTTTTAAAGATATTAAAGTTAACAGCACCGAAATTTTATGGGGGATGTCAGTAAAATTTTAACAATCAGTAATCGATATATTAGCACCATACTTAGCAGATATTTTTAATTATGTATTATTGATCACAGTATTTTTTCTAATTTAATGAAACATAACAAGGTAGTTCCGCTATTTAAAACTGGTGACAAACAAGACCCCAGTAACTATAGGCCTGTATCAATTCTGCCAGTACTGGGCAAAGTGTTTGAGAACATTGTATTTAATCAAATGCTGTCCCATTTTAATCACAACAATTTGTTACACGACCAGCAATTCGGTTTTACAAAGGGACGTTGTACCACAGATGCTGGTGTTGCTCTTATCAAAAAATAAGTATTTAATGCTTGGGAAGAATCAAAAGATGCCATTGGTGTTTTTTGTGATCTTCCCAAGGCATTTGATTGCGAAGATCATGAAACTTTATTGCTTAAATTAGAACACTACCGTATTCGAAATGCAGCTCTAAAATTTTTCAATTCATATCATATCATATCATTTTTGTTGGTAAAAATATAAATTTACATCTCATTGTACATCTTAATTTTAGGTAAAATAATCAAGTTATATCAATATAACCAACAAATCAAAACATTACATTAATGTTAACAAATTTTCCGTATTAAAGCATTAAAAAGTCGTCAAACGAGTAGAACGCCTGCTCAATCAGCCATTTCTTTAGCCTGACTTTAAAACTAGCCTCACTTGGCGCGTCAGTGACATCTTGCGGTAACTTGTTGTACACTCGCGGTCCCATGACGTGAGTCAGTTTGCCGGCCTTAACTAGTCTACTTTTGATAGGTACGAGATTTCCCGCATTTCGTGTGTTGCGGCCGTGTACGTCTTTATGACGTTTATATAAGTCCAAGTTTTTGCGTACATACGTTGCCACACTTAGGATGACAAGTGACGAAAAGGTTAAAATTTTTAATGATCTGAAATAAGGTCGCGCGGAACAATCATATTTAGATAATAGAATTCAAAGGTCCAAATAAACGGCACCAAATCACAGAGGTTTCGTTTTAAAATTGGTGTGCCTCAAGGCTCTAAATTGAGACCATTTCTATTTCTAATTTACAATATGGTAGAGAATTTTTCCAAGTTTTCGAAAACTTGCAACATTTTCAAGCGTGAGCAGGATTTTCAAGAAGAAGAAATTTTTAAGTTTTCAAGACTTGTATACCTAACACGGGAAGTGTTTTAAAATTTGGTATTCAATTTATCGCGGGTTTTCATTACATTCTAGTAGACTACATTCAATCTGTAAAGCTGAAAGCCGGGTATTAGTTGCAGAAACTAACCCGGTAGATGGAGCCGTGCCACGCGTTACTGGCATTAAAATAAACTTGCAAAATTGGCGGGCAAGGAATGAGCTGTGGTAGCCCAGATGGAAGAGGCGTCGCCACTAGTAATGCGAAAATCGCAGGTTTAAATTCTGCCTGCGCTTGAAAATTTTGCAAGTTTTCAAAAATTGTATATCTTACACGGGAAGTGTTTTAAAATTTGGTATTCAATTTGTCTAAGATTGTTCTATATGCTGATGACACATCCCTTATATTTAAGGTCGATAGACATGCACAGAACTATGATTAAGTGAACAACACTCTTGGACAAATTCATAGTTGGTTTACTGCAAACAATTTAGTTCTAAATGAGAAAAACACTAAACGTGTATAATTCATTTTACCTAACGTTGTACATTCTCTGAATAATTATATCGTACTTAGTAATGAAAAATTAGTTTACTTACCAGTACAGTTTTCTAAGAGATTACTCTCGTCTCACTCCTAAGTCCTTACTTCAGAAAAAAAAAGTTGTTATAACGACCGGATGTTCTATGAAAAGAACAAATCTTTTTTCATCACTGAGTCCTGAACTTTGATAAGTATTTTAAACTATTTCCTCATGTTTATTGAATTTTTACTGGAACAAAAGTTCTTTATTATGATGAAATATTGCTTTTTTGACATTCAAATATGGTCTTTTTTTGTTTTTTTTGAAGGACGTTTGGTCTCAAGTACAAAAATTGACTTTAAGTTTGCAAGTAAGTTTAAGCTGTAAGAATATCAAAAATAGCATGTTTTTTATGGTAGTTGTCATTTTTATTTTAAGTTACAAATAAATCACCGTATTACAGAACAGCCTTTATTGCAAATCAGTACAAGATATCCTTATATTAATGCACATAAAAAATCTAAAAGTTCAACTTTTTCAGACTCTGAAGTAACGAGTATGAGATCAATTTTAATAGGAACTAATTGTTTATAAAAATAGAAGTCTTACTTCTTCTTAAAACTATAAATCTCTAAAACAAAACCGCAGTTACTCTTATTATTAAGTTGAATAAAAGAGATATAGCTAATCAGTCTGATAATCTAGTCTAAATTAAACAAAAAACATACAAAAAATTTAAAGCAAGTATAAAAACTGCTTTTAATGTATTACCGTAACTGCTTCGTAGATTTTCTTTTGGTTCTAGACTAAATGAAAATCTACGTAGCAGTTACGGTTTTTGGTGAAACAAAGGGGCATATTACAAGCAGTACATGAAACTGTTGTTTTCTTTTCACATCCTGTTTGTCTGCATCGGTGTTGTGTTTCACCCATAAATGGCAAATGAAGTGCTCCGTGCTGCCTATATGCAGGAGAAGGAACCGGAACCAAGAAGGTCTGCCCCTACCTACGTGAGCATCAATATTTTCAATCTGTTCTGCAGGTCCATCTTCGACTTCAGTTTTGGGATACTGACATTCTCCTAATATCATCTCGGCAACTGTTTGCTTTAATGTGCGCAGTTGTGGAATCTTGTGGGGTCGAACACCCTGCTTTTTCTGGTCTTCTTTAAACTTTATCCAAGCATTAGTAAAGGCAAGGTCAAAAAGGTGCGATATGAATCGTACTGTCCATTTCTTGGTTCGCATACGCGATGGGCAGACGTATAATGTGGGGAGTTATAGGAACGAAGTGAAACAACCGAAGCTTGAGTTAATGAGCGTTTCTTATAATTTATGCCACTGATTTCAAAAACATCAAAAATAAAAAAAGTCATTAAAAGTGTTGTTGTATTTATAAATATGATAGCATGTTTAATTAATATTTGTTTTATTTAAACAGAATTTAATTTAATTTAGGTTTATTATGAAAAATACATCAAAAACTGAGGGATGGAAAACTGAACTTTCTTATTTTGCTACTTCTTATTTCACAAAAAATGTGGAAAGCTGTCTAAGAATCCCATATTTTGAATTGTTTTCTATAACTTTAGGATCGAATAATTATGTTTCTACAGAGAAGGAACGAATAAAGTTGTATTTTTCTTGAAAACATGCTTATTTATATTTTTTTTGCTACCAAGTCCCAAATACTAACATAAAAGTTTCATGCAAATGAAAAATAAAAAAGTGAGGTTGCTTAAATGTATTTCATAGTCTTCTTCTTTTTTTAACTTATTATAAAACATAAAGCTTTAGTAATTTGCTATTAAAGAAACACCGGAAAACCAAAATCAAATTAAAAATATTATCGGACGGTTACAAAAAGGGATCGTTGGTAGCAAAATAAAAACTATAAGGCAGAGTGTACAAAACTGAAAAAATGGCAGGTTTTTTCACTATTTTCATAGTTCTTCTAATGTAATGAATATATATGTGAATGTGTATGTATGTAAATATTTCAATTTTATTACTGTACTAATAAAAGGAAAACAGTTTCAGAAAAATCAATTTTTTATTAAATAATCGTATGGTGTGGGCATGTCTGCAAAGTTTTCTTTCGTTCATTCATTTCGTTCAATGTCCCGTAAACCCTGTATGGCATATACAGGGTTTACGGTATATTGAACGAATAGTTAGAAATAATTATTACTTCAGAACTATTTTAAATGAAAATTAACAACGTAAATTTAAGTGCAGTGACTACTTAACTAGTTACCACGTCGGTCGAGCAGCCTTGGGCAAGTGTTATTGAATCGCACCTATTAAATGTCCTATCAGTATAATAATAATCGAGTATTTAGAATATAAAATCAATCGCCTACAAAAATATATTTAATAACCTACAAAAAGAACTTAACGAATTGAGATCAACAACATTTGTACTTACATTACTCACAGTCAAAGTTAGCTTTCATCACAACTTTTAGTTCTGTATAGTCTCTTAGTAGGATATATAGGAATCACCAGTCGCGTAGGTTTTGCTTATATTAAAAAAAATATAAAAATTAAAATTAAAAGAAATCTTGATGCAATCATCTAGATTCTTATTTTAAGATACACGAAGACATTCTAAGATACAAGAGACATAGGAATCACTTAAAAATAAATTCAAATATCTATCCAAATATCAGATCTCTTAAACTTAATATCGTGAGGCTCTAAAAGAACTAGCCTTCGTGTAAAAAAATAAAAAAATAAATCAAAATACATCCTCTAACATTCAATAATTATAAATCAACATACTGTGAACGTCAGAATGACACATGGTATTCAGATAAATGAAATGTATTCTAACACATGTTACTTAAATAGCACTAAATAGTACATTTAAAATAATAAATAGTGCCCCAAAGTTTTGATTCTAGTATAAAAATCATCATTGTATCATAATAATATTATTATAAAAATAATGATAGTTGTAGCTATTGCAATTTTTAACAATGCGCTGGCCAAACTGACGTCAGACACACTGCCGGTGTATGATGATGATTTCAATATTAATATAACCAGAAGTTTGAAGTACGATTTACTATTTTAAAGTTACTATCTAGTACTAACAAGGTACTATTTTTTAGAATACATTTTATCAAAACCTGAATACTTACATGTGCCATACCTTGAAAACATACTAGTTCATTTATAAAATCATCTTATTATTAATCTTCAAAACAAGTATCACATATATATTCGCTATAAGATACACCCCCTGTGCAAACTGAACAATACTTTTTACATTCTGCATCGGCACTGGGCTCTCACATTTATTGCAAGTAACCTTACGAGATACAACGAAAGTCAACGACTTTTTCTTCAATATTTGCCTATTTCCTTTTATATTTGTGTCTGAATCTAGACGATTCTTTGAAATCCTGGGGTATGTTTTAAATGAACCTTCTGCTTGTTGTGGAGGGCTGTCTCTTTGTAAAATATTTGGCATATTAAAAATATCAAATTCGCTTTCATCCTCATCAATCTTTGCATTCGGGTCAATTATTTGTATTTCATCGGTCGTTTCCTGGAACTGGTCCACTTCTTGTATTATTGGTTCTTCGTTGCCGTTCGTTACTTCAAAATTTTTAATTCGTGCTGCCTCAAGAGGTTCATTGCTTCCAGGATCGGGTAACAGGTTTAAAACATTTTTATATGTGTGTACAGTAGAACCATAGCAAGAGCAAGATGTTTTAGTTTCAGAACAAAAACAGCTCAAAATACGATGCTTAATTTGAGAACTTCCAGGCGCATAAATAATTTTATGAATCTTCATCGTTCCACTTATTGTTTCAACGTTATCGGGTATTAGTTTTTTAACATCATCTATTTTCTCTTCGGTAATGTTGGAAATGTGAACAGTTTTAAGAGAAGATTGTAATGTCAAATACACGTCTGCAGCATTTATAATATGGGTCATTCTTCAAAATTCGATTCTCCGCGTAATCGGCGTGGCAAATTTTTATTTCGACAATTTTAATAATATAACATTAAAATATGATTTTGTGTACTTTCCTGATTATAAAACCGTTTGGTGCTCCATGCTAGCACATTTACTTTTTGAGAAATTTAATTTTGAAATTTCATGTGCCACGCTGATTACAAAACGAGCCACGCTTATTACATAGTTAATTTTATCTGATTTTTTTTATGCATTTTGACTAATGAATACTTTTGCACCTATTATTGATAGGAATTATTGAGCTTTCTGACCTAATAATTCACCCCAAATAAATTTTTTCATTACCAAATCATATAAATATACCTATATTAAATGAATACCTAACAGCGAACACCAGTCTTTACAAGTAAGGGGAAAGTAAAAAAAAAGCAGTGGTATTTGTTTGATCAGGTATAATAATTAGTAGAACCTTGTTGACAAACGAAATTACAAAATTATCATAATTAAAATGTGCTTCAAAAATCAACAGCTCACTCAGCCAAGGGCTCGAATCAAAACTTTAAAGACTTATTAACTTTAAAAATCAAAAATTATAACAATCAAAATCTATCACATTAGTGTTCGATCAGTTGTGTTAATTAAGATTACGATTACATAAAGTTAAATCTAATTTGATCAGAACTCTGAATAGCTAAACCTAAAATAACTAGTTAATAGTATCGTAGACAGCAACCGAGACTAACAGACCTTCAGAAGCAAGAAACCAGCTTTTTGCAGACAATAATGTGGTTTGTCTCGCAGGTTTAACCAAATTCTAAATAATTTTATAAATTGGCGAATGTAAACTTTGTATAATCCTCCCCAAGAATCGAATCTGGCACCACTGGATCTCACAGAAACAGTTCATATTAAACTATGGTACAATATATAACTAAAAAACTCAATATATATGTAATTTAATTATTTTTATGAAATGATTACCACTATTTATATTAATAACATATTATTTATATTTATTTACAAAAATATATTGATATATTCAATCTTTTCTTAACTAAAATAAGTTCATTGTATTCGGCGTGGGACGAATTGTAAGCGGCGTGGCTATTTTACCACGCCGATTACGCCACGCCGATAACTAAAAAAACACTTTTTTTTAGAATTACTTGCTAACCTATTCAACAAGTCTTATTTAAATTATTGCTTCATAAAGTCGACAATATCATGAATGAACCCTGTGAATAATATATCTCTGGATGATTCGATTCAGGATGAAATTTGATCCACGCCGATTACATGCACGGCTTACAGAAATGTGTGACGACTCGTACTTACCCGAATATTTTTGTCTCCCAGCAACGAATCGCCCGTCCACACTGGTTGACTGCCGCAGCGCAACTTGTGGTTTTCGGTGCAAAAACTTCGCAGGTTTTCGTTCATAATCGTGCAATTTACGACGGGTTTTATCACGCTCAGGCAAAGCGCGCGAAAACGTGTAACCGAGACATTTTGAGGCCTATTTTATAAATTAAATGAAAATCAAATATTTTTTGTATTTTAACCAATACACCAATTCAAGGTGGTTATTTTGATATATAGTTTATACCTACAAAACAGTAGAAAAGTAGTAAAATCATGATTTGTAAAATCCAAGTACGCGGTGTGACACGCGGAGAACACCCAAAATCCTCCCGTTTTCAACTTTCAGATTCAGTTTTGAAATACTAAATAATCTTAAAACATGGTTTTCTGATAGTTTCCAGATAGGTATTGAAATGAAAAATCATCTCCAATTGATCGTTTTGTTCAAACTTTTATAATTTAGGATTTACAACCCTGTGACCACAATTATTGACCTCCTGAAGAACGACCCATATCCTTTCCGTAACACACTTGTCTGTCAAGGAACCTTTTTACTACACCTCCAATAGCATCAGCGACTCCTTTTCCGTGACTACTTTCGAAAAATGACCAAGTTATTTCAACATTGTGCAATGTTGAAAAGTAATTAGTGAGAAAAAAGTTATGTTTTTGTCGATATTGAGATGTGGGTCCGTCCGAGAAAATGTGAATTCTTTTCAGGTTTTTAACCAAGGTCTGGCCCAAGTCGATAATTGGCTCAAGATGAGCCCATATAGCATGCGGTTGATGCTCATTGGAGTGTGACACGGTACAAAATGATTTCTTTCCACCTTTATAAAATAAAACTCCTGTGTGCAGAGTAACTTGACCCTTCGATGCACCAAAATGCATTGATTGTACTTCTTCAGACATTTTACACTCATAATTTTGAGAGAAGTCACAGTGGATTGCCATTTCGTCATCCGACAAGTTTTCAAGACAGAAGTTGTAGCATTTTATTTGATGAGACGCATTAAAACTGTGAATTTTAAAGGATGCAATATCAGCTTCTAAAAGCTGTATTAACTCAGAAACTGTATTAGTTTTCGACGTTTTTGTGGTTTTTTTTGTATTGATGTCTTTTTCTGCGCCACCTGGGGTTTTCTTTTTATATGTATGTGTCAAACTCTCCCACATCTCCCAGATTATTGATTTGTTTCCAGATTCATCCAAATTATTATAATTTATCTTCATACTTCTACAAGTATAGCGGCCTTGTCGCTCCACAGGGGCAAACTACACAGTGCCCCCCTTACCTGCTGGAGCCCCAGCCTCAATGGGCCTGTGGCACTTGGCAAGATCAGCATGCGCGACGAGGGCAACACGGACATCAGAGATCGAGACCTCAGTGGGGTACTGGTGCGTTGCAGGGACAACTTCTTTCGTGGAGCCCACATGCTCCGCAGGGGCCCAAGTTCCAGCCGAGCCTTCTGGCTGCGCAAGCGCCGCAGTACCAGCAGGGCCTACACACACGGCAGTGGTCTCATCTACTTCGGGACCCTTACATGGACCAGGAACCCAGTACTTCCAGGCCACAAGCAGATCTAGGTCTAGGTAACCCCGCGCATGGACTACGTGGCTCGCTAGTAACACCGCACGCCCCACATGCGTCGTCACCGTTCACCCCGCGCGCCCCGCCGCCGTGCGCCCTGCGCGCGCCGCCTGCTGCTCGAGCGCCTTCGGATCTGCTCACGCCGCGCGCCGCCGGGCAAGGAGCCCAACGCGCGTCGCTGCTTCAGCGCGGCAGCAACACAGCAGCGTTGCATACTAGCACGCCTACGCCCAGTGCTCGTAGCCATCAGGTTCAGCAGCTGCCCAAGCCCGTGGACACTAATCCTTCTAAGACGGTTATATTTAGTGACAATATAGGAAAAGGTGTAGGTTACTTACTACATAATAAAATTAATCAGGTTGTTGAAAATGTTTGTTTACCTCAGGCTTCATTTAAACAAATTACTGACCGAATGCTAAACTATACCTATTCGGAAAACACCACAGTCATCTTATTACTAAGTCATAGTAGTAGTGTCGATAAGCAGGCGTTGACTAACTTTATTAATTCATGTGCCACCCTAAATGTCCATAACTGTATTATAGGCACATTACCTTACATTAAGGGACAAGATGAATATAATAGTCGTATTTATAAATTTAATACCATGTTGTATAATCTGACATGTAGTCATAGTGACAACTTATATACAGTCGACATTAATGTTTTCAATAATTTTATTTTGACCAACAGTACTTTGTACTTATCTTTTTTTTACCGCAAACGTTTAGCTAATCTGTTAGCTATGAATATTTCTGACCCGGTTTTACATTGTATACCAGATAACATTATACTTAGCCCTCTTGCATCCAGAAATAATGAATCTCAACATTTAAACTAAACCGAAAGACAGAGGGAATGCCACTTAGTATTATTCATCAGAATATTCAGGGCTTTCCCGGCAAAGAACTTGAGATTGAGTTGTTCCTGGAGTCAAGAAAATGTGACATTTTATGTATTTCAGAGCATTGGCTGAAAGATTATGAAATGCTCATAAATTACGAAAACTATGAAAAAGTCAGTGCCTTCAATCGAAAGTCCACTACTCGTGGAGGCACGCTTATACTTGTGAACAAAAATATAAAGGCTAAAGAACGAAAAGATATTGTTGGACTTTCGAGTGAATGTGTGTGTGAACTGTCGTGCGTTGAGTTGGAGAAACATATTATAGTGTGCGTATACAGGCCCCCTAAAAATAGTAACTATGAGAGTTTTGAACGCATCATGGAAGATGTTTTAAAGATATTGCTAAAATCAAAGAATAAATTTCATATAGTCTGTGGAGATTTCAATATAAATATATTAGAAAATGTTACGTTCAGAAGTCAGTTTGTCAGTTTGTTTAAATCATTTAACCTTAATAACATATTTAAAGAACCTACTCGAATAACTGCAACCACAGCTACTTGTTTAGACAATATTTACTGTGATTGTGGCTATTCAGACCAAGAAATAGTAAATTGTTGCAAATCAGACCACAATGGACAATCTGTGCTTTTCCCATGTCGTCCTAAGGATGAAAAGATTGTTATTAGTAAAAGAATCATAAATTCCAACCAAGTAGAAAAACTCCATGACGCACTATCAGAAAAACTACCAGTTCTAGACTATGATACTAATAATCCAAATAACTTTTATACAAAACTTTTTCTAACGCTACGTGATGAATTTGAAGACAAATTCAAAGTAAAGAAAGTAACAATTAATCCTAAATTTAAATTCAGTGACTGGGCAACTGTAGGTATTCGAACAAGTAGGAGTAAATTATTCGAGCTATATGACGAAAAGTCTTATAATCACAGTGAAACTTTTGTTGAACATGTTAAAAAATATTCGAAAATTTTGAAAAATGTTTGTTTACAAGCTAAAGCTATTTACACCAAAAATAAAATATACTCAGCTGAAAATGTTATTAAAACCGTTTGGAAAGTTGTTAATTCAGAGACTGGTAGAACTAAACCAATTGAGCAATCACATTCCTTAAAGACTACTCAGGGTATTGTTACTAAAGACACCGAGATAGCTAAAGAGTTTGAAACTTTTTTCAGTAATATACCATTTAAAACTACTGAGTTTCTTAATTCTGCGCCTGTCATTGCGTCAGCTCTTTTAAAAACGAATGTCCAGACATGTGTAAAGGGATTTGAGTTTAGGCACATCAATGCAAATCTAATAATAAAAACTTTTAAAAATATAAAATCAAAAACAACAGAGGATTTATGGGGCATGTCAGTAAAACTATGTAATTCTTTAATAGATACATTAGCACCATACTTAGCCAGTATATTTAACGCTTGTATTGATCATGGTATTTTTCCTGATCTCATGAAACACAGTAAAGTCATACCTCTTTTTAAAGCTGGGGATAAAACGGATCCCAGTAACTTTAGACCAGTGTCTGTACTACCGGTTTTGAGTAAAGTCTTTGAGAAAATTATACTAAATCAAATGCTCCTACATTTCAATTTAAACAAATTACTACATGATCAACAATTCGGCTTCACCAAAGGGCGTTCGACAACCGACGCTGCTGTCAAGCTTCTAGAACATATATACAATGCTTGGGAGGAATCGCAGGATGTGATAGGGGTGTTCTGCAATTTATCCAAAGCATTTGACTGCGTTGATCATGAGACACTATTGTTAAAACTTGACCATTACGGGATAAGAGGAAAAGCGCTCGATTTGGTTGAATCCTATCTTGTAGGTAGAACGCAAACAGTCCAGATAAATGGTGCGAAGTCACTGGGATCTACAGTCAAAATTGGTGTACCCCAAGGATCAATTTTAGGACCGTTCCTGTTTTTGGTGTACATAAATGACTTGCCCTTCATGGTACAGAATCTGGCCAAGATAGTTCTTTTTGCAGATGATACCTCTTTAATATTTAAAGTGGACAGAAAGGCTAAAAATATTAACGAAGTGAATTTTGCACTTGATCAAATTCATAAATGGTTTACGTCTAATAATTTAGTATTAAATTCTAAGAAAACTAAATGTATTAAATTCTCTCTTCCTAATGTAAAAAGTATTAAACATGATATTGTTCTTAATAATGAAAAACTAGATTACGTAACTGAAACAGTTTTCTTGGGAATCACACTCGACGCAAATATTCAATGGGACCCTCAAATACTAGCATTGGCTGGTAAACTTAGCTCTGCGGCATACGCTGTTCGAAAAATCCGACAGTTGACCGATATCGCTACAGCCAGGCTTGTGTATTTTAGTTATTTTCACAGTATAATGTCCTATGGATTATTAGTATGGGGTCAAGCCGCTAACATTAAAACTATATTTGTGTTACAAAAAAGGGCTATAAGAGCTATATATAAATTGCGAGGTCGTGATTCCTTAAGAGAATTTTTTAAAGAAATAGGCATTCTTACGCTTCCTTCGCAATACGTTTTTGATAACATAATGTATGTGCGTAAGAATTCTAATTCATATTTAAGAAACACTGATATTCATTGTCGAAACACAAGAAATAAAAATAAAATTGTACAGCCGCAAACCAGATTAAGTAAGGTCAGAAAATCATGTATGGGGAACTGTATACGTTACTATAATAAAATACCAGACGAAATTTTACAGTTGAATGATAATCAATTCAAAACAAAAATCAAGAATATTTTATGTTCAAAGGCATATTACAAGCCAGAAAATTATCTTACAGATAAAGACGTCTGGTCAGTACCAACTGTAGCTCCAACACAATGTATCAGGTAGATAGACATATCATATTTAAACTTCAATTTGACATAGATTTAATAACATTGACATAGGTTTAACTTGACATGTATTTGTTTTTTACATTACTGTAAGTTTACTATTCTTTTTTTATGTATTATGTTAAGTACCTAGATATGACTTTCTAAAAGAGAATCTTGTAAATTCCTACTTAGAAATAAATTATTTGATTTTGATTTTGATTTTGATTTTATCACAATGACCATACATACAATCATATGATTCTGAGTCGCATGCTATTTTTTCTAACAGAGAACGTGTACTTGGAAAATCTATTATTTTATGGCGAAATAATGCCGCTATTTTGAACGCCATATTAGAATGCTTTATGCAAAGTCAAGTGTTTCGGTTTTGTATACTCGGTGACAAAATGAAAAACGGTTTGAATCTACAAAACGTTGCGAACGACGCAGTGCCGCCTTCTTTTTTGTAAATTTCATGTAAGGCACGCAATGAATGATTGAGATATCTTATTTGTTGTTTATTTTTTTTCTGTGTTCTACATTCACGCTTACCTGCTGTAGCCCTGCTTATATCGTCTCGCATATAAAATTCTATTATAGATGTTTTTAATTCTGAAATACGTATTGCCGCTGTACGTTTCTTTTTTAATCGGGCATTGATTTGTTGTGAAACAAATGTCTTTGCCTTGTTGTTTGTAACCACATCATTACGGATTATACCTTTGATCAAGTCATTTTCTTTGTTGTTCGCACAGTTTTTGTAGGTGTGTTTCAAAGATGCTTCAAGGACTTCATTTCTGGCAGTCATTTTCAAAATATCTGTTTCAAACTTCTTTCTTTCTGTGGTTAAGCTTTGTTGTAGTCTATAAATTTTCTTTCTTGCTGTTTCGTAAGAACGTTGTAAAAAAGTTATGCGACACTCTGCATCATTCAATTGTCTTGTTAATTTGTCTCTCGACTTTCGGATTGTGTTGACAGCTTTTGTTAATTTCAATGTGTTATCAGGTACGTTTGGTAGTTCTTCTGATGCTGATGGTCCTGGCGCCTCAGCTGATGATGAAGTCGCAGAGTTGGTTTTATTTATAGATCTTTTTTTATCATGTTGTTTATGCTTTTCTGCCTTCCACTTCTGTCTTTGTGCTTTTTTTTCTGTTTCCGTCATTTCTGATATTTTCTTGTATTTATATTTTGTCTTAATTCTTTCTAAGTTTTTTATTCTCACTTGTTCTAACTTTTCCGGATTTTGTTTTAATTTTTCTCTGTATCGTCTCGTTTTTTCTGTTGATGTTAGTGGCATCTTCAAGCACTGTTAAAATCAAAAAGATTATTTAAACTTGTCCAATTAAGTTTATGTATCGTACGTACATTACATTCTCTCTCTTTTCGTGTGGGACACCAAGTTGTTCAACGACCCGATGAACTCTGGTGTCAGAATTTTTCAACCGCCTACTACTAGAAGCAGGTGTTTGATATAATTGAGTAACGATCGCCGTCTAAGTTATCATATACAGCAACCGGAACCTATGGCAAAACGTCCCCCTTCGAAATACAAAACCATCTTTATGACGGACCTGCAATAGCCTAACCAGGCTAGAAACTAGGGAGACCGAGTTTTCGTCCCAAAAAACTCCAACACTCAAAACTATGTGAAAATCGTTGAGGTCGTCTCCAAGTACCCGATTTTAAATACATGAATAATAACTTTTTTTAAAGGGAACCGACTTCAAAGAACGTGTTAAAAGTGCAAAACTCCGTTTTTTTGTCGGTTAATATGCCTAAAACCTCTTTTTAAGTCTGACAAACACTTTGCTGAAAACCGCATCAAAATTGGTTCAGCCAAACACGAGATAATCGCAGACAAACATACAGACAGACACATACATACAGTCCAAACTGAGAACCTTCTTTTTTTGAAGTCGGTTGAAAATTAAACAAATTGCTCGTTTAATGATAAGAACACGTTTGTCCGGTATCTTTATTTATCAACTCTTTGCCCTCATATTATATGTTCGTTAAGAAATCAAAAATAAAAATTCGTTAAATCTAAAAAGTAGACCTTTGAACAAAATTCATAAATATTGTGGGTAGATGAAACATTATTTTTCAATAAATATTCACAACCTAACTACATCTAACAAAAAAAAATACTGATATAAATAGTACCAAATATACGTTATAGACGTGGCTTTATAATTTCCTACTTTGTAACCAGCATTTCCACTTATACGTGACTATGGGAAAGTTGCAAAAAGGAAGTCACGAATACATGATTCACGAGCGAAGAAATTTGATTGTGGTGATTAAAATTGTTGATTGATCTAGTAAAAGTCATCAAGTTGTAGTGTAAGTTACAATCTATGTGCAAGCATAAAAACAAGTGAATATTTGTTGTCAACTCACCTTTTAAATTGGTCGCAAAAACCGAACGCAAAAAAATTTCAGCACCGAAACCGCATGCGCTCCCCGCACACTGACACCAGCAGATGACAGTTCATCAATATGGCGGCTTCAAATGGCGTTGTGGTGTTGCTATTTTATTCAGACTCAATAAAATTGGTAAATTTTATTTACTTTAGGGGTATAATAGGGTCACAAAAACTGGAGTATTTTTTGGAACTATTTTTGGGACAAGTTTTAAATTTAAATTTAATATTAAAACGCCGTAGCGCTTCTAATACGCCAGTCAAATATGGACCGTCTTAAATTAGAGCAAAGGCTAAAATAGAAATACGTACGCTGTTTCTTACAACTTTATGGAAAAAAATAGCTTCAAGTAAGACAGAAATGAAGTGGGACACATGACTTTTCATACATTTTAATTTTTGAGTGCTTATTTTATTTAGATTTTTGAAAGAATTGTACAATTGTAGTGTGCCTACGCGCCTCCTTCATTAGTATGTAAGTATCAGTCTAATAAACGACACATTACGGACTGCACGCGTTTCATTGATCGCGCCCCCAACCGCCATCACCGCATGGCGACCGCTGCCAGTGCTGCCTTTTGGCAGTGCTGCGCATCGTGGTTATTAATTTGGACATTTAAATAAAGTGAAAAAAAAAACTTTTACTACGCGTGTGGCACAGAACCTTGGAACATGAATCGTGGACTAAAAAGTGTGCAGTGAAGTGAAAATGTAAAGACAACTAGGTACCACATTTTACCCGGATTTGACGACCATACCAGAGGCTATGGTATCTATAATATGACATAAACCTGCTGCGACGACGACAACTTTTCAGAATTTTTTCCAAAATTTAGTAATAATACTTTACCTACCAAAAATAATGATGACAACGACGATGCCTAAACTAAAATTAAACATAGTTACCAGAAATACTGATGACAATGGCGACGTCCAACGATAATTAAAAAGGATTTCAGCATTTATTTCGTCATTTGTAGAAGAAGCATAAAGAAACTTTATACTAATTATAACACAATAGTAGCAAAGAAAATTGAGAGAAACTAGAGATGTGTGATGGATGGCATGAGTTGCGGCCGTTGCGGGGCGCTGGGAGCTGACGGTGTCGGATGTGGATGCTGCGAGGTAACCGTGGGATGATAGACCCATGGAAGTATTTTACTTGCGATGGTTTAAAAACGGTTTGGTGCAGAAAACAAGTGAGTACAGATGTTTTATCTTTAGTAAGCGTGTCGTATCTGAGTGATTAAAGTGATTCAATACCGCGACACCGTGAGTGCGTAAAAAAGAGTGTGTTTTAATTTGGATTCTCCACAAAAAAAAAAAAAAACTTTTGCATCGTCATCAGGAATCAAGAATATATTTTTGGGACTTTAGATAAAAACGTAATTTTTGTAATTGTTGAGTACAGAAAAAAGCCTTTTTTTTTATGGTTTTGGCAAAAAATATATAATTAACAGGTACATTTCTTTCTAAAAATTTTTAGGACATTTGTTATATTGGAAATCATGAATTATAGTAATAAAGGAAATTATTATGTTCTAGACGTGACATTGGGCAACTGATTTAAAAGGATACAAGTAATTTTTTTATGTAATGTAAGTGAATGTTTTCGTACCTAATCTGTAAAGTCAAAGTCATGTTAAATTTATAAGTTGGTGAACATTGTTCTTAAAACAATACAATAAAGCGCAATAATATGTACACTTAGTCATTCTCAGAAATCATTCCATGTAACATAAAACCTGATGCACATAGCGCACCGCGTGTGCTCTACTTATTATTATTTTGATGTCGTAAGTACCTACCTTGCAATGTGCCCATACATATCAAAGAATGAGTATGGTATTTTAAAAGTTTATTTTTAAATGAGTATGTTTTGTTTTAACTGCAGTTTTCCGCATAAAATAGAAAAAGGAATATTTTTTGTTATTAAAAATTAATAAATAAATGTGTTTCGAAAATTTGATAATTTTGTCTTTGTTTACTTTTTGTTCTTTTGATAATATATCAAAGCAGAAATAGAGATACTTTTGAGTAATAAACTAGAGTTGTTAAAAATAAATTGATGGTAGAGTCAAGTACTTTATGCAGTAACAATTTTAACATGTTAAAAGTTTGAAATATTTTAAAATAAAAAGAATTTTATCAAATAAAGAGTAAAGTATTACATAAGTTTTTGTCAGTCATAATATTGTATTGTTGCTCAGTGGCCCGAGCTAAGTAAGCGAAATATAACACGTAATTCACACTGCTCATCAGTGTCATGCCAATAAAGTACTTACAGAATACATATTATATACAGGGTGTTACGAAACGGTAATTTATCAAATGATGTATTGTACTACAAAAGATGTGTGTATTTTACTAAAAACAGAAATTACGAATGTAAGATTAAAATAAAATACAAGCAACTGTACGAGTACTTAGTATTTTAAAACAGATAATAAAGATATATTATTCAGATACATAAATTGTAACAGAAGAAAACATTTAAGCGTTTTAGTTTGTAACAGTTGTAATTTTATAAAAAAAAAAAACTATCGTAGAACAAAATGTACTATAAAAGTACAGTGTGTTATCATGATTTACTTTGTAATAGTAAATGTGTATTAAATAGCAATAGTCATCATTTGAAACAGACAGAATACCATCAGAGAGAATGTGTTACTACGAGTATGATAGTGCTAAGGTTGTTTGTGCGATGCTTGTCTCAGTTAGTGTTTGATTGCAATACTTGCATATAGGTAGAGATATTTGTACGAAGAGAATGAAAGATTGATAAGAATGAATTTCGCATGAAGGGTACCCATTGTTAAAAGCGAGAGGATGAATGAAGTTCACATAATTAAATACAGCTCTAAATTAAAAACAAAGGCCAAAACACGTGAAATTCAAAACTAAAGCAATTATGTTTAGAATATTAAGATAGCATGAATATAATTGTATAAAAGTTTGCTTCAGATTTAAGTACTACAAGTACATTTAGCAATATTACTTTTCATTGGTAGACAATATTATTTTAATCCAGTATTTTTTTCAATTTTACTTGTCAAAACAAATAAAGTGGTTTTGTACGAATAATATAGGTATGCCTTTTTCGAAGATTTCTATCAGCAAACTCATGCAGTTTAAAGAATAAACTAGTAGACAATCATTTTCAGACTCTTTATGCCCAGTAAGAATTAAAAAAGTATTTTTTTAGGAGAGATATGCACAAAAACGTTTATTTGCCAATAAATGTAAAAAAAAAACAGGTTGTTAAGTTGTATAATTATTAATTTAAATAAAAGTATGTACTTACGCATTCCGCTTCGTTTCACGCAAGCTATTTTTGATGATTTTTATAAAATATGTAATCATTTAAATTTACAAATATGTCAAATTACAAATTAATTATAAATAGAATATTGTATCGCGCGCGTCACCTCGAGGTGGCATTGTATTTTTGATGATTAACTAGCATTCTTATTTTTTTGGTAAGGAAGTACATATAATGGCAAATGTATTCGATAATATTTTATTTCATTAGTTAAGTTGAATGAGTACCTAAAGATAAAACAAAAATACTTAATAAAGTGTCGTCAGCTCAGTAGACAGAAATAATACATTAAATACGTATCATAAATAGATCTGATGAAAATTAAATGAGAAGATAAATAAATTTTGTTGAAAGTTATAGGGTGTAAAGGTGTAAGGTGTGATTTTCGAAAAAAAAAAGGAAGAATAAAGTGTCGTAAGTAGCAAAGTAGTTTAAATTGACATACACACAATTTTGAAATATACATAATATTGAAATATACGAGTATACATTAAAATAAAACGTCAAAGGAAAATAAAGTAGAGGAATGAATAGTTATGCGTTATGGTTTGAAGAAATATATTAAAAATCTTTTGAAGCCTTGAGCACATTAGGTATATTTCAGAAAGTTATGGTATAAACTTGTGAGGGTACTGAAGTGCCTAGCCAAGTCAGAGATATGGGAAATGGTCAGATGTGTAAATAAATTGATACAGAGAAGGATAACGAAAGAATGGTATTGTTTTTTTGGTGTAGTAGAAAGAAGAAATATTGAAGAAAGAATTTTCAAAGAGTAAAATGGATATGTGGATAAGTTAAGAAGTGTTTATTTGTTATTGCAGGCAGTGGAATTGACACTTTTAACCTAATCACTATATGGGTTACGAAAGTATACTTGATTGTTATAAGTATGTGTATGAAGAAGGATATTGAACGATAGATTAAAGGTTTAAAACGTGCACGTATGCACAGAAACAAATATGTGAATGGAAGTAAGGAGTAAAATAAAGTGTTCAGATCCTTCAGATACGTTGATGTGAGCGAGCCTCGTCAAATGATAACTGTTGGAGGTTGTGTGTTCTTTAAACCTGACTCTAATTGTAGTAGTGGTACATAGCCGAGCGCTATTGTATAGAGTGGTATATATTGTGGGTTAGAGCCTTCCATTTGACCATGGTGTGACCGAGTGTCCTCAGTGGGATAAGTTGGCGTCCTGCGAGACTTAAATCGTGGCCCCAATTAATAAAATATAATGCGCAATAAATAAATAATATAATAAAATGTATAAAATTAATTATATGTCGACAAAATAAAAAAAAAGAAAAGTACCGCTCAATAATATATTAAATATATGGATCCAAAGCATAAAGATGCTAATGTTTGTAATTTATTAAATATTAGATTAAATATAATACATTTTGTAAAATACCAAAACGGTATTAGCAGCGCAATGGCATTTTAAGGTACCTATATTTTGTAAATGTACATGATATGCTATGATGAGAGATAGTTAATTAATATTTTACAAATAAATATGATTATAATGACATGTCAACCGGATTATACTAAATAGTCAGTTTTTTGTTGGCACTTTTGTATGGAAGGTATTGGAAACATATGTTTTTTTATGTAGAGCAAAACCAGTATAGTATGGGTAATCTGTAAGTTCACCTGAGCCTATATCACCCGGTAGACACTGTCTACCCCGCGCCAGGTGGGGGGGAGTGGGGGTCAAAGTGCAGCGCGTCCGGCGCTCAGAAAAAAAATTCTATGGGATTGGTTTGGACCTTTGAGATAAGTTTGGTGTCGTTTTCAGGTAAATAAATGATGCTGAATTTATTCCCCATACCAGTTTTTTAGGGTTCCCTAGCAAAATAAGTCGCAATCCTTGAAATAATAAAATTTTAGTCGAAACAAAATGTAAACAAACCCACATATTTTAATAATTTTGTATGAAACTTTGTTTGAAAAAAATACTTTTCAAAAGCTCATTTAATGCATATTATAAAAATATTAACATTGTATATACATAATACTACTTTTCAACTAAAATAAAATAAAATTGCACGTACCTTTCTCATTCTTGCGGACGGCCTGCGGACGTCACTCGGTTTTCTATTCAGAGTTGGAATGAGATTTTGTAGTAAAACATTGCCATTTAAGTACTAATGATATACACGCCCATTTAAATCCATATCGGCCGGTAGGAAGTTTCTAGTGGTGAGACAGATATCCGGTAACTATCCGGTATCCGCCCTTACTTTTACTATCCGGCCGGATACCGGATAGCAAATTACTATGTATGCCGGAACGTAAAAAAGAGAGATAAGCGCATTATTTTACAGAAGAAAAATCATATACCAATAATTTATGGACACTTTTAAATTTTTCTCTGTCATGAATTATTATTTTACATTTATATTTAGTATTCATAGTTCACAAAAGGACAAATTGTGGCGAAAATGAATTACTTTTCCGCTTTTGTTGGTAAAAATAACAGATCACTTTAGGCCAAATATCGCCATCATTCAGACATCACTTCCGAAAAAAAATAGGTTTGTGTCTGGGATAAAATCTCTTATTTTTTATTTTTTTTTATTATTAATGATGGGTTTGCTCTTGACTCTAGTCTAGGTCATAGGACAGAGACAGAGTCTAAGATGGAGCGAGCTCACTCCGAAGAAGCCTGTTCACTCTTACTTTAAAAAGATTAGGAAACCAAGACGCAGGTAGTGAGTTCCACTCTTTAGCAGTACGCATTATGAATGATGACTAGAAGCTTTTAGTTCGAATTGGTGAAATGGCAACCAGGTATGGATGGTATCCGGCGGTGCGTCTGGATGTCCGATGGTAGAAGGCAGCTGGTGGAACAAGGTCGTGAAGCTCTTGAGCACACTCTCCGAAGTACAATCCGTAAAAAACCGACAAGCAGGCAACCTTGCGGCGATGTGCTAGGCTATGTAGCTTGGTGTCCACCAGTTTTATGTCGCCTTTGAGCCTCATGGCCCTGCGTTCCACCGAGTCAAGAGCGGCAAGTTGGTATTTGGCTGAGCCATCCCAAAGGTGAATGCAATACTCCATGCAGGATCGGACTTGTGCTTTGTAAAGAGTTAAAAGCTGTCCAGGCGTAAAATATCGCTTCACTCTATTCAGGTTGCTCAGCTTCTTAGCCGCCGTTTGAGCCTTGTACTCGATGGTCGCGCCGATGTTTAGATTTAATGTCAACTCCATGCCTAGAAGCTCAAGCCTGTCAGTGACAGACTGTCGTCGCCCCAATAGGAGACAAGACTTAAGGTCGAATCTGTTCGCTCTTCCATTGCCTTTCTTAACGAACATATTTCATCCTCACTGGTTTTTTGCACCTGTCAAGTATTTCTCTGAAACGGTACTACCATCTGCGTATCCATGAAGACCATGCCAAAGGAGGTCATTGATGTGCAGCAGGACAAGAGTTGCAGAGAGAACAGTCCCCTGAGGAACTCCGGCATCAATGGCCATAAGGTTAGAAGAGCAGCTGTCAATGACTACTCTGATGGACCATTCACTAAGAAAGTCTGAAATCCAAGTACAAAAATCAGCTGGGATGCAATAAGCAGGAAGCTTGCTGAGCAGACTTGCATGCCAGACACGGCAAATGTTTCGCCGTTTTTCTCAATGGCTTTGCCCCAGCAGTGCGTGACATACATAAAAAGATCACCAATAGACCGCCCCCGGCGAGGGCCATATTGACGGTCACTGAGAAGATCATTGTCTTCAAGGTAGATCAGCAACTTAGTGTTAAGTACCCTCTCCATGACCTTGCATAGGATGGAGGTAATGGCAATCGAACGGTAATGGGCAGGGTCAGCACGATTGAGACAGCGGAAAATCCTTTTCTCGAAAACTCTTCTGAATCGTACAACATTTATACGAAAATTGTGGCGCCTATTGTAGTGGTTCAGACAGTAAAACAAATTGAAAGCAAAGGAAAGTAATTTTACCAAAATTTTTGCAAAGAATGATTTATTGAAGGCAAAAGTATACACGACCCATTACCTCAGAACATATTCCCTCTTTTACATAATATAAATAAAAAACGAGAATCTAAAGCCAAATCTAAAATATGTTCCCTTAAAAACGACTCAGTTTAGTAAACTTTAATATTGCAACCTGAGAACATAGAGCAAAAGACGTTGATACATTCTTTTCGCATGAAAATCAAAGCAGTCCTCCTGCTCTATCAGCTTTAGGTTTGATGAAATCTAGTGTGAAATCTGACATGCTAAAATGTTTGACCAGTCAGATACTTGTCCTATCATCAATGATGGAACAAGTATTCCAACAGTTTCCACTGTAACAGTTTAGATTTTAGACGGTTCGGCTGTAGTGCGTATGTTGAATCCCGGACCTTCAACAACATTCGGGGACTATGCTAAAATGTTTTTTCACCTTTTCTGTTCAAAGAGTTTGATAATGTTGAAAGACTGGACGTGGTTTGTGATACATACAAGAAAGACAGTTTCAAAAATTCAACCCGAAAAAAACGAGGTACTGGCACACGTGTGTTAGTTGGTGAACAAACAAGAATTCCAAAAGGCTGGTCAAACTTCCTTCGCGAAACATCAAATAAAGGAGAGCTTTACAACCTTTTGTCATCTCATTAACACTCAGAGATAGACTTACAAATGGGTAAAGAGTTCATCATAACCGATGGCGAAGAAGCTCTAAGTAAAACCACTCCAATTGAAAATTTGGCACCGTGCAACCACGATGAAGCCGACACACGGATAATGCTTCATCTTGCTGATTCCGTGCTGAAAGGACACGACAAAATCATAGTACGAACAATCGACACGGACGTTGTAGGTACTAACCATATCTTGCGTTCCAAAGTTAGAAGGCCGAAAGGAACTATGGGTACACATTGGCCCAACAAAAGCAGAAAGTAATTCATATTCGCCACAATTTGCCACTTGTGAACTATCAGTACTAAATATAAATGTAAAATAATAATTTATGACGAGGGAAAAATTTAACAAGTGTCCATAAATTATTGGTATATGATTTTCCTTCTGTAAAATAATGCGATTATACCTCTTTTATACGTTCCGGTATACATAGTAATTTGCTATCCGGTATCCGGCCGGATAGTAAAAGTAAGGGCGGATACCGGATAGTTACCGGATATCTGTCTCACCACTAGAAACTTCCTACCGGCCGATATGGATTTAAATGGGCGTGTATATCATTAGTACTTAAATGGCAATGTTTTACTACAAAAATCTCGTTCCAACTCTGAATAGAAAACCGAGTGACGTCCGCAGGCCGTCCGCAAGAATGAGAAAGGTACGTGCAATTTTATTTTATTTTAGTTGAAAAGTAGTATTATGTATATTCAATGGTAATGTTTTTATAATGTGCATTAAATGAGCTTTTGAAAAATATTTTTTTTAAACAAAGTTTCATACAAAATTATTAGAATATGTGGGTTTGTTTACATTTTGTTTCGACAAAAATTTTATTATTTCAAGGATTGCGACTTATTTTGCTAGGGAACCCTAAAAAACTGGTATGGGGAATGAATTCAGCATCATTTATTTACCTGAGAACGATACCAAACTTATCTTAAAGGTCCAAACTAATCCGGCAGATTTTTTTTTCTGAGCGGCGGACGCGCTGCACTTTGACCCCCCCCTCCCCCCACCTGGCGCGGGGTAGCTAGTGTCTACCGGGTGATCTGGGTTCATGTAGGCATATATTACATTTGTTCCAAATGGCATTGCTCTACATAAAAAAAACAATGTTTCTCTACATAGAAAACCAGCTAAAAGGCCTTACTTTAAAAACAGAATATGACTTATTTTAACAAAGATATAGTATGACCAACAATACCGAGGGTATTGAGAAGATGGCTTACATTTAAAAATATCTTTGTCATTTTTTATGGACATCGTATAAAAAAAACAATAAGAATAATTAAGTATAAGTTGAGTAAGGAAAATGGGTTAGAAATATTTTACTAGGTTTAGGTATAAGTTTGGTATCTAACATAAGAGGTTTTAGGATACTACATTGTCTATCGGTTAATTTCACAAAAAATATACAATATTATGAAACAAATCTAAATTAATATATATACCCATATATGTTTTGATTCTCAATTTAAAAATTGAAATCCTACTATTGATGTTATGTTAAATAAATAAAAATGTATCTTTGGAAAAACAAAAACAGAGCTATTAATAAAATATGAGTACCTACATTACTGTAAATGTTAAACGTTAAAAACAAAATTTGTTGAATTTTAAGAATATTAAAAGATAGAAAATAATAGTGAATTCATACGATAATAAGTGTATTTGAAAGAAAATTTAAAAATCTTGTCGTTTCAAAATTTTACTCAATAAATTTGGAAAGATTGTAAGATAACTTTATAGAGTACCAAATTTTAAAACACTTCCCGTGTTAGGTATACAATTTTTGAAAACTTGCAAAATTTTCGAGTGCGGGCAGGATTTGAACCTGCGACTTTCGCATTACTAGTGGCGCCGCCTCTTCCACCTGGGCTACCGCAGCTCATTTCTTGCCCGCCAATTTTGCAAGTGTATTTTAATGCCAGTAACGCTTGGCATGGCTCCATCTACCGGGTTAGTTTTGCAACTAATCACCGGCGACTAATTCTATCTTTACAGATTGAATGTAGTCTAAGCGATGAAAACCAGCGATAAATTGAGTACCAAATTTTAAAACACTTCCCGTGTTAGGTATACAATTTTTGAAAACTTGCAAAATTTTCGAGTGCGGGCAGGATTTGAACCTGCGACTTTCGCATTACTAGTGGCGACGCCTCTTCCATCTGGGCTACCGCAGCTCATTTCTTGCCCGCCAATTTTGCAAGTGTATTTTAATGCCAGTAACGCTTGGCATGGCTCCATCTACCGGGTTAGTTTTGCAACTAATCACCGGCGACTAATTCTATCTTTACAGATTGAATGTAGTCTAAGCGATGAAAACCAGCGATAAATTGAGTACCAAATTTTAAAACACTTCCCGTGTTAGGTATACAATTTTTGAAAACTTGCAAAATTTTCGAGTGCGGGCAGGATTTGAACCTGCGACTTTCGCATTACTAGTGGCGACGCCTCTTCCATCTGGGCTACCGCAGCTCATTTCTTGCCCGCCAATTTTAAAATTTGGTACTCAATTTATTGCTGGTTTTCATCGCTTAGACTACATTCAATCTGTAAAGATAGAATTAGTCGCCGGTGATTAGTTGCAAAACTAACCCGGTAGATGGAGCCATGCCAAGCGTTACTGGCATTAAAATACACTTGCAAAATTGGCGGGCAAGAAATGAGCTGCGGTAGCCCAGATGGAAGAGGCGGCGCCACTAGTAATGCGAAAGTCGCAGGTTCAAATCCTGCCCGCACTCGAAAATTTTGCAAGTTTTCAAAAATTGTATACCTAACACGGGAAGTGTTTTAAAATTTGGTACTCAATTTATCGCTGGTTTTCATCGCTTAGACTACATTCAATCTGTAAAGATAGAATTAGTCGCCGGTGATTAGTTGCAAAACTAACCCGGTAGATGGAGCCATGCCAAGCGTTACTGGCATTAAAATACACTTGCAAAATTGGCGGGCAAGAAATGAGCTGCGGTAGCCCAGATGGAAGAGGCGTCGCCACTAGTAATGCGAAAGTCGCAGGTTCAAATCCTGCCCGCACTCGAAAATTTTGCAAGTTTTCAAAAATTGTATACCTAACACGGGAAGTGTTTTAAAATTTGGTACTCAATTTATCGCTGGTTTTCATCGCTTAGACTACATTCAATCTGTAAAGATAGAATTAGTCGCCGGTGATTAGTTGCAAAATTAACCCGGTAGATGGAGCCATGCCAAGCGTTACTGGCATTAAAATACACTAGCAAAATTGGCGGGCAAGAAATGAGCTGCGGTAGCCCAGATGGAAGAGGCGTCGCCACTAGTAATGCGAAAGTCGCAGGTTCAAATCCTGCCCGCACTCGAAAATTTTGCAAGTTTTCAAAAATTGTATACCTAACACGGGAAGTGTTTTAAAATTTGGTACTCAATTTATCGCTGGTTTTCATCGCTTAGACTACATTCAATCTGTAAAGATAGAATTAGTCGCCGGTGATTAGTTGCAAAACTAACCCGGTAGATGGAGCCATGCCAAGCGTTACTGGCATTAAAATACACTTGCAAAATTGGCGGGCAAGAAATGAGCTGCGGTAGCCCAGATGGAAGAGGCGTCGCCACTAGTAATGCGAAAGTCGCAGGTTCAAATCCTGCCCGCACTCGAAAATTTTGCAAGTTTTCAAAAATTGTATACCTAACACGGGAAGTGTTTTAAAATTTGGTACTCAATTTATCGCTGGTTTTCATCGCTTAGACTACATTCAATCTGTAAAGATAGAATTAGTCGCCGGTGATTAGTTGCAAAACTAACCCGGTAGATGGAGCCATGCCAAGCGTTACTGGCATTAAAATACACTTGCAAAATTGGCGGGCAAGAAATGAGCTGCGGTAGCCCAGATGGAAGAGGCGTCGCCACTAGTAATGCGAAAGTCGCAGGTTCAAATCCTGCCCGCACTCGAAAATTTTGCAAGTTTTCAAAAATTGTATACCTAACACGGGAAGTGTTTTAAAATTTGGTACTCAATTTATCGCTGGTTTTCATCGCTTAGACTACATTCAATCTGTAAAGATAGAATTAGTCGCCGGTGATTAGTTGCAAAACTAACCCGGTAGATGGAGCCATGCCAAGCGTTACTGGCATTAAAATACACTTGCAAAATTGGCGGGCAAGAAATGAGCTGCGGTAGCCCAGATGGAAGAGGCGTCGCCACTAGTAATGCGAAAGTCGCAGGTTCAAATCCTGCCCGCACTCGAAAATTTTGCAAGTTTTCAAAAATTGTATACCTAACACGGGAAGTGTTTTAAAATTTGGTACTCAATTTATCGCTGGTTTTCATCGCTTAGACTACATTCAATCTGTAAAGATAGAATTAGTCGCCGGTGATTAGTTGCAAAACTAACCCGGTAGATGGAGCCATGCCAAGCGTTACTGGCATTAAAATACACTTGCAAAATTGGCGGGCAAGAAATGAGCTGCGGTAGCCCAGATGGAAGAGGCGTCGCCACTAGTAATGCGAAAGTCGCAGGTTCAAATCCTGCCCGCACTCGAAAATTTTGCAAGTTTTCAAAAATTGTATACCTAACACGGGAAGTGTTTTAAAATTTGGTACTCAATTTATCGCTGGTTTTCATCGCTTAGACTACATTCAATCTGTAAAGATAGAATTAGTCGCCGGTGATTAGTTGCAAAACTAAAACGGTAGATGGAGCCATGCCAAGCGTTACTGGCATTAAAATACACTTGCAAAATTGGCGGGCAAGAAATGAGCTGCGGTAGCCCAGATGGAAGAGGCGTCGCCACTAGTAATGCGAAAGTCGCAGGTTCAAATCCTGCCCGCACTCGAAAATTTTGCAAGTTTTCAAAAATTGTATACCTAACACGGGAAGTGTTTTAAAATTTGGTACTCAATTTATCGCTGGTTTTCATCGCTTAGACTACATTCAATCTGTAAAGATAGAATTAGTCGCCGGTGATTAGTTGCAAAACTAACCCGGTAGATGGAGCCATGCCAAGCGTTACTGGCATTAAAATACACTTGCAAAATTGGCGGGCAAGAAATGAGCTGCGGTAGCCCAGATGGAAGAGGCGTCGCCACTAGTAATGCGAAAGTCGCAGGTTCAAATCCTGCCCGCACTCGAAAATTTTGCAAGTTTTCAAAAATTGTATACCTAACACGGGAAGTGTTTTAAAATTTGGTACTCAATTTATCGCTGGTTTTCATCGCTTAGACTACATTCAATCTGTAAAGATAGAATTAGTCGCCGGTGATTAGTTGCAAAACTAACCCGGTAGATGGAGCCATGCCAAGCGTTACTGGCATTAAAATACACTTGCAAAATTGGCGGGCAAGAAATGAGCTGCGGTAGCCCAGATGGAAGAGGCGTCGCCACTAGTAATGCGAAAGTCGCAGGTTCAAATCCTGCCCGCACTCGAAAATTTTGCAAGTTTTCAAAAATTGTATACCTAACACGGGAAGTGTTTTAAAATTTGGTACTCAATTTATCGCTGGTTTTCATCGCTTAGACTACATTCAATCTGTTAAGATAGAATTAGTCGCCGGTGATTAGTTGCAAAACTAACCCGGTAGATGGAGCCATGCCAAGCGTTACTGGCATTAAAATACACTTGCAAAATTGGCGGGCAAGAAATGAGCTGCGGTAGCCCAGATGGAAGAGGCGTCGCCACTAGTAATGCGAAAGTCGCAGGTTCAAATCCTGCCCGCACTCGAAAATTTTGCAAGTTTTCAAAAATTGTATACCTAACACGGGAAGTGTTTTAAAATTTGGTACTCAATTTATCGCTGGTTTTCATCGCTTAGACTACATTCAATCTGTTAAGATAGAATTAGTCGCCGGTGATTAGTTGCAAAACTAACCCGGTAGATGGAGCCATGCCAAGCGTTACTGGCATTAAAATACACTTGCAAAATTGGCGGGCAAGAAATGAGCTGCGGTAGCCCAGATGGAAGAGGCGTCGCCACTAGTAATGCGAAAGTCGCAGGTTCAAATCCTGCCCGCACTCGAAAATTTTGCAAGTTTTCAAAAATTGTATACCTAACACGGGAAGTGTTTTAAAATTTGGTACTCAATTTATCGCTGGTTTTCATCGCTTAGACTACATTCAATCTGTAAAGATAGAATTAGTCGCCGGTGATTAGTTGCAAAACTAACCCGGTAGATGGAGCCATGCCAAGCGTTACTGGCATTAAAATACACTTGCAAAATTGGCGGGCAAGAAATGAGCTGCGGTAGCCCAGATGGAAGAGGCGTCGCCACTAGTAATGCGAAAGTCGCAGGTTCAAATCCTGCCCGCACTCGAAAATTTTGCAAGTTTTCAAAAATTGTATACCTAACACGGGAAGTGTTTTAAAATTTGGTACTCAATTTATCGCTGGTTTTCATCGCTTAGACTACATTCAATCTGTAAAGATAGAATTAGTCGCCGGTGATTAGTTGCAAAACTAACCCGGTAGATGGAGCCATGCCAAGCGTTACTGGCATTAAAATACACTTGCAAAATTGGCGGGCAAGAAATGAGCTGCGGTAGCCCAGATGGAAGAGGCGGCGCCACTAGTAATGCGAAAGTCGCAGGTTCAAATCCTGCCCGCACTCAAAAATTTTGCAAGTTTTCAAAAATTGTATACCTAACACGGGAAGTGTTTTAAAATTTGGTACTCAATTTATCGCTGGTTTTCATCGCTTAGACTACATTCAATCTGTAAAGATAGAATTAGTCGCCGGTGATTAGTTGCAAAACTAACCCGGTAGATGGAGCCATGCCAAGCGTTACTGGCATTAAAATACACTTGCAAAATTGGCGGGCAAGAAATGAGCTGCGGTAGCCCAGATGGAAGAGGCGTCGCCACTAGTAATGCGAAAGTCGCAGGTTCAAATCCTGCCCGCACTCGAAAATTTTGCAAGTTTTCAAAAATTGTATACCTAACACGGGAAGTGTTTTAAAATTTGGTACTCAATTTATCGCTGGTTTTCATCGCTTAGACTACATTCAATCTGTAAAGATAGAATTAGTCGCCGGTGATTAGTTGCAAAACTAACCCGGTAGATGGAGCCATGCCAAGCGTTACTGGCATTAAAATACACTTGCAAAATTGGCGGGCAAGAAATGAGCTGCGGTAGCCCAGATGGAAGAGGCGTCGCCACTAGTAATGCGAAAGTCGCAGGTTCAAATCCTGCCCGCACTCGAAAATTTTGCAAGTTTTCAAAAATTGTATACCTAACACGGGAAGTGTTTTAAAATTTGGTACTCAATTTATCGCTGGTTTTCATCGCTTAGACTACATTCAATCTGTAAAGATAGAATTAGTCGCCGGTGATTAGTTGCAAAACTAACCCGGTAGATGGAGCCATGCCAAGCGTTACTGGCATTAAAATACACTTGCAAAATTGGCGGGCAAGAAATGAGCTGCGGTAGCCCAGATGGAAGAGGCGTCGCCACTAGTAATGCGAAAGTCGCAGGTTCAAATCCTGCCCGCACTCGAAAATTTTGCAAGTTTTCAAAAATTGTATACCTAACACGGGAAGTGTTTTAAAATTTGGTACTCAATTTATCGCTGGTTTTCATCGCTTAGACTACATTCAATCTGTAAAGATAGAATTAGTCGCCGGTTATTAGTTGCAAAACTTACCCGGTAGATGGAGCCATGCCAAGCGTTACTGGCATTAAAATACACTTGCAAAATTGGCGGGCAAGAAATGAGCTGCGGTAGCCCAGATGGAAGAGGCGTCGCCACTAGTAATGCGAAAGTCGCAGGTTCAAATCCTGCCCGCACTCGAAAATTTTGCAAGTTTAAAAAAAAAAAAAAAAAATGTTATAAAAAAAGTTTTACGCATAATTTTTTTATATTTTTTTCATGGAGGAGGTGTAGTGTGCCTACGCGCCTCCTTCATTAGTATGTAAGTATCAGTCTAATAAACGACACATTACGGACTGCACGCGTTTCATTGATCGCGCCCCCAACCGCCATCACCGCACAATAAATATGCTTTAAAGTATTTTTTTATGTGAAATTAATTAATTAATTATACTTAGAACTCATAAATACAAGCTAAACACGTTATAAAAATTTGTTATTCATCCTTAAAGTTACGGGACAGTGCCCCAAATGCGATTGGCATAAATTATGAGAAACGCTCTAATACTAAAATCTTTATTAAAATTATATCCCTTTTATAGTAAGGTGGAAGTTATTAATAGGTACAGGAATGTCACACGATTGACGTCAATTATTGGTCTTGTTACAATAGGATCATTCAAGTATCATCTAACTGAACTCTATCCTTCCTTATATGGAATACAATAGTTAAAGGTTCTCGTTACAAGTTATTAACATGATTCTTTTGTTATTTCTGGAACACACGTGTAAAAGCTCTTGTTACTAGTTTGTTTACTTAGTTCTAAAGTACCTACCTACTACACCTTCCCCCTTTGAGAGAAAAAAAAATTAAATGAATACAATTGTTGTTTTTTTTTTTTTTTTTACATTTCTTCTTCTATTTTTTTTTTATACTAGTTCTAGTGTAATACACATAAAATAGTGGTATAATGATTATAAAATATAATATTTCTTACATTAATCTATTCATGAAATAATTTTGTTCGATTTTTATGAATTAATTTTACTTTTCCGTTTTCTATTATTTCTACGTTTGGACTTAAATCTCTTAACACAATATATGGTCCTGAGTATACACTGTCTAATTTTGTTCTGTTTTCATTTCTTATCAATATCTTATCATTCGGTTTGTATGAAACTGGTTTTACATTGATATCATATTTCTTTTTCCTTTCTATTTTACTTTTTAACAAATTATCTCTTGCTTCTTTTTGTGAAACTTGTAGTCTATACTTTAACTCTAGTGGATAACTGTCATGATTATATAGAGGTTCGACATGAGACGTAATATTACTTGGTAACCTGCAATTTTTTCCGAATACTAATTCAAACGGTGTGAATTTTGTTTCCGTAAGCACTGATGTATTAAAAGCAAAACACCAATATGGTACCCACTTACTCCAGTGTGTAGAATGTTTTTCTGTTTGTATACGTAAATACGCACCTAAGGTTTTGTGTGTGTTCTCCAATGCTCCAATACTCTGATGGTGATAAGCAGTTGATGTTAAATTTGTAATGTGCAATAATTTACTTACCTCCTGAAATACTGTTGAAATAAACTCTGAACCCCTGTCTGTTGCAATAACCTCTGGTATACCATAACGTAGGATAAAATTATTTACAAATGTTTCTGCAACCTCTTTTGAGTTTTTGTTAATTCACATTGCAAGGTTAATATATACGAATAATTGTCTTCCTCTTTCTCTAATGGGCCAACTATATCAAGAAATACCTTTTGAAACGCACTGTTAGCTGTAGTAGTTATAATCATTGGTTCTTTCGTATGAACTGAGTATTTTTCTTTTTGACATTTACTACATTTTTTAACGTAGTTCTTTATATCTTCTTCTAATCCTATCCAAAATACATTTTCTTAATCCATACTAATATTATAAATGCGAAAGTGTGTTTGTTTGTTTGTTTGTTTGTTTGTTTGTCTTTCTTTCACGTTACAACAGAGCGATATCATGCAGTGTTTTTTAGGTGTGCAGTTAGGTGAGAGGCTGGAGAGTGACATAGGCTACTTTTTATCCCGGAAAAACGTATTTTTCCCATCGGAAAAGCGATTAATGTTTAGCAATAGAATACACCCATACTACGAACATAGATGAGTATCATGCAGCGATGTAAAGCATTTTTTTTTTTGAGAGCAGCTAAATGAAAAGCTGGTGAGTGACATAGGTTATTTTTTATCCCGGAAAAACATATTTTTCCCTTCGGAAAACCGATTAATGTTTAGCAATAGAATACATCCATACTACATACATAAATGAGTATCATGCAGCGATGTAAAGCATTTTTTTTTTTGGAAAGCAGTTAGATGAAAAGCTGGTGAGTGTCATAGGTTACTTTTTATCTCGGAAAAACATATTTTTCCCATTTTCAAAATAGCAGGAATATTAAAAAAAAATTAAAGCTATATACAAGTAGACACGGTTATGGACACAGAACAGAGCACTTCATACCCCGTCGAGTTTTTAAATTCATTGGAGTTGTCAGGTATGCCCTCACATAAGCTGCAATTAAAAGTAGGCGTTCCAGTCATGCTTATGCGAAATTTAGATGCCCCTCGATTATGTAATGGAACGAGACTTCGTGTGACACAACTAGGACGGAACATAATTGGAGCCACCATCTTAACCGGCGTTGGCAAGGGTGAAAATGTAATAATACCACGGATCCCAATTATTCCCACAGATCTTCCATTCCAATTCAAGAGGCTGCAATTTCCTATCAAGCTTAGTTTCGCAATGACAATCAACAAAGCGCAGGGACAAACTTTAAAGGTAGCGGGGGTCCACTTAGAAAAACCGTGCTTCTCTCATGGCCAGCTATATGTAGCATGTTCGCGTGTGTCCAATGCTCAGAACCTCTTCATTTTATCCCCAGATGGTAAAACTTACAATATCGTTTACAATAGCGTATTAAAATAGTGCTCTGTTCTGTGTCCATTAAGCTGTGTACTATGTCTTTAACACTCTTCTGGAAACAAACGCTCCGAAACACTGTAAAAGCATAAATCCCTCCCCTTTGAAAGACAATTTTTGTATACGCGCTCTCCATCAAGATATGTCTTCCATATTACTCACGATAATTTTTCCGGTTTAGTGACTGCGTCTCTATTAAAATTACGTTATCTTTACTTTTAACATTAAATGCCTGTTTTTCCTTACACTATAAATGTGTCATAATCTTCTTTCTAGCGTCGTAATATCTTCATTATTGAAGGTCGTAATTCCCCTGATGGGAAATATTTTTCTCATTCAGGATTCTTTTCCATCGCTGCGTATCTTTGGCGACATAGAGCGCTGAGTGTATTTAATGAGACCACCTAATTGTACTGAAACCTCTTGGTCGTTTGCCATCGACTTTTCCAGTGATCATGAGTGCAAAGTGGCAAAAGAACTCAAGGATCATTCTTGCGCCTCATTACTTGATTTTACAATAGCCTGTATTAGTGATGGTAGCGCCCAGGTACCACAAATTATATACTTTTTCAAGGAAGTGAACCATTCCAGTGTAGTGTCGTCTGTGTATCGGTGAATAGTGATTTTAGTGCCCTCCCAGTTTACACAGTTGTTCGCCTTACGATGTGTCGTTTAGAATACACAACTAATTAATAAAACTCTATGAGTACGCGGGCGAAGCCGCGGGTAACAGCTAGTATTATTATACATTCTTCTTACTCCTGCATGTCCACTTGTAGGTAACATGTGATAATCGTTTAGAATTACTTTCTTTTCATCGTTATCTTTTATTTTTATTACATCATGTAAAATACATAATTGGGGACCGGTCCAATACTTTGACTTTTTAATCTCATTCGCTAATTTTTCAACGAAAACATTATTATATTTATTCTTCTATATTATTACTTTATCAATATTCCAATCTTTACATTTCGTACCAAGCTCTCTCACAAAGGCGTCTCGCGTCATTTGTGATGGAGAAAATGGTTTTATGTAAAACATTTTATCTTCTTTTATATATATCATTGCTCGTGATTCATCATTTATAATTCTTTTATTTCTTACTTTATGAAGCTCCTCTGTCGTTATACCTTTTATTTCTACACTCCCTTTTGGTTTATTTGCGAGTTCTACAACTTTCAGTTGATCAGGCTGAATATTCGTAGAATCACTTACCTTTATTTCATTCAAATTTTTATTGATTGCACCATTTTTTGTAATCTCTCGCTTTCTCATTGCCCTAGTCATTACATTTAAACATTTATTCATTTCTTTTAAGTCTTTTGATGTTAGTTTAATTCGTGATAATACGTCTGCTACCGTGTTTGCTTTTCCTTTTACATATTCAACCGTAAAATTGTATTCTTCCAACGCTAGCCTAAATTTCAATAACCTACTTGATGGATCTTTCATATTAAACAAATATATGAGAGGTCTGTGGTCAGTTCTTATTATAAAATGTTGTCCATATAGGTAAGGTCTGAAATACCTAGTTGCCCAAACTATTGCCAATAATTCTTTTTCTATTGTTGCATAGTTATGTTCTGCTTTATTTAAAGATCTACTTGCATATGCAACTGGACGCCCGTCGTTATTGGACAGCACAGCGCCTATACCGTAGCCTGATGCGTCTGTGTTCAAAACAAACTCATTTCCTGGACTGAAATTTGCATACATACATACATACATAAATCACGCCTATATCCCTTATGGGGTAGGCAGAGCGTTAACGGCCGTTCAACGGATATTAACACCACGTCTGACAAGAGTTTGAGGGTCAATCAGATAACTGTGTATCACTATAGTGACAGGTTGTCAGCCCGTCGCCTAAAATTGCAATACACACCCTCGAGTCCCTTAGTCGCCTCTTACGACACCCATGGGTAAGAAACGGGTTGATGCTATTCTAAGCCGGCATCACACAGCAAAACTGAAACTTGGATATTGTAAAATAGGTGGAGAGCTCATTGCGTCCTTTAAACATTGAAATGATTTTTGACTATTGCTATCCCAATTAAATTGAACATTCTTTTTACTTAATTTATTTAAATGATAAGCCTTATCCGCAAAATTCGGAATAAATTTCCTGTAATAATTCGCTAATGCTACAAAACTTTTCACTTCTTTCTCATTTTGTGGTATTGGGTAATTTGTAATAGCTTTTATTTTTCCTGGATCTGGTTTGATACCTTCTGCTGATACTACATGTCCCAAATACAATACTTCCTTTTTTAAAAATTCACATTTTGTTGGATTTAACTTTAATTTTACTTTCCGCAATCTTTCCAAAACATCGGTGAAATTTTTATTATGGATTTCTAAATTTCTTCCAAAAACCACTATGTCATCTAGGTGCACAAAACATTTTTCATAAGTTAATCCAGACATAGCTATAGTTATCATTCTACTGAACACGCTCGGGCTTGTTTTTAGTCTCATTGGCATACGTGTCATCTGATATTGACCTGAATTAAATGCTGTATATTTTCTTGACTCTTTTTCTAGCTCTAATTGATAATAACCTGAATACAAATCTAAATGGCTAAAATATATTGATCCTGATAGAGAGTCAAAAATTTCAGTTATGTTTGGTAATGGGAACTTGTCGTCCTGAATTCTTTCATTTAATTTCCTATAATCAATTACAAGAAGCCACTTTTTCTCCCCTGACTCATCTACTTTTTTTGGAACCAATAATAATGGACTTGACCACTCACTCTTTGCTGGTTCTATTATTCCATCTTTTAACATATTATCTATTTGATGTTGTATTTCATTTTTTTGTGAATGTGGTAATCTATAATTTTTTGCAAAAACTGGGTTTACATTTTGTTTTAAATATATAGCTTGTTTGTTTATATTTGTGACTGTCATTTTATCTCCCGGTAATTGAAAAATATCTGCGTATTTAGCACACAGTTTTTCTATTCCTATTTGTTCTTCTTTATTTAAATGTTTTAAATTTAATTTGGAAAATAAAGTTTTAACCCTATCAGCTTTTTTTTCACTTCCTTCGAAATAACAATAGTGGTAGTCATCTAACTTGTGTATTTTTGGCTTTATTTCTGTTAACTCTATTTCTGTCTCATTTGCATTTAAAATTTCCACTGGTATTTTCCCGTCAACTGGTGTACTAATTGTACTTGCTATAAACACTCCCTCACATATGTCTTCCGCACAAACCACACAATCTTCACATAAATTTGTTTTTATGTAATGTATTGATTCTGTTAGTGGTGCCAAAATTACTCGCGATTGCTTTATCCTGTTCTCAAAACTTAATATTATGTTTTTGTTGTTCTTTGTTGTAAAAGAAACTTTATTAGTTTTATAGTCTATTAAGCCAATGTACCGTTATTCGAAGCCTACTAAAATTGAGAGAAGCAAACTTGATTCTCTAGTTGCGTGTCGGATATTACGTCACAAGTACGGTACGCAAAAGTACCATAATTTTGACTATCATGGTTGATTGGTCGACTTTCGAGTTCAGTTTTTGGGTATTGATCATGAAACAAACATACTCTTCCAAGGCTTCCAAGCGACAAAACAAAAGATGTAAGTAGGTATGGCACTCAGTGACAGGCAGGCAGTATGGCTTTGCACCATTGCCTATCCTTTACGGATGAATGAAATTAAAAAGCTATTGCACCTGTTCTGTTGCTGTGTTCCGTTGGGTCGCCTGACTTCGGTTGTGTTGGTGTTTGTGACAAAGTTGTTTGTGCAAAGTTTTTGATAAAAATATAAGTAGTTTTTAAATGTCGTTTTGACTACTTCAAGGAGTGAAAAGTTGACCCGCTACTGCTACCGTTGTGTGAGGTAAGTACGTTACAGATGTTTACGCAATATGATCATAATTTTTTCATTAGAATGGTGGCTGACTTTCAAAAATATGGAGTATTTATTATTACCAACCACTGCTTAGCTTAGCAAAAAGAAATCCTTTTTATGTTTGTGATTACGTCCAGCAGTAGACTGCAATAAATAGACTGATGAAATGTGATGAAGTTTGTGAATTATGTTCAGGTCTACGTCGACGAGTCGGCAAAGTAGGTAGATAGATTTAAGTAATAAATAAGTATTTGCTCCATCGTTTACATTAGGCACAGTTTAGAGTTTGCGTTCGTACTTCAACACACTATTTTGTTGTTGTTAATCTTTCTTGTAAATTTCTCAAATCTTGTTGGTATAATTTCATTTAGGCGATAGATAAAAGGTACCTACATTTCGTAAACGCGTCGACGGATTTTATAGTAGTTACTGCAAGTTTCGTATTGCCTTGCCAGACGATTTCAAATTCGTTCTATATAGTGGTAAATTACTACTGGTACTTTTTTAGGATGTCTTCTTCGAGTGAGGATGAAAAAAATAGGGCAGGTCCTTCAACACCGAAAAAAACCAGATTAATGCGCGGTGACGCGCCACATGATAAGACCAAACATCGCATTCAAAAATTTAGAAGTGAATGGGAGAAAGACCCACCATTTTCACCATGGTTGAAACCTGCTCCGAATGATAATACAAAGGCACGTTGCACATGGTGCAACGTAGGTATGCGGGCGGATATAAGCGTTATTAAGCTCCATAAAAATAGCAAGAAGCATCTCAAAACTGGATCAGCTCTTAGAAGTACCAACAAATCCGCGATGCTGCGATACGTCACTCCAACACCAGAAACAACGAACTGCTTGGAAATTAATGGTAAAGATGCAGAAATAAAACTCTGCGGGTTTATCGCTGCCCATAACATAGCCTTCTCCATAGCTGACGACCTTATACCATGCCTAAAATCCGCGTTCCCAGATTCAAAAATATTAAAAGAAATCCATCTCAAAAGATTAAAGGCCACAAAAATTGTGACGAATGTCATAGGGGCATCGCATAAGGACCAAATAGCAGAAAAGCTGAAAAAAAGTCAAATTTTCTATATTGACTGACGATTCAACTGACTGTGCCAGCGTGAAAACTGCGTGTGTAGTGGTTCGCTTCTATGACGAAAGTCGCGGAAAGATCTCGAGTTTATTTTGGGATATCTCCAGCGTTTTCCCAAAAGACGATAACGTAGCTGCAGAAGAGGGTGCTAGTGGCCGTCGATTGTACGAAATTTTAGTAAAAAGCTTAAGTGACAAAAATGTTCCGCTAGAAAATGCAATCGGTTTTGGTTGCGATTGTGCGAGCGTCAATGTTGGTGCTAACAATTCCATCGCTAGCCGACTGAAGGAAGCCTGCCCGGGGATAATCATACAGAAATGTATTTGCCATTCCCTGCATCTTGCAGCGAGTAAAGCTTGCGAGCAGTTGCCAAGAAGTTGTGAAGACTTGGCACGAAATGTGCACAACTACGTGCAACACAGCGCGAAACGCATCTCTGGTCTCGCTGTTTTTCAAAAGTTTTTAAATTTGCCTGTTCATCAGATGCTCCACCCAGCCCAAACGCGTTGGCTATCGCTGCTTTCAGTCGTGGATCGGATGATCGAGCAATGGGATGCTCTCCGCTTATACTTCACCGAAAGGTATGCTGAAGAACGAACCTATGCGGCCGAATGTATATTCACCTGGTTGAATGATCCATTCGTTAAACTTTTTTATTTTTTCCTATTGTGGGTGTTGCCAAAAGTTGTGACCATGAATGCCCATTTTCAATCTGATTCAGTGATTATATCATCAGTGGCCCAGAAAATGGAAGCTTCATTTAAAGAACTGCTTTCGGCTTTCATGCTTCGTGACTACATAAATCACACACCACTGAATGACATTAATCCAGAAAATTTAGAAAAATGCATTCCATTGCAGAGTATTTATCTGGGTGTCAGGGTCATGGAAGGTTTAAAAAATCCTGTCGTCGTATCTAAGCCCGAAGCTATCACTGATTTTTTTACCCGATGCCGTCATTTCATGGCGAAGCTCTGCAAAGGAATACAAGAACGTTACAATTTTAATGACCCCGTTTTAAAGATGTTGCCAATTCTACATCCGTCGAAGGCCCTTTCAAGTGCAGAAAGAATGAACACTCCTTCATTGTTACCAATGACTGATATTTTCCCTCGGTGCAAACCACCCGATTTTGAATCGTTGCAGCGTTTAGACGATGAATGGCGACAACTGTCAGGTGATAACGAATTACCTGAAGAAATCGTACAGGAAACAGATCTAGACGTTTTCTACCATAAACTGTCTTTGCTATGTCACAGCGACAATATATCTCGCAAATATGTTGTTTTGCCTAAATTCTCACTGTCAGTGCTCAGTCTTCCACATTCAAATGCCGAATGCGAAAGAGCGTTCAGCAAATACAATTTGGTAAAAACAAAATTGAGAAACCGATTGTTGACGGAACACGTAGAGGGTGTCATGCTTGCTTCTCAGGCTGTTAAATCTAAAGAAGGTTGTTGCAGTACCTTCAAACCATCCCAAGATATGCGCAACCGGATGAATACCAAAAATTTATATGGTACAGACAAACTAAGTACTTCCTATTCCCAAGATGCTACGTTTGAAGACCTATTTGAACAATAATGTTAATAAATGTAAATAAGAAGCGGGCAGTAATAATAATCCATACAAATCACTTGCCCATGATGTTGGTTTACACGACTTACTTGTTTTAAATTTGGTAGAGAGTTTTATCTCTCGACGTTTCGACTGCTTACGGCAGCCTTCTTCACGGAGGTCGACAGATCACATACGCCCGCCCGTCAGCTGTGATTGCCGAACACTACGGGCCGCGGCTCGCTGCGCTCGCGCCGAGATGGCGGGTGGCGCTGCAGTTGCCGCAGTTAGTGGTTCTTGCGGTGGTTGCGGTTGACTTGTAGAGTCTATCATCAAAAAGTCCGAACAAAATACACTAACCACATCATCACTTTTCACCTGGTTTACTGCCGCCGGTGATACTGTTTTTAGCACTGGCTTCCATGACGGCGATAACGACCAACCACTATCTCTGTTAAAATTCGGATGACGGCTTATTTCTATAGCTTCCCGAACTTTGCGTGGTACAAAAAACCTTTCCCTAGCCAAAATAGCTGTCTTGTCGAAACGAATATAGTGGTTGGTGTCCGAATTCAGCGAGTGTTCTGCTACCGCCGACGTCAAAGTGTTACAGTTCTTTACGCTCCGTATGTGCTCTGCAATTCTTGTAGACACATGCCGCTGTGTTTCGCCGATATAGCTCTTACCACACTCACAAGGTATAGAGTAAACACCAGGTCCAGACAGGGGCTCCTTATCTTTCGGCGACCTTAGCCAGTGTTTTACTTGAGTATGGGGTCGGAAAATAGTCTTTATGTTGTATTTCCGACTCAGTAAGAAGGCAATTTTATCCGTCACACCTTTTATGTACGGAAGATAAGTAGGACGTCTTTCTACAGTCTGTGGTCTCTTTTTGCTAGAAGAATTTGCGATACGCCAACTCTGATTCCACTTATACCCATTACCCTCTAGCACCTCTCTGACATGGTTTAGCTCCGACTCTATGAACTCAGGATCGCATAGACGGACGCACACCGATAGATATCTAAGGGCAGAGTCGCATCATCACCCACAACATCTCTCCTCGGTCCCCCGCTCTCTCATTAACAGGGCGCTCCGTCTATGCGATCCTGAGTTCATAGAGTCGGAGCTAAACCATGTCAGAGAGGTGCTAGAGGGTAATGGGTATAAGTGGAATCAGAGTTGGCGTATCGCAAATTCTTCTAGCAAAAAGAGACCACAGACTGTAGAAAGACGTCCTACTTATCTTCCGTACATAAAAGGTGTGACGGATAAAATTGCCTTCTTACTGAGTCGGAAATACAACATAAAGACTATTTTCCGACCCCATACTCAAGTAAAACACTGGCTAAGGTCGCCGAAAGATAAGGAGCCCCTGTCTGGACCTGGTGTTTACTCTATACCTTGTGAGTGTGGTAAGAGCTATATCGGCGAAACACAGCGGCATGTGTCTACAAGAATTGCAGAGCACATACGGAGCGTAAAGAACTGTAACACTTTGACGTCGGCGGTAGCAGAACACTCGCTGAATTCGGACACCAACCACTATATTCGTTTCGACAAGACAGCTATTCTGGCTAGGGAAAGGTTTTTTGTACCACGCAAAGTTCGGGAAGCTATAGAAATAAGCCGTCATCCGAATTTTAACAGAGATAGTGGTTGGTCGTTATCGCCGTCATGGAAGCCAGTGCTAAAAACAGTATCACCGGCGGCAGTAAACCAGGTGAAAAGTGATGATGTGGTTAGTGTATTTTGTTCGGACTTTTTGATGATAGACTCTACAAGTCAACCGCAACCACCGCAAGAACCACTAACTGCGGCAACTGCAGCGCCACCCGCCATCTCGGCGCGAGCGCAGCGAGCCGCGGCCCGTAGTGTTCGGCAATCACAGCTGACGGGCGGGCGTATGTGATCTGTCGACCTCCGTGAAGAAGGCTGCCGTAAGCAGTCGAAACGTCGAGAGATAAAACTCTCTACCAAATTTAAAACAAGTAAGTCGTGTAAACCAACATCATGAGTGATACTTGTTCGTTTAATAATAAAATCACTTGCCTCCTGTTGCGCATATCTTGGGGGTCACGGTGCAACTGTCACCACTGTCGTAAAACGGAACGTGTTTCTAATATTTTATCAGACAGAATGCACGACTTGGCTAAATGGTTTTAATGCGTTTGCTTTGTACGATATAATTTAAAAAGATGCGCGAGCCTGAGAAGCAAGCATGACACCCTCTACGTGTTCCGTCAACAATGCGCGAATTTGCTTTGAATTTTTCGTGGCATTAATTTGAGGTTAAGAAATGTTTTTTGAATTTTTTGTTCGTATCGTAGGTGTAGTATAAGCACTATCCATCTCTTGGAAGAAAGTACGATTACTAACTCGTGTGTATTGAGGCCCGAAGCGCAGCTGAGGGCCTCAAACTACACCCTCGTTGGTAAACCGTTCCTTTCTCCACGCGAGAGGAATGTACTATTTTGCCATTACCTAATTGGTATGTTTTATATAAGTAGTAGATAACGATGAAACTTAAAGTGGTTATACGTATGATATTAATATGCCACGTATACTTACTGTTTTAATTATATTCAATTTTACGGCTTTTGGAGAAAAATCCGTAAGATGGCGTATTGCGTCATTATAGTCTCTACCGGATTTGTACCGGATTCCGATTTAGTCGCCAGCGCCATCTTTCGAATTTTTAACGCGTAGAACTTGTGTAGGAGATTATTAGACTGATTATTCATTCATAAGAAACTAATTGTAATTTCTAACTGATTAAATTATATCATGAAAATGGGTTTTTATTCTTGTGAAGATAATATGTACACACACAAATTTTATTATGTTTCACTACCTAGGTTTAGTTAGATACAAATGACAACATTTAGAACATGCCTATTTTAGAAAAATAAGCACGTTTAAATATTTTTTGGATAATTCGAAAATCGCCTCCTGGCAACACTAATTAGGACTCGATCACATCTCTGTGCCTGCACGCACGCGCTGGCTGTTCAGTCAGCTGCCGTTAGGAACGTGAATAGTGTGCTTTATAAATATCCGCTATCCTTATCGTTGTATATGAGCAAAACTAGGACAGAAAGAAAATTTTCTACGCATATCATAATTTTTGCTTCGGTGCCATAATTTTGAAAGCTCTGTGCCATAATTTCGAGGCAGCTTCATAACATCCCTGTTGGCGTCTTGACTCCCGTTGCGTTCGGACATTTAGCAAATTTTTTATTTATACGTAAATAAAAAATCGATAAGTATTTTATTATTTAAAATTTATTTTACATAAATTTATTCTTTATAACTTGAAAATTCAATTTATTATTATTTATATATTTTCAACGGTTTTACCGTTCGTTAATTAATTTTAATATATAATTAATTTTTCAGTTGAATTTTAATATGGAAAATATAAAAAATTCGTACCTTGAGTGCGTCATCAACAGCGTCAGAAGACGACTCTGCTATTCCAGTTGTGACCCGAGCAACGATAGAGACGGCATCGCAAAAACCAAGGCGTGCTCTCGATCCTCCAGCCGCTGATAAATCTAGCCCTGAAAAAAGGAAAGCAGAAGGAGAAAAGCAAATGGTGCAACCAAAAAAGCGGCGATATAGTGATGCTATTATGTATCTGGCTGAACAGGTTAGTGAAATAAAAAAATTATCTTCACGGCATGCATCAACCGCTGTATCAGTCCAGCGAGCGAGGTGATAATGATATCGACGTTATTGAACCGGACGTTAATCGTCACTTATATGATGAAGATACAGAAGACAAGGCTGAGCAAAGCTCCTTGGATAGTAGAATTAACCAGCCAACCACTTTAAAATTCACGTTTAATACAGTTCTAAAGGAACCTTCTGTGCCCAAGTCAACTCAGAATTTGCTTGATACAATCAAGGCTGTCCAGCACTTTGATTCCGAAGACTGGTCAAACGTACGGTACGCTGAGGTCCAAAAAACAATACGTTTCACGCCCTGGCTTTACCGATCTTGAGACAAATGAAGAGATAAAAGCGTACGATAAATTCACTAACCTTAGCCTGACCGAGCGTGGTTTTGCAGCAATCACACAAGCTTTGATAAAGCAGGGAGAAGCCGCTCAGAGCGGATTCGAAGCCCTGATTTCTTGGTCGCGCTCCACCACCGACTTGTCACCCAATAGTCTGCAAGATAAAATAAATGAAATATTTATTCAGGGAAGTTTTCAAAGAATTTCAAACGATGCTATTCAGTTGTCATGTGGCCATCGCGCGGATCTTATCCAGCAAAGGCGAGACAACATTTTACGGTCTGTCAAGGATAAGTTCTTTAAAGAGACTTTGAGGAAGATACCTCCTAGTTGCAATAACCTGTTTCAAAAATAATCTTTCTCTGCTGCTATAGAAAAGAATGGGGGCGTTTCCAAAACGTTCTGGCCGCTCCGTGCGCCTTCTCAAAATAAACCTGCTGCGCAAGTAGGTTCTGACCAGAGTAATTCTCTGAATAAAGTACCTGCGCAAGGTACTTCAGATTCGCACAGATTTTTCAACTATAGTATGCCTCCTCTACCGACTTTTGATACTTTTCGCTCAATGCGTCAACCTGGCGGACAACAAAATCGCCAGCCAACACGCCAGAGAGGGGGCCGCTCTCAAGTACAAGACGGCTATCAAACCAGTGGGAGAACTAACAACAAAGGCAAATCCTCATCTCAAAGAGTTCCGCGCAGGGACTTTAATCAGAGGAGAAAGTATTGACTCGGATACCTCTGTGGCAGGCAAACTGGCATTTTTTCAGAACCAGTGGGAAATTTTGCATGCGCCAAAAATGCTAATGCCTCTGTTAAAAATGCTTCAAGGTTTTCGAATACCTTTTTGCCGCAAGCCGCCCCTTATGGTACCAGACTTGGCAAAATTTTAAACTCCAGCCTCACAAGAGATGGAGATAGCAATATCACAAATGCTACAAATGAATGTCTTAGAACCTGTAAAGATCAGTCCTAGTTTTGTCTCACCAATGTTTCTGACACCCAAAAGCAACGGTTCCTTACGACCAATATTCAATTTGAAAAACCTCAACAAATACGTACAGGTCAGCAAATTCAGTCTGATAAATGTGCAGAAAATTCTATCGTTTCTTCAACCTTTCGACTGGCTTGTAAAAATAGACTTGTCAAACGCATACTTTCATCTCCCAATTGCTCGATCTCACAGGTGTTTCCTTCGTCTGATATTCCAACAACAACTTCTTCAGATGACCTGCCTGCCATTCGGTCTGGCCTGCGCCCCGAAAGTATTTGCATCGTTGAAAAATTGGATAGCTCAGGTATTTCGAGAGAGAGGTTACCGTATTTTAGTATACCTCGACGATTTCCTTCTTGCCCATCAGAATCCACGTGTGCTAGAACATCAGGCACAAGAGGCTCTAAGCCTTTTGAGGTTTCTTGGTTGGCAAATAAATCCCTCAAAGTGTGTAACCATTCCGCAGACCAAGTTAGACTATCTAGGATTGACTTGGGATCCACATCAAAATTTAGTGTCGCTTCCACTTCAAAAGTGCGAGAAACTAACTCAAAAGATAACAGTCTTGCTGAAAAGGAAAGCGGCAAATCTAAAGGAAATTCAAAGTATGATAGGTTCCATAAATTTTGCCAGTTTGGCTGTTCCGAGAGGCCGCCTCTTTCATCGAGCACTGCTGATGCACTGCCAAGATCTATTACATCGGAATCCAAGAGTTCGCTATCCTATACCTCAGATTGCACTCACCGAGTTGGAGTGGTGGTTAACCAATATGTCGAAGAGCGCCTTCATCCATCATCCTCCTGTCACAAACTACCTAGTGACCGATGCCTCAGAGTTAGCCTGGGGAGCACAACTGAACAACACGAAAATGTCAGGTCAGTGGACGAATGTGGAATCGAATTATCATTCCAATCAGCGCGAAATGCTAGCAATACTACGCGCCTTAAAAGGTCAAGGTCCTTACCTAGCTGGCACATCCCTTATGATTCAAAGCGACAATCGAACGGTCGTTGCATACCTAAAGAACGAAGGGGGCACAAAATCAGTACCTTTGATGAACCTAACATACGAAATATTGCATTTCCTCGACAAGTTCAGAATCCATATAGAGATACATTACATACCAGGTCGATTCAACGTGGAAGCAGACCGATTGTCTCGCTTTGCTCGAACACCCGAGTGGCATCTTCTTCCAGAAGCGACCAACAAAATATTCCTCAAATGGGGAGTGCCGGAAATCGATTTGTTCGCCTCAGCAACAGCACACGTTGTTTCTAGTTACGGGACACTAGATCGGACAGACCAGGAGGCTCAAATTCACGATGCTTTCAGTCAGACCTGGCATTTTCACCTAGCTTGGGTGTTCCCGCCCCCGTTTCTAATACCCAAAGTTTTGTCTCACCTGAATTCGGCAACCGGCCAATATTTGATAGTCGCACCTCGTTGGGAGAAAGTGTTTTGGCGGCCCGACCTGAAGAACCGATCTCTAGCAGCCCCGTTCACGATCCACAGTCTGGATCAGGTATTGGTCGATACCGCGACAGGGCAGCCTCCTCCGAAGGTTCACGAACTGGTCCTGGAAATTTGGAGATGTGGGGCTGGTCAGAAAGTTTAAAATATTGGTCAGAAGATCAGAGAGAATTCCTGCGTTCCAGCTGGAGAGATTCCACTTTGAAAACCTACAAACCAGCCTGGCAGAAATGGTTCAACTGGTCAAACAATAATTCTGTAAGTCCTTTCGATCCAACTGGATCTGATTTCGCAAGATTTCTTATAGATCTACATCAAGTACATGGGCTGACTTATTCAACTATTCTGGTTTATAAGTCTGCTATAGCGACACTTTGTGACCCCGATTCAGACCACCGGCTAAGTTCACATGTGTTAGTAAAGCATGCATTAAAAGCAATATCGCTAAAATATCCTAAAATCAAGAAAATTCCCATTTGGGATACTGATATCTTAAGGTCGTGGCTTATCAATAAATCCGTAGATGAAAATAGTTTATTTCAGTGTTCCCTAAGAGCAGCTATACTACTTTTGCTTTGTTCGGGTCGGCGTGTACACGACTTAACCCTTCTTTCAGTTGAACCGGCAAGATGCATCATTAATGATAATGATGAGTCTATAGTTTTTTGGCCAAAGTTTGGCTCGAAAACCGATTCCCATAATAACCAGCAGTCTGGTTGGCGCTTCTTAAAGAACAAGGAATTCAAAGCATTAGATCCTGTATTTTGGACTAAAAGGGTAATTATTTTATCTGAATCTAGAAGATCCAACAGTAAATCGGATAGTTTGTTCTTGACCGTTTGTGGTCCCCCTAAGCCAGCTTCCCGGACTGTAATTGCAAATTGGGTAAAAAGAAACTTACTTGAAGCTGGCATTCATGCTAGTCCTGGTAGTATTCGTCCAGCAGTAGCTTCCAAAAATTGGATCCAGAATTGTCCCTTAGAAGACATATTAGAACGTGGCAACTGGCGTTCCGAAAATACGTTCAGAAGATTTTACTGTCGTGAAATACAGTCTTCAGCATCGTTATCAGCCACATCTGCTTGTTTTATACCTGAAAAATAGTAATGATTTGGTCATTTCATTATTCTTTCTATTACCATACGAGTGATTTCTTACGTTTACTAAATAATTTAATAAATTTAAAATAAAAATAAGTATATATTCAGTAAACAAAACATTAAATCAAAAATTTATATGTTTCATTTTACGCTTCCTCTATAATTTGTATACATACCTATTCATTTATTATATCACATTGGCATCTATCTGCTACCACCAGGCGAAAACAAACAAGTCTCAATTATAGTAGGCTTCGAATAACGGTACATTGGCTTAATAACAGCGTTTTACCTACCAATAAAACGTATATTAAGCTAATTACCTTATTCGAAGCCTACATTTTAAACACTGCCTAGCACTTTATTTTTCTTTTACAAAATACCGGGTATGGCTAAACTCCAATGATAAGTAAGTAAATACATATCTGTTTAACAGTACTTATATAAAATTGGTCATACTTACAGTTAGACGAAAACAAATGCCATCTATTCCGACGACTAAAACCGATGTTCATTTTTCACATTCCACTTTTCTCGTCGATTTTATAATGTCACTATCAAAATACACTATACGTTATCACTTGCATTCTTGTCGAAATAAGTTCTCATCCGCCGTACCCTCTTTTGCAAAAAAGAAAAATACTTTTGCAAATTAAGACCCATTGAAGAACAAAGATGGCCGCGTGCGCCACCACGCCGCCACCTCGCCTGGAATGGGAGGGGGACCGACAGCTGACCAAAGTGAAACCAGACGCACTTGTGACGTAATATCCGACACGCAACTAGAGAATCAAGTTTGCTTCTCTCAATTTTAGTAGGCTTCGAATAAGGTAATTAGCTTAATATACGTTTTATTGGTAGGTAAAACGCTGTTATTATTGCTTTATTCGTTTCTAGAAAATCACTTCCTATAATTCCTACTGTCGAACATGGAAGCGATTTAAAAATATAAAATTTTTGCGCGAATACTTCTTCTCCTATCCTTAGCTTCAAATTAGTATATCCTATTGCCGACGCATTACCACCAATTCCTTTTACTTTCATGGAAGTTCTTATTATTTTGATATTAACAGCTGATAATGTTGCACCAGAATCTACCATCCATGAATATAAATTATTGTTTGTTTCGATTTTTATAACTACTGAATTTCCGCTTGAAAAAACGTAATTATTCACGAAAAAACTCATTCAGATTGTAGTCATTTTCCTCATCATTCTCCTCATTTCTTGAATTATTTGTCATTATGTTAATATTTGGTTTGTTTCTACTATATTTATATTCTCTTTGGTTGTTATGCTGATACTTATACTCGCGAATCTTCCTTTTTGGAAACTGCCTCGATTAAAATTCCTTCCATTTCCTCTACTATTTGGAACGTACTTTTGTGGGTTATAGTTACCATTATATCCATTATTTCGCGTGAACCACGATCTTTGCTGGTTAGATCTGAAGCTACCTCTCGCCTGTCGTCCACCGCGATTGCCTCTAAATCCTGTATAATAAGGCTTATACGTACCAATTACCTCCGAACCTGTCTGTACCGCAACCTCCTCATCTAATGCAGCTTGTATAGCATCCTTGAGTGAGCTAAAATTCCTTGCTGCTATTATAGTACTAAGTCTACGATTACGTAAACCATCGGCGAATCTTTTTATTGCAGTCTTTTCATTTAACGGTTTTAGAACCTTAAAACTGTTAGAATCACCGTTGGCCTGTGAAACTGTTAGATCTACAAACAATTGCGATATTTCCTGCCCAAAATCTCGAATAGTTGAATCGTTTTGACGTGTCTGCTGTAATTTTGTTTAAATCGATGTTGCGGCTTTTTGAAGTAATAATTTACTTCTCATGTCCTTTACCAATTCATCAATTGATGGATAACTTTCGCTTAATCTTAACTTTGCTCCTGGTGTTAATCTGCTTTTTAAAACAAAATTTACTAATTGTGTTTTGCATGCTGCTCCTGGTAAAATACTTCCATAGTATTCTATGTAATCAATCAATTGAAGAATCGACGTTTCGTCGTTTGTCATTACAGGTAATAAACCTAACGCGGTTTTCAAATTAAATTGTTCCGTTTCCGCCATTTTCTCTACTTTGCATAAATTTTCTATGTCACTAAATACAGCTATAAACTTTTCTTTCTTTTTATCAATACTAGCTGTTACCCGCGGCTTCGCCCGCGTACTCATAGAGTTTTATTAATTAGTTGTGTATTCTAAACGACACATCGTAAGGCGAACAACTGTGTAAACTGGGAGGGCACTAAAATCACTATTCACCGATACACAGACGACACTACACTGGAATGGTTCACTTCCTTGAAAAAGTATATAATTTGTGGTACCTGGGCGCTACCATCACTAATACAGGCTATTGTAAAATCAAGTAATGAGGCGCAAGAATGATCCTTGAGTTCTTTTGCCACTTTGCACTCATGATCACTGGAAAAGTCGATGGCAAACGACCAAGAGGTTTCAGTACAATTAGGTGGTCTCATTAAATACACTCAGCGCTCTATGTCGCCAAAGATACGCAGCGATGGAAAAGAATCCTGAATGAGAAAAATATTTCCCATCAGGGGAATTACGACCTTCAATAATGAAGATATTACGACGCTAGAAAGAAGATTATGACACATTTATAGTGTAAGGAAAAACAGGCATTTAATGTTAAAAGTAAAGATAACGTAATTTTAATAGAGACGCAGTCACTAAACCGGAAAAATTATCTAAAAAATTTAAGTTTATTATGTGTCTTCGCAAGTATACGCAGGGCAAACTTACTGTGCTAAAAATGGTTATTATTATAGAAATGGACTTTCAAATCATGTTTAACTGTAGAAATTAACTTTACTACTGTGGTAAGAAGTATCTCAAGTACATACCCACATCACCCTTAAAGCCACATTCATATCCCAAAACTCATATTCAAGAGACATTCTCATAGTAGTGCTATACAGGGTGTAAGTGACAGCCCTTCGAATACTGATTGGGTGTATTCAAACCATGAAACTGAACAACCTGCCATAGATTAAATTCTTTTTTTCTATATCCCATACAAAATCACAATCAGCTCACTGCATTTACTATGGGAATATCAGTATTCGGAGGGCTGTCCCTTACATCCTGTATATACATCTTTTTTATGTGGTATGGATGTATTCTATGCTACACAATAATCAGTTTTCCGATGGGAAAAATATGTTTTTCCGAGATAAAAAGTAACCTATGACACTCACCAGCTTTTCATCTAACTGCTTTCCAAAAAAAAAATGCTTTACATCGCTGCATGATACTCATTTATGTATGTAGTATGGATGTATTCTATTGCTAAACATTAATCGGTTTTCCGAAGGGAAAAATATGTTTTTCCGGGATAAAAAATAACCTATGTCACTCACCAGCTTTTCATTTAGCTGCTCTCAAAAAAAAAATGCTTTACATCGCTGCATGATACTCATCTATGTTCGAAGTATGGGTGTATTCTATTGCTAAACATTAATCGCTTTTCCGATGGGAAAAATATGTTTTTCCGGGATAAAAAGTAGCCTATGTCACTCTCCAGCCTCTCACCTAACTGCACACCTAAAAAACACTGCATGATATCGCTCTGTTGTAACGTGAAAGAAAGACAAACAAACAAACAAACAAACACACTTTCGCATTTATAATATTAGTATTGTGGTACCTGGGCGCTACCATCACTAATACAGGCTATTGTAAAATCAAGTAATGAGGCGCAAGAATGATCCTTGAGTTCTTTTGCCACTTTGCACTCATGATCACTGGAAAAGTCGATGGCAAACGACCAAGAGGTTTCAGTACAATTAGGTGGTCTCATTAAATACACTCAGCGCTCTATGTCGCCAAAGATACGCAGCGATGGAAAAGAATCCTGAATGAGAAAAATATTTCCCATCAGGGGAATTACGACCTTCAATAATGAAGATATTACGACGCTAGAAAGAAGATTATGACACATTTATAGTGTAAGGAAAAACAGGCATTTAATGTTAAAAGTAAAGATAACGTAATTTTAATAGAGACGCAGTCACTAAACCGGAAAAATTATCTAAAAAATTTAAGTTTATTATGTGTCTTCGCAAGTATACGCAGGGCAAACTTACTGTGCTAAAAATGGTTATTATTATAGAAATGGACTTTCAAATCATGTTTAACTGTAGAAATTAACTTTACTACTGTGGTAAGAAGTATCTCAAGTACATACCCACATCACCCTTAAAGCCACATTCATATCCCAAAACTCATATTCAAGAGACATTCTCATAGTAGTGCTATACAGGGTGTAAGTGACAGCCCTTCGAATACTGATTGGGTGTATTCAAACCATGAAACTGAACAACCTGCCATAGATTAAATTCTTTTTTTCTATATCCCATACAAAATCACAATCAGCTCACTGCATTTACTATGGGAATATCAGTATTCGGAGGGCTGTCCCTTACATCCTGTATATACATCTTTTTTATGTGGTATGGATGTATTCTATGCTACACAATAATCAGTTTTCCGATGGGAAAAATATGTTTTTCCGAGATAAAAAGTAACCTATGACACTCACCAGCTTTTCATCTAACTGCTTTCCAAAAAAAAAATGCTTTACATCGCTGCATGATACTCATTTATGTATGTAGTATGGATGTATTCTATTGCTAAACATTAATCGGTTTTCCGAAGGGAAAAATATGTTTTTCCGGGATAAAAAATAACCTATGTCACTCACCAGCTTTTCATTTAGCTGCTCTCAAAAACAAAAATGCTTTACATCGCTGCATGATACTCATCTATGTTCGTAGTATGGGTGTATTCTATTGCTAAACATTAATCGCTTTTCCGATGGGAAAAATATGTTTTTCCGGGATAAAAAGTAGCCTATGTCACTCTCCAGCCTCTCACCTAACTGCACACCTAAAAAACACTGCATGATATCGCTCTGTTGTAACGTGAAAGAAAGACAAACAAACAAACAAACAAACACACTTTCGCATTTATAATATTAGTATTGTGGTACCTGGGCGCTACCATCACTAATACAGGCTATTGTAAAATCAAGTAATGAGGCGCAAGAATGATCCTTGAGTTCTTTTGCCACTTTGCACTCATGATCACTGGAAAAGTCGATGGCAAACGACCAAGAGGTTTCAGTACAATTAGGTGGTCTCATTAAATACACTCAGCGCTCTATGTCGCCAAAGATACGCAGCGATGGAAAAGAATCCTGAATGAGAAAAATATTTCCCATCAGGGGAATTACGACCTTCAATAATGAAGATATTACGACGCTAGAAAGAAGATTATGACACATTTATAGTGTAAGGAAAAACAGGCATTTAATGTTAAAAGTAAAGATAACGTAATTTTAATAGAGACGCAGTCACTAAACCGGAAAAATTATCTAAAAAATTTAAGTTTATTATGTGTCTTCGCAAGTATACGCAGGGCAAACTTACTGTGCTAAAAATGGTTATTATTATAGAAATGGACTTTCAAATCATGTTTAACTGTAGAAATTAACTTTACTACTGTGGTAAGAAGTATCTCAAGTACATACCCACATCACCCTTAAAGCCACATTCATATCCCAAAACTCATATTCAAGAGACATTCTCATAGTAGTGCTATACAGGGTGTAAGTGACAGCCCTTCGAATACTGATTGGGTGTATTCAAACCATGAAACTGAACAACCTGCCATAGATTAAATTCTTTTTTTCTATATCCCATACAAAATCACAATCAGCTCACTGCATTTACTATGGGAATATCAGTATTCGGAGGGCTGTCCCTTACATCCTGTATATACATCTTTTTTATGTGGTATGGATGTATTCTATGCTACACAATAATCAGTTTTCCGATGGGAAAAATATGTTTTTCCGAGATAAAAAGTAACCTATGACACTCACCAGCTTTTCATCTAACTGCTTTCCAAAAAAAAAATGCTTTACATCGCTGCATGATACTCATTTATGTATGTAGTATGGATGTATTCTATTGCTAAACATTAATCGGTTTTCCGAAGGGAAAAATATGTTTTTCCGGGATAAAAAATAACCTATGTCACTCACCAGCTTTTCATTTAGCTGCTCTCAAAAAAAAAAATGCTTTACATCGCTGCATGATACTCATCTATGTTCGTAGTATGGGTGTATTCTATTGCTAAACATTAATCGCTTTTCCGATGGGAAAAATATGTTTTTCCGGGATAAAAAGTAGCCTATGTCACTCTCCAGCCTCTCACCTAACTGCACACCTAAAAAACACTGCATGATATCGCTCTGTTGTAACGTGAAAGAAAGACAAACAAACAAACAAACAAACACACTTTCGCATTTATAATATTAGTATTGTGGTACCTGGGCGCTACCATCACTAATACAGGCTATTGTAAAATCAAGTAATGAGGCGCAAGAATGATCCTTGAGTTCTTTTGCCACTTTGCACTCATGATCACTGGAAAAGTCGATGGCAAACGACCAAGAGGTTTCAGTACAATTAGGTGGTCTCATTAAATACACTCAGCGCTCTATGTCGCCAAAGATACGCAGCGATGGAAAAGAATCCTGAATGAGAAAAATATTTCCCATCAGGGGAATTACGACCTTCAATAATGAAGATATTACGACGCTAGAAAGAAGATTATGACACATTTATAGTGTAAGGAAAAACAGGCATTTAATGTTAAAAGTAAAGATAACGTAATTTTAATAGAGACGCAGTCACTAAACCGGAAAAATTATCTAAAAAATTTAAGTTTATTATGTGTCTTCGCAAGTATACGCAGGGCAAACTTACTGTGCTAAAAATGGTTATTATTATAGAAATGGACTTTCAAATCATGTTTAACTGTAGAAATTAACTTTACTACTGTGGTAAGAAGTATCTCAAGTACATACCCACATCACCCTTAAAGCCACATTCATATCCCAAAACTCATATTCAAGAGACATTCTCATAGTAGTGCTATACAGGGTGTAAGTGACAGCCCTTCGAATACTGATTGGGTGTATTCAAACCATGAAACTGAACAACCTGCCATAGATTAAATTCTTTTTTTCTATATCCCATACAAAATCACAATCAGCTCACTGCATTTACTATGGGAATATCAGTATTCGGAGGGCTGTCCCTTACATCCTGTATATACATCTTTTTTATGTGGTATGGATGTATTCTATGCTACACAATAATCAGTTTTCCGATGGGAAAAATATGTTTTTCCGAGATAAAAAGTAACCTATGACACTCACCAGCTTTTCATCTAACTGCTTTCCAAAAAAAAAATGCTTTACATCGCTGCATGATACTCATTTATGTATGTAGTATGGATGTATTCTATTGCTAAACATTAATCGGTTTTCCGAAGGGAAAAATATGTTTTTCCGGGATAAAAAATAACCTATGTCACTCACCAGCTTTTCATTTAGCTGCTCTCAAAAACAAAAATGCTTTACATCGCTGCATGATACTCATCTATGTTCGTAGTATGGGTGTATTCTATTGCTAAACATTAATCGCTTTTCCGATCTTCCAAATTTTTCTCCGCAATTAATCCTTTTTTTATTTGTTCACCTATTTCCGTTAGCAATATTGTATACTTTGCATGTATTACCTTAGCTTCATTAAGTTTATCGATTAATATTTGACCCTTACGTTTACTAGGTCCTATCTTAATTAAATAAGTTCTTAGTTCCTCTATATGTTTTATAACTGTTTTAATTCTATTCGCCATAAATCAATACATGTTATCGTTAAACTATAATAATTTCATTAATTAATACATACGTTATGTCCTTTGTTTTACCGCTGCTGCTTTAAAATCGCCGTAGATACACTCACTCACGCACTGTCACCTCACCACTCGGCAAACTGTACATCGCGTTCCCACTTAATTCTGTATATCCACACCAGTCGTCCCTGGTAAACGAGCTCCATCTCTGCTAACGCCTTAGTGTTATCCGGAAATTCCACATCGAATGAATTTGTTATCATAGCAAAATCCTGTTTTGTTATTTTTCTTGGGCACATCAAATAATGTCCCATGTAGCCTTCAATGCAGACTTCTATTATTTGTCTTCCTTCTTTTCCCTTGGTAAATTTTATTGATTGCAGGCTTACGTTTGTGCTTTTACAAAATATTTTAACTTGTTTTTCAATTTCATTCAGGTATGAAAATGCTTCCATTATGCTGTTTGGTGTTTAAATATTTCGCCTTGTGTGCGCCTGTCAATTTTCTTGTTGAAACAGATGTTGAGATAACGTAACAGCACAGCAATGACGATCAACAGGAACCCAATTACGAAGATGAAAATGTACCAATCAATATGGTTTATCCCTTGTGAAATTATATTTTCTTGGGTCAATTGATTATTTTTCCCAATTTGCGTAATAATGTCACTCTGACTATTAGTAGCACTCGGTATCGCGACTGGAAGCCGACTAGTAGTAGCCTGATTCCCCATTATAACTACCGGTATTTATTGTTTATAATCACATAATAATCGTCGCGACTTGAATTCGATGCGCGCTACCAAATACGGTACACACCCGACTCCAAACCACAAGCAGGCCCACTGGCAAGGGTCGCCATATAATGTGGGGAGTTATAGGAACGAAGTGAAACAACCGAAGCTTGAGTTAATACTAAAATCTTTATTAAAATTATATCCCTTTTATAGTAAGGTGGAAGTTATTAATAGGTACAGGAATGTCACACGATTGACGTCAATTATTGGTCTTGTTACAAAAGGATCATTCAAGTATCATCTAACTGAACTCTATCCTTCCTTATATGGAATTCAATAGTTAAAGGTTCTCGTTACAAGTTATTAACATGATTCTTTTGTTATTTCTGGAACACACGTGTAAAAGCTCTTGTTACTAGTTTGTTTACTTAGTTCTAAAGTACCTACCTACTACAGACGGCTAATAACCTGTCTGTTAAATCTACGCCCCCCATGTTGCAGTTATATTCTTTTACTACTTCTGGTCTGGGAACTTGTACATAACGCCGCAATTTTCGTTCATACCTCCTGCACTCGTCGACAGTTTCCGCTGCATGGATACTTGACAAGAGCATAACAGGCTTGTTGTCGTACCATTTGGTTACCGCAATTTGTTGGTCTTCTCGCACCAGTACGTCAAAACTACCTCGTCCTCGTTGTGACAATGCTTTGTCTGTTTCCAACTTTTCTTTTATGTACTCAGGTAGGCGGTTCTTCTGGATAGTTCCAGCAGCTTTAAATCCACGCTTATTAAGCTCGTCAAGAAGCCGAATGCTTGTGAAAAATTGGTCGCAGTATATGACATGTCCGGGTACTAAAGTTTCGGTTAATTTTATAACCACGTTTTCTCCTAGGTTAAATTCACTACCAGTCAATGTATTTTTGCCTTGATATACTAAAATATCACAGACCAAACCATTTAGATTTGCAAGTATAAATGCTTTTAGACCAGTGGCACACCTTGGACACTGGCGCTCAAATGTATGAAACAAACGCGTGTAGCAACGCAGTCCAAGCTCGCGTAGGTGAACGCGGACCATGCTTGTGTGTGTGAGACAACATGTCAGGGTTGCCGCCATTTTGCGTTCGCGAATCGGGAATGCAATGTGCGGCAGTATGAAATGACCTTCGTCGTCGCGTCCTTGCTAGCCGGTGTCTGAGCGTCCTCCGAGCGCGGGTGGGCGGCGCTTGTAGGGGGAGGCAGGGAGTGACCATACTGTACGCTAGTACTATTAATTATACTGTGCCAGTGGGGTGTGGTTTCCCTGGGCAATACTGACGCATCGGGCAAGCACCAGTGAATGGGATTATCATCTCGTCAATTGAGATTTTTTGATCGCGACACTGTTAATAACATCCCTGCATAATCCTATCCAAAATCAGTCGAACTTTCCACAGCGAATCAGCTCGTCTGATTTCAGGGGTAACATCGTTATCGTAGACATGCTTTATGGAGTTTCTTAGCAGAAAATAGCGATCTCGGGACATAGTTTGTGCTATTATAGGTACTGCATATTTTTCATTCCAGTACATGCGGATCTGAGGGTAGCCAATGCATGCCATAATCATAGTGATAGCAAAAAAAGATTTACACTCTTTTAGTGATAGATTCAAACTTTTTCCAGTTTTCTCAATAGCAGTTTGATTTGTTTTCTCCACCATCAAAGCAAATAAACCGTCATCAATATATTCTAGCAAGTACTCAACCATAGATGACTTTGTTTTTGAAGGCAGATATGCAGGTTGCATTAATGTAGGCCATTCTTTGAGAAAATTTGACCGTTGCCAAGACGTATCTCTAGCACCAGCAGTCGCACCTCGAGTACGTACCCTTCCGAGACTACGCGATCCGCCACGTGTACGCACCCCGCCTCGAGTTTGGACAGCACTCCGAGATCTGGTTAGTCCTCGAGTGCCACGAGTCACACTAGCACAAGCTTGACTACTTCTACTAGTACTAGCAGGTACAATTTTCTCCTCATGAGGTAATTCATCTTCAGCGCTGTGTAAAAAAGGCAACTCGTGATCATCATCCTCGTCATTATTTAACTCTTCCTCTTGACCTGTATTTGAGGAACGAGTGCTGGTCCGTTGCCTGCTTGTTCTATGGAATCTACGAGTAGCTGCTCCTCGAGATCGGCCGCGTTTACTAGGCGGGGCGTGGGAATCTTCATCCTCTGTATCAGGTATTTCATCACTCTCTTCATTATGAGAGTTTATAGCCATATCCTCAGGCTGGTACGTAGGATCTTCGTCGTCTTCTGCATCTTCTATCTCAGACTTATCTAAGAGATTATCATAGATTTGATCATCTCGTAAAGCTGCAACAAAATAAAAATAATAAATAGACTTAGTTTTTTTTGTGTAGGACACCAGGTCAACAAACGACCGATGAACCTTGATGTAGTGTTTATCAACCACCAACTAGCTATTATGCCTCCAACATGGTTATACATGGTGTAAAAAAATTAGCTAAGAATATTTTAAGAGGTGAACCAGTACGTGAAACTGAACATCTTTCCCCACAGAACATAGGTCGAAATATGAAATAAAATTGGCCCTTCCATACAAATTATCCCAGCCGGGTAACACACTAAGTATGGGAGGGTCAAATTATTTTTTCATATTTCGACCTATGTTCCTTGGGGAAAGTTGTTCAGTTTCACGTACTGGTTCACCCCTTAAAATATTCTTAGCTAATTTTTTTACACCTTATATAATGACCACCTTCCAAGATATCTTCTAAATCATAGACAGTAAATCAGGTGACCTGCAATGTCCTAACCAAACTGGAAACAAATTAACAAAGTGATAACAGCCTGCTATCAACTTTGTGAGTGCCACCCAGCAAATCATATTGAATAGACTAAGTTGAAACCGAGTGAACTTTATAAAGAACAAAATATGGTGGTCAATATATATACTAATAGCCGAACGTTCTTCTCACAGAACAAAATTAAAATCACCAATTTTACTGCCGTAATAGTAAGTTTCTTGTAAAACTAATTGAACTAAACAAAATTTACACATTTTCTCAGTAAAAAACAACAAAATTATCTACAATCTATCAAAAAAATCACAACATAATTAAATATTTACTTACGATGTTTCCGATGCGACGCCATCTTCGTTGACACGTGGATTAATAATGAAAATATTTTTGCCAATTTCAAGGTTAGACGAAATGTGTGACAAGGACAGATATATATGTGACCTTAATAACAACTCTCTTTTCAGATTAATCAACTGCGTAAGCTTAAATACAAAAAAATCGAATTTGTTCTCCTTATAGAACGTCCGATCAAAATAACATGTTTTGTTTCGCAGTAGTCAGGACTCAATGATGAACGCCATTTTGTTCTATGTACAGTACGCAAGGACTCAGGAGGTTAAGCTAGGTTGCATATGCGGTACGTAAAATTAGAGAGATCACGGATATTGCAACTGCGCGACTTGTTTGCTTTTGTTATTTTCACAGCATTATGTCCTATGAAATTTTGCTGTGGGGGCGTGCTGCTGATATTGAAACTATTTTTGTTTTCCAAAAAAGGGCCATAAGTGCAATTTATAAACTTTGCAGTCGTGACTCCCTGAGGAAATTGTTTAAGGAAATTAATATTTTGACTGTACCGTGTCAGTATATTTATGAAAATATTATGTTTGTTAGAAAAAATATAAATACTTTCACTAGAAACTTTGACAGGCATAACCGCAATACCAGGAGTGAAAATAAAATAGATCAACCAAAGCATAGACTCGCTAAGGTTAGGACTTCATTTGAAAGTCTAAGTATAAGATACTATGATAAAATACCGGAAGATATATTGAGTTCATCAGAAAGTAAATTTTAGTCTGTTATCAAGAAAACAATTTGTTATTAAGCTTACTATAAGTTAGATTAATGACAAAAAAGCATGGAGCTCTGAAGTTCCAGCGCAGCATAAGAAACACGCACTCATTTTTAATACCAAAATGGGGCGTGCGTGAAGTTTACAACTGACATAATTTTATAAATCTCCATGGATGTAATTTTTATTGTATAAAGTAAATATTTTATACGTTGAAACTGAAACATATATCTTCTATCATTTTTACAAAAAAGAAATTATGTAGCCATTTTTGGTCTATACACAAATATATTTTTTAGTTTCAATATTAATTGTGGGGTGGTATGGGATCTACCTCCTAGCGGTCCACCCCGGGCAACGGCAACACAGGCTTGCCTGTGGATAAGTCCGGCTGAACGATCCCACTAAGCGGTGCAAGGCTCCGTAAGGGGCCGCCTGGCTCGCGACCACCATTCCACCGAAGAAGCTTGCTGCGTTCCGTCAGTGTGTGGGAGTAGGGTTGGTGTACTATATGGCTCGCGCGAACAACGCCTTGTTTAGTATTAAACTAGCTTTGGCACCGGATATACAGCCAAGCTGCCTGTCCGGTGGCTAGGTTTTGATATTACGGGTATGCGACCCCGGCTTCCCGAGCTACTACGGCCTCAAACCTTGTCCTCCGAGGTAGTAGTATCCGTTACCTTTCATCCTTTCCCAAGTCACAAAGTCCTATCTCTCTTCTTTCCCTCCCCTTCCTTACTCCTTACCTCTCCGCCAATCCAAGGTCTGCCGCGCCGATGGATGCATAGCTAGGGGCGTGCCTAGTTTAGCGTGCCGATATGCCCTGGGACCGGGTGACCCCAGATTAAGGCTAACCTTGTCCTGGTATGCGGGGCTCTGCCAGGATTGACACTAAATTTCCCTAGCTTCTCGTGGGAACGCAATGATTTTTAACTCAAACCAAAATCTATATGGCGGCGATGTAGGAGTTCGCGACTCATCACGTCTCGTTCCTGTCGGGTGCGGATTGCGGGCTACAGAGAGCCGCTTTGCTACGATGAATGTTAGGGGAGGAATGGTGGATAAAATAGGTGAAGTATGTCAGATGATGGATAAGAGGCGCATAGATGTTTTATGTGTGAATGAAACAAAGCGGAAAGGTTGCGACACGACGAAATATGGCCCCTACACAGCGTATTGGTCTGGGGTTTCTAGTTCCGACCGAGGCTGTAAGGGAGTCGGCGTGATTCTTTCCGCACGAATGGCTGAATGCGTGACTGAGTTGGAATGTGTGAGCCCTCGACTCCTCTGGATTAGGCTGAAGGTCGGAATCACTCGACTCTTTATCCTAGGTGTCTATGCCCCGACGGATGTGGGTACGGGTGGCTCCACAAAAGCGAAAAAGGAAAATGAGGAGTTTTGGGACAATGTAAGAGATGTTTTGAAAAACTGCAAGGCGAATGAAAGAATTATTATGCTGGGAGATTTAAATGGATGGGTAGGTATAAAGCGAGATGGGTATGATAAGGTTCTTGGTACGTTTGGTGATGAAAGAGTAAATGAAAATGGAAAGAGTGTGTTAGAGATTTGTTTACAGTGGGATCTTTTTGTGTCGAATACAATGTTTCAACATAAAAAGATCCACACTTATACAAGAACGGAAGGTGCATCAAGAACTATGATTGATTTTGTGATTGTGGATGAAAGATTGAAGAGTAAAGTTGTAGACACCCGAGTGTACCGCGGTGCTGATATTGACACAGACCACTTCCTGGTGCTATCACGAATAAGTGGTCTCTTCAAACGGTGGCGGCACAGGGTAACTGAGCGGAGTAGTGCGTTAGAAAGAGTGAAAGTAGAAAATTTGCAAGATAAAGAGGTAAAAAAGGAGTATATTAAAAGATTGAAAGAGAAATTTAATGACCTAGAGGAGATGTCTGACATTGAAGAAGGATGGAAAGGATTTAAAAAAGGTGTTGTGGATGTCGCGATAGAAGTGTGTGGAGTTTCCAAAAGGATGAAAGGGAAAACACAACGGAGTGCGTGGATGACCAAAGAGGTACAAGAAGTTGTGCAGAAGAAGAAGAAAGCATGGTTGGATTGGTTAGCTACTAAAGCTAACCGAAGAATGTTAAAAGCGACGGATGAAGATGTAGAGAAAGCACGAAAGGAGTATAAAAGTGTGAAGGATGTAGTTAAAAAGACGGTTGATAGAATGAAGGATAAGAATAAGGATGAATTTGACAGGAGGCTATCGGAAAACTTTCGTTCCAACTTGAAAGTTTTCTGGAAATCCATAAGGACAGCTCGAAATAAAACCACGTCGTCCGAGTTGAGTAGGATTCGAAGCCAGGATGGTAGTATAATAAAAGGTGAGGAATGTGTGTTGAAAAGATGGAAGGAATATTTTGAAAGCTTATTTGAGAAAGAAGATCTAGCGCAAGAAATAACTACTGCAGAAGTGGATGAAATTGAGAACGAAAGTGAGATTGAAATGGATGAGATTGTGAAAGCGTTAAAAAGTATGAAATCTGGTAAAGCTGCAGGGTATGATAGGGTGTCGGCCGAAATGCTGAAGGCTGGCGAAGGCGTTGTGGCTAGTCAGCTGTACCTCCTTTTTAACCTTTGTTGGAGAAGCGGTCGAGTGCCAAGTGATTGGTGCAAAGCTGTAATAGTGCCATTATACAAAGGAAAAGGGTCACAGCTGGACTGCAAAAATTACCGCGGTATAAGCCTCCTCAGTGTCGTCGGCAAACTGTATGCAAAGGTGTTGATTGAAAGAGTGATGAAAGAAACGGATGAGAAAGTATGGGATGCTCAGGCAGGATTTCGTAAGGGGATGGGATGTACGGATCAGGTCTTTTCCTTGCGCTGCATAGCTGAAAAATTCCTGGCCAAAAACCAGAAAGTCTATTGCGCGTTCGTAGATTTGGAAAAGGCCTATGACAGAGTGGTGAGGAATGAATTGTGGTCGGCACTATCTATGCATGGGGTGAGCAGTATCTTGATACGAGCACTGAAATCCTTATATAAGAATTCCAGTGCTTGTGTCAGGATAAACGGCGCGTACACTGAACTTTTTAACATCGAGAAAGGTGTTAGACAGGGATGTGTTGCGTCACCGTGGCTGTTCAATCTGTTCATGGATAGTTGTTTGGAAGATTTGAAAGAGAGTGAATGTGGTCTGAGAATGAATGGTTTACTCGTCAAATGTCTTCTCTATGCTGACGACCAAGTTATCCTTGCGTCGTCGGCTGAAGGGTTGCAGGAGATGGTAAATATTATGAATGAGGCTTTGAAAAAGAAAAGAATGAAAGTGAATGTAAGTAAGATGAAAGCAATGGTTTTTGAGAAAGAGGAAAATATGACAGAGTGTAAAATTATGATAGAAGAAGAGAGGGTGGAACAAGTGAAAGAGTTTGTGTATTTGGGCTCCGTGTTCACATCAGATGGAAAGTGTGAAAGTGACATCGAAAGAAGGGTGAATACCGGCAACATGGTGAATGGAGCGTTGCACGCTTTTATGAACAGCCAGAAAGTCTCTGATAAGGCTCGTCTGGCTGTGCATAGAGGGGTGTTAGTTCCGACACTTATGTATGGGAGTGAAAGTTGGGTATGGCAGAAAAAGCATGAAAGTAGAATAAATGCAGTACAAATAAGAGCGTTAAGAAGTATGGTTGACGTAAAATTGAGTGACAGGATAAGGAATAGCGTGATAAGGGAACGTTGTGGTATAAAAGAAGACGTAGTGACTGGTGTAGAAAAGGGTATGCTTAAATGGTTTGGTCATGTAGAGAGGATGAACGAAAGAAGATTAACGAAACAGGTGTATATGGCAAGTGTGGATGGGAACGTCGGAAGGGGAAGACCTCGACGAACGTACCTCGATCAAATCGGAGACGTGCTAAAGAAAGGTCAGGTCAAGAGTACCCTAAACCGACGAGCATGCATGAAGAGATTGATGAATGTGGAGGAGGCGAAAAAAGTATGCCAGGATCGTAGTAAGTGGAAGGAAGTAGTCTCTGCCTACCCCTCCGGGAAAGAGGCGTGATTTATGTATGTATGTATGTATGTATGGCACTGGACGCACGTTTTTATTGCCTTCGATACCTTCCCCCAAAAACACATTATCTGAAGACATGGATGGAAGTGAATAACTCGGTAAAATGAGCAGTGTTTTTGGAAATCTGGAACTTTTCAACCACAATATTCAGGAATGGAGCGTTTTCTACGGCAGGCTTTTGATGTTTATTACGCTAAATGATATCAGGGCAGAAAAACAAAATGCATTGTTGCTAACGAGTCTTGCGTATGAGTCATACAAATTGGTATGTAACTTGTGACATCCAAAGACAATCGAAGCGACATCATATATTATACGAAGCTAGTGAAGGAACTCAACGATCATTTTACTCCAAAAAAGTCGACCTTTGCAGATTGGAGGAAGTTTTATGACGCAGTAAAGTTAGACGGAGAGAGTGCAGAACAATGGGCAGTAAGATTGCGGGGTTTGGCGGTTCATTGTGGCTTTGGGACCGAGCTGGATATGCTATTCGGCGACCGTTTCGTGTTGGGATTCAGGACAGGCCCAGTGTGAGATAATTTGCGTGAAGAGGACCTGTCAAAGTTGACGCTCGCAAAAGCATTGGAAACTGCAAAGCAAGTGACGTGTACTAGGGATGCACGTAACTACAGGGATCCAATTGTCGGTGCAACTGTAAGAATCAAAGAGGAGCTGCTGTAAAGTATGGGGACTTCGCGCGACCGCGAGCGCAGCCGTGGTGCGGGTGCTCCTCGCCACGAACGCGAGCGCGGCCAGCCCGGCGGTAGCGGACTCTGCAGCCGATGCAACTTGACGGCCTCGCATAAAGCTGAGGACTTTCGTTTTAAAAATTACCAGTGAAACAGGTGTTAATCCATTGGGCACTTGAAAAGGGCCTGTCATGTGAAACTGAAAAACATTCAAGGGAGTTCCGAACAGGACCCGATGGACATCGAGCATGAATGTGAGGAGTGTCAATTGTTCAATATGAGGTGTGTTAATAATAATCCTATTTTAGTCATAGTTACAATTTAAAGTAAGGATTATAATATGAGACAGGCTTGAGCTTCTAGGCATGGAGTTAACATCAAATCTAAACTTCGGCGCGACCATCGAGTAAAAGCAAATACCAACTTGCCGCTCTTGACTCGGTGGAACGCAGGGCCAAGAACAAGGCTCATAGGCGACATAAAACTTGTGGACACCAAACTACATAGCCTTGCACATCGCCGCAAGGTTGCCTGCCTATCGGTTTTTTACAGATTGTACTTTGGAGAGTGTGCTCAAGAGCTTCACGACCTTGTTCCACCAGCTCCCTTCTACCATCGGACATCCAGACGCACCGCTGGATACCATCCATACCTGGTTGCCATTTCACCAATTCGGACTAAGCGCTTTCAGTCATCATTTATAATGCGCACTGCTAAAGAGTGGAACTCACTACCTGCGTCTGTGTTTCCAAACGCATACAACCCTAATCTCTTCAAAGTAAGAGTGAACAGGCTTCTTCTGGGTGAGCTCGCTCCATCTTAGACTCTGTCTCTGTCCTATGACCTAGACTAGATTCAAGAGCAAACCCATCATTCATTAAAAAAAAGAACTTGATTCAGGATCGGGTACTTGCTTGGCGTTAGAGTGGTTGTACAATCAATTTTTTAACACCTTCCCATTAGAAATATGTAATATAAAGGTGTGTTTTTACACTGGCCATAAAATTACGCCAATAGGTTATTTTGAAACATTACTAACATACAACAATAAAAAAGATTTTTTTACTTTTATTTGTTATTAGAACGGGGGTGCGCCGTTGCTTAAACGCGATTTTATGGCCGCATTTAGGTTAGGTATAGTCATCATTGGCCTCACTCGTCTGTGACAGACGATTTAATCAGTGTCTGAGGCAAGACTTTTCATGGCTGTATAAGCCGATACGGGAGCGGCATAGTTTTCCGCACGCTCTACAAGTGAAGGTAGAATTTGAGACTGGCACATGCATGTTTAGATGACGTTTTTGCCCTTTGTTAGCAGACCAGAAAACCAGGCATTATCGTGTGTTTTACGCCCATCAAACACACGCTTACGCCATTCGTCCCTATCCTCAGCAAGCTTCTCCCAGCTTTGATGGTCAATGTTAAACGCAGCCATGTCCTGCTTAGCGTTTGCTACAGCGCCAAGCAGAACACGCCGTGGTAGGCGCGAAGGTTCCATCCGGTGCACATGCCCTAGCCACCGCAATCGTCTCTGCTTAAGCAGGGCGGTAAAACTAGGCAGCTGCGCAATTTCTAGAACTCGCTCGTTTGTGACTCTGTCCTGCCAGGTTATATGCAAGATATTTCTTACGCAGCGCATATGAAATGTATTGAGTCGACGTTCTTGTTTTGCATACAATGTCCAGGTTTCAGCTCCGTACAAGAGTATGCTTCAAACGTAAGTTTGATAAACAATAATCTTGGTTTTTGTGGTCAGGTGTTTATTGTTCCATACTCTTGTACTAAGCTTGCCGAACATGGTCGCCGCCTAGGTATAGTACCTAATAATAAATTGGAATTAAATTCTGATAACTATGTTAATGATGTGGTAAATAAGCACAGTGATTTATTTACGAGTAAACTAGGGTGTTATAAAGGGTTGGAAGTAAATATACAATTAAAAACCTGGTTCTATTCTAACGTTTTGTAAGGCTCGTCCTATACCTTTTGCGAAAAGAGAACAACTAGAATCGGAATTGTCGAGATCAGAAAAACTAGGTATATTAAAACCAGTTAATCATTCTGATTACACAATGCCTATCGTTCCGGTCCAGAAGGCTAAAGTATGGGTATGTGCAGACTATTTACGTACTTTAAATATCAACATACATGTGGATAAGTATCCTTTGCCGCGGATTGAAGAGGTTTTTGCCAAATAAATTGATGGGGAGCAATTTTCGAAGTTAGACTTAAGTATAACCAGCTTATGTATAACCAGCTTATGTTATCTAAAGACTCGCAAAAACTTACAACAATTTACACGCCAAAGGGATAGTTTATGAACACGCGCCTTGTTTGCGGGTTAGCTAGTGCACCTGCAATTTTTCAAAGAACGATCGACAACTTAACGACTGGTCTAGACGGGGTGACTGTATTTTTAGACGATATATGTATAACGGGTCCTAATAAAAGTGATCATTTAGGAAGGTTGGGTCAAGTTTTCTAGCGGTTACAAAGCGTTGGGTTCAGAGTGGAAAAAAGCAAATGTACTTTCTTCCAGGACAGTGTAACTTATTTAGGTCATGTTACAAATAAAGATGGGTTACATAAATGTGCAAAAAAAGTCGAAGCTATCACTAATGCCCCACGACTAAATAAAATTAGGGTAAGGTTGCGATCATTGGACCGGCTCTTTGATTGGACCGCTTCGGTTTCTTGACAACGAACGGCTTCAATATTCAACCGTCGCGCGGAAACGATGCCTATTTGAACCAGTACCCACCCCCGCTCCCGCCAGTGTCGCCAAGAGATTATCTATTCTTATGCCAAGAGCTTCGTGTGGGAAGGACGCGCTGCGCATTGTTTCGCGCGCTCTCGATGTTAAAATCTGGTGACATACTTTACCATGTAAGTACAGTCATAAGAATAGATAATAATACTGCGTATAGAAACGAAACTCCTTTGTCTGGGCCCCAAAAGCCGCACTTTAAATACCTACTTCCCCCCGCAGCCCGTAACGCCCCGCACTCTCCCGCGCTTTAAGTGGGGGCTGTCACGTGCCAATAATTTTATTCTAGACTAGCGGCCAGTCAAGCGGTTGCGACCGCTGCTAACAGTTTTCCCGTAGGAACAAAATATTTACCCGTTTTAAAGTCTTAACTTACCATATTATTGTTAATAGGTAGGTACAGAATTTTAAAATAGGTGCAAAAATGGCGCCGTGTGGTGCCAGATTAGAATAGCATTCTATTTGTAAAACGCGTTCTCCCTATGAATACAACACCTTGCACGCTGCTCGCTAATCCATCCGCCAAGCATGGTGAGTAGGTAGGTACTTATGGCAAATAGGTACCATCCGAGAGGCCCATGTCCAGTAATGGAATTTGTGGCTCTTATTACGTGGCTGTTATATTAGTTATAGTTGGTGCAATATTTAAAGTCATTGAGGCGGGTGGCGTGGCAAACACGATATAATTTACCGAAATTATGAGGTTGCCAGGTATCCTACTTGCTAGTTGACTGTGAACTGATTAATTACGGAACCCTATAAAAAGCATTTAACTAAAAAACAATATGCATCTACAGCCTGATTGTCGAAACAGACCTAGGTACTAAAAATGAAAATTCGACCCGCACGACGAACGTTTCCGCGGCGAAGCGTACTCCCTACTGAATTGTTCTCTAAGAGACAGCCAGACGGATTGACCTTGAGCGCGTCTGGAGCGGGAGTGTCATCTCTATGTGATTTTTACTCTATGGTACAGTTTTATTAAGGTTTTTAATATAGTTTTTTAATCATTGCACACCTTATTGAACTGGCCTACCAGATTTTATTATTATTTACCCGAGTACTTAACATTTTTTGTTTTATTATTATGTTTGTGCTTGGTGAGTGAATTGCCATCAATGGACCGGTGCGAAGTTCTTTGATTGGACTGGTCCAATCATAGCAACTACTAAAATTTAATTTTTAATTGTTTATTTTTTATTTCAGCATGGCGAAACGCGGAGAATATTATTCATGGAATGAAGAAAGCATGAAACTTGTCTAAGACGCTTTATGTAAACAAGAAGTTGGTCTAAATGAGGCAAGCAGAATGTATGGAGTCCCAAAAGCGACACTAAAGCGAAGATTTGACGACAAAAATTTAAGAGCTAAAGGAGAAAAACAAATAATTGGTTCAACTGGTGATCTCACGCCTGATTTGGAAAAGAAATTAGTCGAACATATTTTGGAATTGGAACGCTGTTTATACGGAATCACGCCAACAGATGTTAGAAACCTAGCTTTTAAAATAGCTGAGCAAAATGGTTTAAATCACAGATTTAACAAAGAAAAAGAAACTGCGGGAAAAAAATGGTATTACGGATTTTTAAAGCGGCATCCTGAGTTGAGTCTAAGACAACCTAGGGCAACTTCTTTTAATAGAGCTACGGCATTTAACAAGCCAGCAGTAAAAGATTTTTTTGAGAAGCTAGAAAATATTATGGACAAGCATGACATAAATGATCCGAGACGCATTTTTAACGTTGATGAGACGGGTCTCACAACTGAACAAAGAAAACCAAGAAAAATCCTGGCCCAAAAAGGCAAGCATCAAGTAGGAGCCATAACTAGCGGGGAACGTGGTACCACTACCACAGTTGTTTGTTGTGCAAGCGCAGCAGGATATTTCATCCCACCACTTATAATTTTTAAACGTAAGCGACCCAAAGATGAACTGCGAGATGGTGCGCCACCTGGCACAATTTTTGCATTCAATCCTGACAGTGGTTATATTAATAAAGAAATATTCTTCGTGTGGATGCAGCATTTTGTGGAAAGCGTAAAACCAACACCCGAAAAGAAGGTTCCCTTAATACTCGATGGACATACAAGCTACACGAAAAATTTAGACGCTATTAATTACGCAAAAAACCACAACGTTGTGCTATTGTCACTTCCCGCTCATACTTCGAATAAACTTCAACCACTTGATACCTCATTTTTCAGACCTTTGAGCAGCTATTTCATAGACGAGACCGAAAAATGGCTTCGCTGTAATCCTGGGCGATGCGTCACAGTATTTCAGATCTCAATGCTGTTTGGAAAAGCATACGCTCGAGCAGCGTCTGTTGGAACTGCGGCAAGTGGATTTGAGAAAAGTGGCATTTGGCCACTGAATAAAGATATATTTCAGGACTATGAGTTTATAACACTAGCAGAGAATGATGATCCTCTTCAAGATAACGAAAACATGCCAAACATGGATATCGATCCTTTGCCTGTGACGTCAAGCACTCAAAGAAATGTTCCTACACCCCAAACAGCTGGTCTTAACATTCAACAATGCGTCAGTCCCATAGAAATTCAAAACGAACCCGTTGTACACACGTTATCTGAATCGCACTTCCAACGTAATTTACAAACAGTTTCATCTGATATGCAGTCTGATTTGGTGGTAACGAGTCATAGCGAAAGTGAACTAATTGAGCAAGTTCCAAGAACTATTTCGAAAGAACAACATGCAGATGAATCTTCAGGTCCCAATACAATAGTTCAATCTTTAAGACAAGTAAGACAGTCCCAGTTCCAGCATACTGAAGAGGTCACTGCATCTTCTCAAATAAGGCCAAACCAAAACCCTGATATGGGTTCTAGCTCTGACTGTCAAAATAAAAACGCACGTCAGTCTCTTGTCAATTCAGATTCGATAACGACTAATATTGTACCTGCTTGTCAATCAAATTCAACAGCCACAGCACATAATGAAACAAGATCGAATGAATAGCCAACTCCAAGCACTAGCTCTGATTTCCATATTGCTAGTATTTCTCCAGGAGCGAAGAAGGTTATTGAAGAGCTTAGATCCAGAAGCCGTAAACCCCAACGCGCTTTGGAATTAACGTCATCTCCATACAAAAGGGAATTAGAGGCAGCAAAATCTAAAACGAAATCAAAACCACCGCCTAAAAAAGCAAAGAAAACTGTAGAAAAGGCAAAGAAAACTGTAGAAAAGGTCAATGACGAAGAAGTAGAACAGTGGTTTTGTAAGATTTATTTGTTGTGCTCAGTAGAAGATATGATACAATGTTTGGCATGTAAATGTTGGGTGCATGAAGAGTGTGCGTGTGTGAAAAAAGCGGCAAAAAAATATTTTTGCCCCTCCTGTCGTTGATTGCTCTACAAACCAAAAAAGCTACATACTAAATGCTTTTTTTAAAATAATATGTTAAGAATGATTGTACTTGCATTAATTTGCTAAAAACTATTTTTTTAACTTTGTTTATGTATTTTTTGAAAACATTTTGTTTTGTTGAAGTTCTACTTTTTGTTGATTATAGGGGCTGTGAACCTATCATTTTATGAGAATTCAAGATTAAGAATTTCTTACGTATTAATGTTATATTTCAATATTATAATTGTTTTGTTACAACAATAAATAAGTAGGTATAAATAAACCTTTAAATGGGTATACAACCTAAAAAATATGTTAAATAAAAAATTTGAGACTGATTTATGTTCCTAACGTTGCCATTGTATGAGAAAACGATAAAGAATTAAAAAATACTGTTCTTTTATATTTATTCAAATTCTCATTGGTGCCTTGAATGGACCAGTAGCGAAAATTTTCTAAGTCCAATGATAGCAACTGACTGGTCCAATGAAAGAAACAGTGGTCCAAAGAAAGCAACCATTACAAAACTGGATTTTTTAATTTTACCGCTTAATGGTCTGGGCGAAAAATCTTAAATGATACCTGTAAGTTCTTATATGTAAGGCTTATATAAATCATAAATCATCTTTTCGCTGCTTATCATTTTTCTGCCGTTATGGCAACTTAAAGTTAAGTGGTCCAATACTGGCAACCTTACCCTACTGAACTTAAGCGATTTTTGGGCATGGCAAATTACTATCGTATTATTGTACCAAACACTTCATCTATTCTCAAGCCACTCCACGACTAATTGTACGTGGATACACGGTGGGAGTGGACGGATCAGCAGCAATCAGAATTTCAGCGGGTGAAGGATCGGCTGGCTTCAGAGCGGGTGCTGGCGCACTTTGACCCGCAGGCGCAGACGGTGCTGGCGGTAGATGCTGAGCCGGATGGTCTTGGTTGTGTGCTGTCTCAGGTACATGCTGATAGCGTAGAGAGTCCACTCGCTTTTGGTTCCAGATCACTCATAAGCAGCAAGTGTAACTTCAGTCAGTTACATAAGGAGGCGGCGGCGATTATTTTCTGTGTGAAACGTTTTCCCCAGTACCTGTACGGTTACCAGCAACCGTTCGTATGAAAAACAGACCACAGACCACTATTAGCAATTTTTGGTAGCAAAAACGGAATATCTAGTAAGATGACTGCTTCGCGTTTAGTTAGATATTCGATATTATGATTGGTTTTTAACTATATCATTCAATATACGAAAGTTAATAATAATCAAGTAGCCGATTATTTTTCATGCTCGCCGTTAGAATTGACTGAGCGTAGTAAAGAGCAACCTTGTCAATGTGCATTAAAATCTGTAAATGATCTGCAACTTGATCAGTTACCTATTACTTACCGGGACATAAGTGAAGCAACAAGCAAAGACGACATCTTAAACACCGTAGCAAGATATATGAGGCAGGGCGGGCCTAGGAAAGTTCAATGTCAGGATATATTGCCATATTTCCAGTGTAAAAATGACTTGGAAATATAAAGTGGGTGTCTGATGCGTGGTCATTGAATAGTTGTTCCGAGTACGTTTATGTTTACATTATTGAAGGAACTACATAAATCGAACCAGGGTATTGTTAAAACAAAAACGCACCGCGCTCACATGTACGGTGGCCGAGTATTGACCTAGATATCGAACAGCTGATTTGTGCCTGTGATGTGTGCAGCTCCGAAATGGCCAAAACCCGAAAATGTATGGGAAAGAATTCAAATCCATTAAATGACCTTAGGTACACGGAATTATTTAGTTGTCATAGACGCACATAGTTAGTGGATTGAATGTTTAGACACGGGGTCCAATACAACCATTCATAATTTAATACGCAATTAAAAGAGTTTGTTTACCAAATTTGAGTAGCCAAAAATAATTGTATCAGATGACCCAAAAATCGCATCACAGGAATTTTTAGAGTTTTGCAAAATGAATGGAATAACACATTTAACTTCACCAATTTACCACCCTTGTAGCAACGGCTAAGCGGAAAATTCCGTAAAAAAGATTAATTATAATTAAAACGATAATTCAGTCAATAAAAAAAAGTGAATCGGGTGTAAAGATAATTAATGAAAAGTTATAGGAATATTTGTTTTTATCGCAACACAGTGCATTGTACGACGGGTGAGTCACCCGCCAAGCTGATGCTCGGTCGTAATTTAAGAGCAAGATAAAATTTTATTAAACCGCCTATCCAGCAAACTGGTTATGCAAAAAGTAATGTTAGTGATAAAGTTGGAACATTTTTAATAGGACAAGCTATTTGGTTAAATTTTATAAAAATAGGAAACCATTTTGGAATCGAGGGCCATTCTTAAAAAGAGGTAGTAGATTGTACGAAGTGCGGTTATTAGAAGAAAACAGTATTTGTAAACAACATATCAATCAGCTGTTGCGTTTCGCGGGTAATAGCGATAAGATTTCAGAATCAGGAAGTAGTCATCTTCTTAAGGATGATGAATCATTAAAGTTGACACATTTTTTACGTTGCCATCCACCTCAGGTGATGCACTGATCTCCACTTCACAAGCTAGTAGTGTAGATAATGACAATATAAATAACCCTAGTTTTTCTGCTGTAATGTTCGACATTGAGTCCACGAGGGACGCGGTGAGCCCTGGTGTCACAGTTTTTAACTCGTCCACTATTGCAAGTGAAAATAACAACGCTTCATTATGCTCCGAGCAGGAGGATGAGGTATGGCATATGGCTACTGGAGAAAAAATTGTGAAAGATGATGACGTGGAGGAAAATGTTAATGCTGACCGGCCAGTAGAGAGAGCTGAAGAGCTACCTAATGCACCCCTTGTACCACGTAACTTAAGACCTAGAAATAAGAATATTAATTTTAAATATTAAGCTTATATTGATATTTTGTCATTAGGTTTCCAAACTAAGGAGATGAGATACTATATGGATCGCGCGAGCAGCGCAGCGCCTTGTAGTGACACATGTCTAGGTCACGTTTAGCAATGTAAGCATTTCGGTCACTTCCCGACGCCCTCCGCGCGGGACAGCCAGTCGTCTCCTAACCTTTGTGTCGCTCGCGTGTCGACATTTACTGTATACTTATTATAACTTATAATGAGTTGTGGATTCCAGAATATAGACATCAAGTTTTACCTCACTTTCTGTGTTTTGAATGAGACTTTCTTCAGTGAACTTTACCCTACACACCCTTTACTAAAGACACTAGTAGCTGAACATCTAAATAATAATAGTATCAAATAAAGTAAATAAGAACAGTACAAAAGTGGTGACCCAAGTGAAACGTGCCTTCTGAGACTGACAGTGCCGGACTGGAAAGTGTGGTGTTATAAAATCCGACAAAGATGGCTAACCCTCATCCGCCGCCGCCGCTGCCAGTGGTAGATTTAGCTGCGATTTCTCTAGCTTCGCGTTTACCAGATTTTTGGACACAGCAGCCGAGAGTATGGTTCCTGAGGATTGAGGCAGCAATGGCCCCACAGAGGTTAGGAGACGCCTCAAAGTTCGACCTGGTAGTGTCGAAGTTGGGAGCTGACGTAATTATGCAACTTACCGATTTTTTGACAAATCCGCCAGCAACTGGTAGATACGATGCGCTAAAGGATCGCCTTATTAAAATGTACGAGGAATCGGCAAACAGGCAAATCGAGAGACTAATAAGCGAGATGGAGCTCGGAGACCAAAAACCTTCGCAACTTCTGAGAAGGATGCGAGACCTGGCTCGAGACAAGGTGCCAGACACAACACTCAAGGTATTATGGCAAAATTTATTACCACCGACTGTTCGAGCAGTCTTAGCTGTAACAGAAAATAAGGACCTGGATAAGTTAGCTGCCATAGCGGATGATGTGCGTGAGGTGACCAAGGCTAACACCATAGCAGCTATAGCTCAGCCAGTAGCAAGTTCCTCATCATCAGTTAGCAATGACGAGATAATGGCCGAGATTGCAAAAATCAACGCAAAATTTGCAGCAATGGAGACTAGACCGCCGCCGCGTGAAAGATTCTCACGTAATAGGTACCGTGGACAACATCGCCAGTTATCATCATCGCGTAACAGGAGCGTTTCGCAGCGTCGTTCACCCGCTCATCCAGAATGGTTATGCTTTTATCATTTCCGTTACGCCGACAAAGCCCGGAAATGTATCAAGCCCTGTGCCTGGAAAGAGAAAACGGAAAACTAGAGCAGGTACAGCCGTCGGCGGGCATCTGTGCCATTCATCCCGGAAACCGCCTTTTAATTATAGACAACACTAGTGGATTCAAATTTTTAGTAGATACAGGTGCGAACATAAGTGCTATACCGCCATCCAAGAAGCAACAACTTTCAGGGACTAGTGACCTACAACTGTGCGCTGCAAACGGATCCAAAATAAACTCTTACGGTACTAAAACGTTAGTGTTGGACTTAAAATTACGTCGTGCGTTCCGATGGGAGTTCGTCGTAGCGGATGTGACCCAACCTATACTCGGCACAGACTTTTTGGCATACTACAAGTTATTACCGGACGTTGCAAATTTAAGGTTAATTGATATGGTCACTAACCAGGCAGTGAAAGCTTCAGCAATTGTAAGTAGTTGTCAATATACATCTGTAAACATCATGGACGTTAAACAACCTTTTCACGATTTAATTTCACAATACCCGGAAATTACTAGGCCCACATGTTTCAAGGAACCTCCTAAGCATTCAGTATATCATCATATTGACACCACTGGTCCACCAGTATACGCGCGGGCAAGGCCGTTACCGCCGGATCGGTATATTAAAGTTAAAGAGGAGTTTAAGAAAATGCAAGAGATAAGAATATGTAGACCTAGTAAAAGTCCGTGGGCGAGTCCATTACATGTGGTACCCAAACCTAATGGCGATATAAGACCTTGTGGAGATTATAGGCGACTAAATGCCATTACAAAGCCGGATCGTTATCCAGTTCCAAGGCTGCAGGATTTCACGTACGTATTGGCGAACAAAAATATATTTAGCCGATTAGACATTAATAGGGCATATCATTTTATACCCATTCATCCAGATGACGTAGAAAAAACAGCTATCATAACACCTTTTGGTTTATTTGAATTTACTAGAATGAGTTTTGGATTGAGAAACGCTGCTCAGACATTTCAAAGGTTTATGAACACGACTGTACTTGCCGGGTTTGACTTTTTGTTCTCATACATTGATGACGTAATAATAGCTAGCGACAATGAAGAACAACATAGAGAGCACGTGGATAAAGTTTTTAGAAGATTCAGCGAATTTGGAATCACAATTAACATTTCAAAATGTGAATTTAACCAAGAAAAAGTCAGTTTTCTTGGATTTGAGGTGTCGAGCAGCGGTATCAAACCTTTACAGTCGCGAGTGCAAGCTATAGTAAATTTTCCAAAACCAGTAACAGTAGAAGAGCTCAGAAGATTTTTAGGAATGGTAAATTTTTATAGATCTCATATGCCAAAAGCAGTAGAGTCACAGATGGAGCTAAATAAATTTATTCATGAATCCAAGAAACGCGATAAGACTAAGATAGAATGGGACAGTAAAGCGTGTGACGCTTTCGAACAATGTAAGCTAGGCTTGCAAAAAGCAGTTACATTGTCGCATCCCCGTAGTGATGTTCCCGTATCACTTATGTGTGACGCTAGCGATACTTGTGTTGGTTCGGTATTACAACAGCAAGTAAATGGGAAATGGGAACCGCTAGGATATTTTTCAAAAAAACTTTCCGATACCCAGAAGAAATATTGCACTTATGACCGTGAACTTTTAGCCATTTACATGTCAATTCAGTATTTCAGAAAATTATTTGAAGGCCGAGAACTTATAATATTTACTGATCATAAGCCATTAACTTACGCCTTTTCAAAATTGAACGGTAATGCAGAAACACCTAGAAGAATGAGACACTTGTTATTTATCAGCGAGTTCACCACCGATATTCGACACGTCAGTGGAAAAAACAACGTTGTAGCTGACTCGCTATCACGAGTAGCGGAATTGTTTTGTCCAACAACTGTCGATTTCGCAGAGCTAGCCGAAGCACAGGACGCAGACGATTATATTACAAGCTGGTCAAATAACAATTCTCAGAACAGTAACATTGTAATTAAAAGAATGGTGACGCCTTATACTTCCAAACCAATTTATTGTGATATATCAAATAACGTTATTCGACCATTTTTGCCAGAAAAATTTAGAAAACAAGCTTTTGAATACATACATAACCTAAGTCATCCCGGAATTAAAGCTACAAAAAAATTAGTCGCTCAGAAATATTTTTGGCCAGGCATGAATAAAGATGTAGGCTTATGGGCTAAGACTTGTATTGGATGTCAGAAGGCAAAAGTTCAACGTCATACAATATCAGAACTAGGTAAATTCCCAAAAAGTGATAGGTTTGAGCATATACATATAGATATAGTAGGACCCTTGATTATTTCGGAAGAAGGATATAGGTATTGCTTAACGATTATAGATAGATTCACCAGGTGGACCAAAGCCATTCCCCTTAAAGAGATAACAGCAGAAATAGTAGCTAAGACTCTGTATGAGTGTTGGATCACGCGTTTTGGGTGTCCTGTTAAACTGACAAGTGATCAGGGCAGACAATTCGAAAGTAATTTATTCAGGGAGTTAATGAAAATCCTAGGTATTGAAAAAATTAGAACTACCTCTTTCCATCCAATTAGTAACGGAATTTTGGAACGTTGGCATAGACAGATGAAAGCCGCTATTATGGCGAGATTAAGTTCAAATTCTTGGGTAACTGAATTACCTACAGTTCTTTTAGGACTTCGCGCCGCAATTCGAAGTGACACCGGACGTAGCGCTGCAGAGCTAACGTACGGCCGCACTATCAGATTGCCCGGAGATTTTTATACACCCAGTAACTTACAAAGACTCGATATGGATTCCTATGTAAATAGGTTGCGGAATACAATCAGTACTTTTCAACCTTCTGCCCGTAGCAATAAGGTTCGTAACACGTGTATACATCCTGATTTGAAAACATGTAAATATGTTTTTGTTCGCAACGATACGGTACGAAAACCACTTCAACCTCCTTATGATGGCCCATACCGCGTCATAAGCAGGAGAGATAAGCATTATGTAATTGATTTAACGAATAGAGAATCTTGTATTTCAATTGATAGATTGAAACCAGCATTTATATTAGATGACGATATCAATAGTAACGATGAGTCACTAAGTAATGATGTCAGCTGCGACATTACCAGGGAGATAGGTAATAAGCCTGTAGTTAAGAAAACAGTTAGATTTAACTTGACCTCGTCGGAAAATGGTGTTCCCCAAAATGAAAGTCAAAGTAAAAATGATGGTAATTTTACGACGCGCTCAGGACGGGTGTCAAAGAGAACACGATTTTTCGATGACGTATAAATAGGTAAGGTACATCCCTAATTAAGTTATAGCTATGGTATGGTGATTAAGACACATAAGTACCTATGTACACGTTTTATTGAAGTAATTTGTTCTATTTAGAGATAATATGTGCATATTCATATTCACATTCATACGAAATAAAAATCTTGTTTTGTCGAGCAAAGTACAAACTGATCACTTGTACATTTTGACAAAACAACATTTTTGCAAACATTTAAATACTTTGGCCTACTAAGATTATAAGACTAAGCAAAAAAATAGTCTATATTTTAAGATAAGTAATAAAGAAATCATTTCCATTCGAAAAACACTTTCACGTAGTCGTGTTATTTTATAAGTGATACCAATCATATGAGTATATTTTCTGTAAGCATGGGAAATCCTTCAAGCAAAAATTCAGAAGTAATAATTGCTCAAAATGGAGCCAATGGGGCGACTACTAGTTTGGAGAAGAAGATAGAAGTTTACGGAATTTTGATTATAATTATTGTCATCATATTGATTGCGATTCCTTTATTGGTTGGATGCAGATATTGTAGTCGCAGAGCGAAGAAAGTAATGGTTAAAGATATCGTGTCTTCCCTAGAAATGGGTAAAGTGAAAAACTAACCTACAGCTCCAGTGCAAGCTACATAATGGTTAACAAATATTAATTGTGTTTTTCCAACGGAAATGACATTTTAGGTATTTTAGTATTTTAAGTAGATATAGAAAACTTGTTGTTTACATTCCCCGTAAATTTATTCTAATCAATGTTGCATAATATTTCAAATTCATGTTTGCTATTGTAAAAGTTCTAAAAATAGAATTGTAAGACCCGCTATTGATTGAATGTAATGTAACACTTACTTACCTACAAGTACTTACCATCCATGCATGTACGAGTGAACGCAGCGACGACGCCTTTTGCTGACGACTGGCATTCCATTGTATATTCAACTTTGTAGCGAGAACTAGTAGCAGTTTGTAATAATGTTTTAAGTTTTATACAGCATGTTGTAATTTTGATTTTAGTGTATTTTAAATTTCAAAAAAAAATTTTTTTGTAGAAAGGGGGGGAATACTGTAGTGACACATGTCTAGGTCACGTTTAGCAATGTAAGCATTTCGGTCACTTCCCGACGCCCTCCGCGCGGGACAGCCAGTCGTCTCCTAACCTTTGTGTCGCTCGCGTGTCGACATTTACTGTATACTTATTATAACTTATATCGAGTTGTGGATTCCAGAATATAGACATCAAGTTTTACCTCACTTTCTGTGTTTTGAATGAGACTTTCTTCAGTGAACTTTACCCTACACACCCTTTACTAAAGACACTAGTAGCTGAACATCTAAATAATATCAGTATCAAAAAAAGTAAATAAAATTAGTACAAAAGCCTTGTCTTGCCGGACGCACGTTGTATCTATTGCACGCCTTCGATACCCACCCCCGTCAACATATTAATTAGTAGGTCATGATGAACCGCGTGAATATCTTCGGCTAGCGACGTTTTTTTTTTGTTTTAGACTCTACAATTTTAATTATGAAATATAAACCTGACTATATGGTGGGGAGCAGGAGCCCACCCGGAGAAGTTTTGTGGTAAAAAACAATAATAATAATAAAAAGTTTATTCCGTTAAAAGATTCAGAGATCTGATCTTAAAAACTTATCGTTATGATTGTGAATATATTAGAGTGAACAGCAGTTTTATGCCCCTACATCCCAAACTAAGAAAATGAATTCCTATATCTTAGGATGAAGTGAAACGACCGCAACGTTACAAATGGATTTATTTTAGATGCTTATTCTTACAGAAATATTATATATATGTCGTTACGGTCGAAAATCAGATAGTAGGCTAGCAGCTATAATTAAATTTAAAATTTAGGTCAGGACTTGATTCACGCGAAGTACCAAAACCAAGGAACGATGAAAGGGCATTTGAGCCTTGCGCAACGCCCGATCGCTCAAACAACACTAACTCGGAATCTCTCTGTTTTTTTTTTTTTTTTTTTTTTTTATTAATGATGGGTTTGCTCTTGACTCTAGTCTAGGTCATAGGACAGAGACAGAGTCTAAGATGGAGCGAGCTCACCCAGAAGAAGCCTGTTCACTCTTACTTTGAAGAGATTAGGGTTGTATGCGTTTGGAAACACAGACGCAGGTAGTAAATTCCACTCTTTAGCAGTGCGCATTATAAATGATGACTGGAAGCGCTCAGTCCGAATTGGTGGAATGGCTACCAGGTACGGATGGTATCCGGCGGTGCGTCTGGATGTCCGATGGTAGAAGGGAGCTGGTGGAACAAGGTCGTGAAGCTCTTGAGCACACTCTCCGAAGTACAATCTATAAAATACCGACAAGCAGGCAACCTTGCGGCGATGTGCCAGGCTATGTAGCTTGGTGTCCACCAGTTTTATGTCGCCTATGAGCCTCTTGGCCCTGCGTTCCACCGAGTCAAGAGCGGCAAGTTGGTATTTGGCTGAGCCATCCCAAAGATGACTGCAATACTCCATGCAGGATCGGACTTGTGCTTTGTAAAGAGTTAAAAGCTGTCCAGGCGTAAAGTATCGCTTCACTCTATTCAGGACGCCCAGCTTTTTAGCCGCCGTCTGAGCCTTGTACTCGATGGTCGCGCCAAAGTTTATATTTGATGTCAACTCCATGCCTAGAAGCTCAAGCCTGTCAGTGACTGGGACAGATGTACCCCGAAAAGTAGGTGTCCAGTCGAAAGGACTCCTTTTTGCAGTGAAAAGACACGCCTGTGTTTTGGTGGCATTGAATGAGACCAGATTGTCGTCGCCCCATTGGGAGACAAGACTTAAGGTCAGATCTGTTCGCTCTACCATGGCCTTTCTTAACGAACGTATTTCATCCCCACTGGTCCCTGCACCTGTCAAGTATCTCTCTGAAACGGTACTATCATCTGCGTATCCAACAATACCATGCCGAAGGAGGTCATTGATGTGCAGCAGGAAAAGAGTTGCAGAGAGAACAGACCCCTGAGGAACTCCGGCATCAATGGCCATAAGGTCAGAGGAGCAGCCGTCAACGACTACTCTGATGGACCGTTCACTAAGGAAGTCTGAAATCCAAGTACAAAAATCAGCTGGGATGCCATAAGCAGGAAGCTTGCTGAGCAGACTTGCATGCCAGACCCTGTCAAAGGCCTTCGAGATATCGAGTGAAACGGCAAGTGCTTCGCCGTTTTTCTCGATGGCTTCGCCCCAGCAGTGCGTGACATACACAAGAAGATCACCAGTAGACCGCCCCCGGCAAAAGCCATATTGACGGTCAATTAGAAGATCATTGTCTTCAAGGTAGGTCAGCAACTTACTGTTAAGTACCCTCTCCATGACCTTGCATAGGTGGAGGTAATGGCAATTGGACGGTAATGGGCAGGGTCGGCACGGTCGCCCTTTTTGGGAACTGGTTGCACATTAGCAAATTAGCAAGCTTCCAGGCCCCCGGCACCGTTCTTTCTTTAAGAGAGAGGCGGAACAAGCGTGTCAGCACAGGAGACAATTCAGGCGCACATAGTCTTAACACTCTCGCTGGTATGCCATCAGGTCCGCCGGCTTTGTTCACGTCTAGACTGCACAATACTCTTCGAACCTCTTTAATGTGTACTGCGATCTCCGACATCGAAGAATCGCAACGAGGTACAGTAGGTGGTTGCTTGGAGCTAGCGTCCAGACGTGAGTTGCTTGCAAACAAGGAAGCAAACAAATTTGCTTTCTCACTTGCAGAGTGAGCCAGCGATCCATCAGGTTTCAGCATTGGAGGTAAGGTGGGACGACAGAAATTAGTTTCAACCGCTTTGGACAGGGACCAAAACTTTTTACTACCCGGAGGGTGTGATGCTAGTTTGGCCCCTATTCGTCCGACATGGTCAAAACGTGCCTTACGTAAAACCCGTTTGCAGGACTTAGTGGCAGAGTTGAAGGTTCTTTTCTTCGCGCGAACCCTACGTGCTCTTAATTTGCAGTCGCGAGCCTTGACCCAAGCTTGGTATGCCGATTCTTTACGCGCCTCAGCTTGGGCGCATTCTGCGTTAAACCAAGGCTGGGCTTTGTGACCGAGCGGGATGTCGGAGAATGGAATAAAATATTCCATCCCCTGCCGAATCACGTCCGCAACCGCATCTGCACAACACGAGGGGTCACGCGAAGAGAAGCACACTTGACGCCACGGGTAAGATGCAAAGAAGTGCCGCATCTCTTCCCAATCTGCTGACTCGTATCTCCAAACTCGCCTCGTGCCCCTGGGGCTGTCATCGAGAGGAGAGCAGGTCGATACGGATTTCACCAGACAGTGGTCGGACGTTCCCAGCGGAGCTGAGACCGAAACTGAATGACTGTCTGGATCAGTTGTCAGCAGCAAGTCCAAGCAATTGGGTGTATGGCCGACGATATCCGGTATCCGCGTATCTACATTCACCAGCTGGGTCAGATCTAGCGATAATGCAAACTTGCGCGCCTCTAGCCCAGCATGGTCAGTTTTCTGGAACGGGAACAACCACTCCTTATGTTGGGCATTAAAGTCCCCCAGAAAAGTTAGCTTCGCTGTCGGGTATCTTTGCTGTGCTACGTCTGTCGTTTCAACGAGGTAATTGAAAAGCGCTGTCGTCTCCTGGTCACCGCTGTGCGATCGGTAGACGCCGACATATAGAGTTTTCTCCACGCCAGAGTCCTCCAGTAGCCAAATGGCAGAAAAACCCGATTTCTCAAAGCAACGGAGACGACGACAACAAATGTCATCGCGGACATACACACAGACCCCAGCTTGCTTCTTGAACTTATGCTCAAGAGAGTAACCCGGGTAGTTGAGGTACACCACGTCCGACGGTGTTGTTATCTTCGTCTCCGTTAGGAAGAACAGGTGCGGCTTCTCGGTCTCAAGGTGGTGATGGACCGGATCGAGATTGGAGTGCAACCCTCGGATGTTAGTGAGGTGCACTTTTTTTGGGAGGAAGTGCAGCCGTTGTATAAACCTATTCTTCTTTTTTACTTTTTTCATAATTTTAGAGTTTGTGGGGAAAAAGTTGAATTGTCGAGGCGCATTTCAGTTAACCACTGGAACACTAGAGCTTAACCGACCTATGGGAAACTCATTTGGAGACTGCGGGGACGTTCCCAAAAATGCCTTTAGCAAACCACTTGATACAATGTCTACTACATTTTTCAAACGACGCCAACGTATAGGTACTCAATTAATGCTATCATCCATAAAATACATCAAAAAGTGCACTTTACTTCATTCCTCAAGTTTAATACCTCACGCTCTAATACGGCCTTTCTGACTGATACACGTCCTTGTATAGTCGCAACTAGCCATTTTACAGTATCGTTCGGATATCCTGACTGATATACTCTAACTCCAAGCCCATAAAACCATAATAATCTAGATTTCTGAACTCAACTAAACTCTAGTTGTTCACAACAGTTCTTACACATGAACGTGTGAACTGGGGGCCAATCGCGGTAATTTATAACATAAATACAAAAACCAAACCAAACCAAAAACGCCACGTTACGCACTTTTCGTATCGCGGTAACCACTTGAACGGAAACGTTTCGACTTTTGTTTGGAAGTTACGCTGGAACGGCGAACGTTCGAACTTTTAGGCCGTCCGCCCCGTCACGCGGTTTCACGCGCGGCGTGGCCGAGCGTGAGGCCGCGCGCGGTCTCGCGGGATCCGCGAGGCGGTCTGACAGCGCCGCCATTATTACCCGTCCAAATTTAGAAGGCGCATAGTGCCTAGGTAGTTGTAATATGGCAAGTGTAGTCGTGTTCGTACGGGTTATACTTTGGTAGACTGAGCGTGTGTACGGTCGTGTGCGAAGAACTGTGTGCCGTGAAAATTGACATGGATCAATTTATAGTTTATTATTCGGCAAAAAAACGTAGAAATAATACAGATAAGTACAAAAATAACCGTTGGTAGTAATGTTAAACAAGAAATAGGTATTTTGGTACGTAGTTAATAAAATAAACCTCAACAATAGGTTCCTACTAGCATCCTTTTTTACCTGTTCACTATTTTCATTAAAATAATGAAAAAGCTCTGCAAATTTCTAGCCAGGCACCTTGCCTGGCATCTTTATCTTTAAAGAGTTCGTGGGACATATCCCACAGCACAGGGTTCTCCTGCACCCCTAAAGTAATACGTTCCGTGTCTAGAAGCATATACGTCATTGTGAGTTGTAAGTGACCGTACCGGAGCATGCGGCCCGCGCGACGTAGCGGCGAGTACTGATTTTTGTAAAACAGGCACGCGCCAGCGTCGCGGGTTGCTGAAGTCGCGGCGCGGGTGACCGCAGGCCGCGTCACGAGGCGCCAATCTTGTGTTTTGTCAAATCTGGCCCGCGCGGGCTGTGCTGCACGTAAAACCGCGTGACGGGGCGGACGGCCTTAGTATGCACGTGGTATCGCGGTAATTTTTTGACGGCGTTTTAAACCACTAAAGTTACGTTGCGAAGGTCTCAGACGCTGTCAAATGAAAGTTTTTGTTGTAGTTCGTAGAGAACTTTTGCTGAGACGTTGGTGGTTTATAGTCGGTAAAACAAGAAAAATAAATTTTTGAAAACTTGCAAAATTTTCAAGCGCGGGCAAGATTTGAACCTGCGACTTTCGCATTACTAGTGGCGACGCCTCTTCCATCTGGGCTACCGCAGCTCATTTCTTGCCCGCCAATTTTGCAAGTGTATTTTAATGCCAGTAACGCTTGGCATGGCTCCATCTACCGGGTTAGTTTTGCAACTAATAACCGGCGACTAATTCTATCTTTACAGATTGAATGTAGTCTAAGCGATGTAGTCAATCTGTAAAGATAGAATTAGTCGCCGGTTATTAGTTGCAAAACTAACCCGGTAGATGGAGCCATGCCAAGCGTTACTGGCATTAAAATACACTTGCAAAATTGGCGGGCAAGAAATGAGCTGCGGTAGCCCAGATGGAAGAGGCGTCGCCACTAGTAATGCGAAAGTCGCAGGTTCAAATCTTGCCCGCGCTTGAAAATTTTGCAAGTTTTCAAAAATTGTATACCTAACACGGGAAGTGTTTTAAAATTTGGTACTCAAGAAAAATAAACTGAAAAAATGCTCGGGCTCTATCCCTACACCCTGAAAAGTGCCCATGAGATGGACGTCATTGAGGATAGAGCCTCGACCCGCCAGCAAAATACTATACTAAGGCGGGAAATGATTTCATTATCGGAAGCCGGTTTCCGTAAAAGATTCCGGCTTTCCACTGACATGTTTGCTGTATTAGTGAAGGAGTTAAGGCCTTTCATGCCTACGCCTCATCGTTCAGATAGTCTGGATGTGGAAAGCAAGGTAAGAGTTTTTGATGCAACTAAAATTACAAAGTTCACCTACCTATACCTTACCTTTTTAGTACCTTTATCTGGGTTTTGTTTATTACATGTTTCAGATTCTGATGGCTTTATCTTTTTATGCGACTGGGTCGTACCAGACGCCGGTCGGGGACAGTAAGTTCCACCTTGTCTCTCAAACCAGCGTCAGCAAAGCTATCAGTGAGGTTACAGAGGCATTGAATAGCCCAGAAATGTTAAATGCCCATGTGGCCTTCCCATTCAGAAGGGATGACAGGGACAAAATATGAGATATACCTAGAGATGGGCAGTACACTTGGCCAGATGAAGTGACAAGCGGTGGACCAAAGCAGTAACACAGTGGGCAGACTGCTTGATGGTCCGACAATATTGTCAAGCTTACAGGACCACACTGGACAAGGCTAGCACAGGACCCTGAGGGTTGGCGCTGTAGAGAAGAGGCTTATTAGGAGGCTATTTAGCCTTCATTGGGTGGATGTAGATCTGAGAGATCAATATTTATACCATTGAATACAAAAGTCAGTAGATAACAGAGTTCTTACTCCAGAGGTGCTGATTTGAGCACACATAAATGGTCAGCATAAGTAGCTAAGACACATAAAAAGGTAATTTAATTTATTGTAATAAATTTTTGTATTTTATTCCCTTACACTTACAAAATACGCTGCATCGGACGTCAAATGTGATCCCCACCTTAACGTGTCATGAGGATGATACTTTTAAGTATAGCACATGGTAACGTATCACCTAAAAAGATATGCCTAAGTACAATGAAGGGAGCGCATACGAAGAAAACGGCGGCGGAACAGCGTTTTTTTTTTTTACTAATGATGGGTTTGCTCTTGACTCTACTCTAGGCAGAGTCTAAGATGGAGCGAGCTCACCCAGAAGAAGCCTGTTCACTCTTACTTTGAAGAGATTAGGGTTGTATGCGTTTGGAAACACAGACGCAGGTAGTGAGTTCCACTCTTTAGCAGTGCGCATTATAAATGATGACTGGAAGCGCTTAGTCCGAATTGGTGGAATGACAACCAGGTACGAATGGTATCCGGCGGTGCGTCTGGATGTCCGATGGTAGAGGTAGAAGGGAGCTGGTGGAACAAGGTCATGAAGCTCTTGAGCACACTCTCCGAAGTACAATCTGTAAAAAACCGACAAGCAGGCAACCTTGCGGCGATGTGCCAGGCTATGTAGCTTGGTGTCTAACAGTTTTATGTCGCCTATGAGCCTCATGGTCCTGCGTTCCACCGAGTCAAGAGCGGCAAGTTGGTATTTGGCTGAACCATCCCAAAGGTGACTACAATACGCCATGCAGGATCGGACTTGTGCTTTGTAAAAGTTAAAAGTTGTCCAGGAGTAAAGTATCGCTTCTTTTTTTTTTTTTTATTAATGATGGGTTTGCTCTTGACTCTAGTCTAGGTCATAGGACAGAGACAGAGTCTAAGATGGAGCGAGCTCACCCAGAAGAAGCCTGTTCACTCTTACTTTGAAGAGATTAGGGTTGTATGCGTTTGGAAACACAGACGCAGGTAGTAAATTCCACTCTTTAGCAGTGCGCATTATAAATGATGACTGGAAGCGCTCAGTCCGAATTGGTGGAATGGCTACCAGGTACGGATGGTATCCGGCGGTGCGTCTGGATGTCCGATGGTAGAAGGGAGCTGGTGGAACAAGGTCGTGAAGCTCTTGAGCACACTCTCCGAAGTACAATCTATAAAATACCGACAAGCAGGCAACCTTGCGGCGATGTGCCAGGCTATGTAGCTTGGTGTCCACCAGTTTTATGTCGCCTATGAGCCTCTTGGCCCTGCGTTCCACCGAGTCAAGAGCGGCAAGTTGGTATTTGGCTGAGCCATCCCAAAGGTGACTGCAATACTCCATGCAGGATCGTACCTGTGCTTTGTTTCGCTTCGCTTCAATCTATTCAGGTTGCCCAGCTTTTTAGCCGCCGTTTGAGCCTTGTACTCGATGGTAGCGCCGAAGTTTAAATTTGCTGTCAACTCCATGCCTAGAAGCTCAAGCTTGTCAGTGACTGGGACAGATGTACCCCGAAAAGTAGATGTCCAGTCGAAAGGACTCCTTTTTGTAGTGAAAAGACACGCCTGTGTTTTGGTGGCATTGAGTGAGACCAGATTGTCGTCGCCCCATTGGGAGACAAGACTTAAGGTCAGATCTGTTCGCTCTACCATGGCCTTTCTTAACGAACGTATTCCATCCCCACTGGTTTTTGCACCTGTCAAGTATCTCTCTGAAACGGTACTATCATCTGCGTATCCAACAATACCATGCCGAAGGAGGTCATTGATGTGCAGCAGGAAAAGAGTTGCAGAGAGAACAGACCCCTGAGGAAGTCCGGCATCAATGGCCATAAGGTCAGAGGAGCAGCCGTCAACGACTACTCTGATGGACCGTTCACCAAGGAAGTCTGAAATCCAAGTACAAAAATCAGCTGGGATGCCATAAGCAGGAAGCTTGCTGAGCAAACTTGCATGCCAGACCCTGTCAAAGGCCTTTGAGATATCGAGTGAAACTTCAAGTGCTTCGCCGTTTTTTGTCGATGGCTTTGCCCCAGCAGTGCGGATTTTTCATATAATTTGCCAAATTTGCCGAAGTAATGAAAAAAATATCCGAGGTAAAAAGTAGCTAATGTCCTTTCTCAAATTATTCCCATCATACTGAACAACTTTTGTTTTGGAAATATTTCTGTATCTCTAATAGTTTAGGTGGGCTGTAGTGTGCCTACGCGCCTCCTTCATTAGTTAGTAAGTACAGTCTAATAAACGACATATTACGGACTACACGCGTTTTATTGATCGCGCCCCAAACCGCCATCACCGCATGGCAACCGCTGCCAGTGCTGCCTTTTGGCAGTGCTGCGCATCGTGGTTATTACATTTCGACTTTTGATTAAAGTGAGAAAAAGAACTTATTACGTGTGCGGCAAAAGAACCTTATTTTAAATAAAATGTGAATCGTGGACTAATCTAAAAGTGTGCAGTGAAGAAAAAAAAATGGTTTAGATGTGCTGAAATATTAAAGACGACCAATTTTACCCAGATTTGACGATCATACTAGAAGCTATGGTATCTATAATATGATATAAACCTGCTGCGACGACGACAACTTTTCAGAAAAAAAAAATTGTCATAATGATGACGACGACGACGCCTAAACTAAACTTAAACATAGACCAGAAATACTGATTACAATGACGACGTCCAACGATATATAAAAAAGGATTGCATTTATTCCGTAATTGGTAAAAAAAAGCATAAAGACTCTATAAATTATAACAATAGTTGCAAAGGAAATTGAGAGAAACTAGAGATATGTGATGGATGGCATTGGTTGCGGCCGTTGCGGGGCGCTGGGAGCTGATGGTGTAGGATGTGGATGCTGCGAGGTAGCCATGGAATGATAGACCCATATATAGAAGTATTTTCCTAGCGATTGTTTAAATACGGTTTGGTGCAGAAATCAAGTGAGTTTTATCTTTAGTAAGCGTGGCGTATCCAAGTGTTAAAGTGATTTAATACCGAAACACCGTGAGTGCATAAATAAGAGCGTGTTTTAATTTGGATTCTCTAAAGAAAAAAAAAACTTTTTCATACATACATACATACATAAATCACGCCTATATACCTTACGGGGTAGGCAGAGCGTTAACGGCCGTAAAACGGGTATTAACACCACGTCTGACAAAAGTTTGAGGGTCAATCAGATAACTGTGTATCACAATAGTGACAGGTTGTCAGCCCATCGCCTAAAATTGCAATACACATCCCTCGAGTCCCTTAGTCGGGTCTTACGACACCCATGGGTAAGAAATGGGGGATGCTATTCTAAGCCGGCATCACACGGCACTTTTTCATACAAACATACATACATACATACATAAATCACGCCTCTTTCCCGGAGGGGTAGGCAGAGACTACTTCCTTCCACTTACTACGATCCTGGCATACTTCTTTCGCCTCCTCCACATTCATCAATCTCTTCATGCATGCTCGTCGGTTTAGGGTACTCTTGACCTGACCTTTCTTTAGCACGTCCCCGATTTGATCGAGGTACGTTCGTCGAGGTCTTCCCCTTCCGACGTTCCCATCCACACTTGCCATATACACCTGTTTCGTTAATCTTCTTTCATTCATCCTCTCTACATGACCAAACCATCTAAGCATACCCTTTTCTACACCAGTCACTATATCTTCTTTTATACCACAACGTTCCCTTATCACGCTATTCCTTATCCTGTCACTCAATTTTACGTCAATCATACTTCTTAACGCTCTCATTTGTACTGCATTTATTCTACTTTCATGCTTTTTCTGCCATACCCAACTTTCACTCCCATACATAAGTGTCGGAACTAACACCCCTCTATGCACAGCCAGACGAGCCTTATCAGAGACTTTCTGGCTGTTCATAAAAGCGTGCAACGCTCCATTCACCATGTTGCCGGCATTCACCCTTCTTTCGATGTCACTTTCACACTTTCCATCTGATGTGAACACGGAGCCCAAATACACAAACTCTTTCACTTGTTCCACCCTCTCTTCTTCTATCATAATTTTACACTCTGTCATATTTTCCTCTTTCTCAAAAACCATTGCTTTCATCTTACTTACATTCACTTTCATTCTTTTCTTTTTCAAAGCCTCATTCATAATATTTACCATCTCCTGCAACCCTTCAGCCGACGACGCAAGGATAACTTGGTCGTCAGCATAGAGAAGACATTTGACGAGTAAACCATTCATTCTCAGACCACATTCACTCTCTTTCAAATCTTCCAAACAACTATCCATGAACAGATTGAACAGCCACGGTGACGCAACACATCCCTGTCTAACACCTTTCTCGATGTTAAAAAGTTCAGTGTACGCGCCGTTTATCCTGACACAAGCACTGGAATTCTTATATAAGGATTTCAGTGCTCGTATCAAGATACTGCTCACCCCATGCATAGATAGTGCCGACCACAATTCATTCCTCACCACTCTGTCATAGGCCTTTTCCAAATCTACGAACGCGCAATAGACTTTCTGGTTTTTGGCCAGGAATTTTTCAGCTATGCAGCGCAAGGAAAAGACCTGATTCGTACATCCCATCCCCTTACGAAATCCTGCCTGAGCATCCCATACTTTCTCATCCGTTTCTTTCATCACTCTTTCAATCAACACCTTTGCATACAGTTTGCCGACGACACTGAGGAGGCTTATACCGCGGTAATTTTTGCAGTCCAGCTGTGACCCTTTTCCTTTGTAGAATGGCACTATTACAGCCTTGCACCAATCACTTGGCACTCGACCGCTTCTCCAACAAAGGTTAAAAAGGAGGTACAGCTGACTAGCCACAACGCCTTCGCCAGCCTTCAGCATTTCGACCGACACCCTATCATACCCTGCAGCTTTACCAGATTTCATACTTTTTAACGCTTTCACAATCTCATCCATTTCAATCTCACTTTCGTTCTCAATTTCATCCACTTCTGCAGTAGTTATTTCTTGCGCTAGATCTTCTTTCTCAAATAAGCTTTCAAAATATTCCTTCCATCTTTTCAACACACATTCCTCACCTTTTATTATACTACCATCCTGGCTTCGAATCCTACTCAACTCGGACGACGTGGTTTTATTTCGAGCTGTCCTTATGGATTTCCAGAAAACTTTCAAGTTGGAACGAAAGTTTTCCGATAGCCTCCTGTCAAATTCATCCTTATTCTTATCCTTCATTCTATCAACCGTCTTTTTAACTACATCCTTCACACTTTTATACTCCTTTCGTGCTTTCTCTACATCTTCATCCGTCGCTTTTAACATTCTTCGGTTAGCTTTAGTAGCTAACCAATCCAACCATGCTTTCTTCTTCTTCTGCACAACTTCTTGTACCTCTTTGGTCATCCACGCACTCCGTTGTGTTTTCCCTTTCATCCTTTTGGAAACTCCACACACTTCTATCGCGACATCCACAACACCTTTTTTAAATCCTTTCCATCCTTCTTCAATGTCAGACATCTCCTCTAGGTCATTAAATTTCTCTTTCAATCTTTTAATATACTCCTTTATTACCTCTTTATCTTGCAAATTTTCTACTTTCACTCTTTCTAACGCACTACTCCGCTCAGTTACCCTGTGCCGCCACCGTTTGAAGAGACCACTTATTCGTGATAGCACCAGGAAGTGGTCTGTGTCAATATCAGCACCGCGGTACACTCGGGTGTCTACAACTTTACTCTTCAATCTTTCATCCACAATCACAAAATCAATCATAGTTCTTGATGCACCTTCCGCTCTTGTATGAGTGTGGATCTTTTTATGTTGAAACATTGTATTCGACACAAAAAGATCCCACTGTAAACAAATTTCTAACACACTCTTTCCATTTTCATTTACTCTTTCATCACCAAACGTACCAAGAACCTTATCATACCCATCTCGCTTTATACCTACCCATCCATTAAAATCTCCCAGCATAATAATTCTTTCATTCGCCTTGCAGTTTTTCAAAACATCTCTTACATTGTCCCAAAACTCCTCATTTTCCTTTTTCGCTTTTGTGGAGCCACCCGAACCCACATCCGTCGGTGCATAGACACCTAGGATAAAGATTCGAGTGATTCCGACCTTCAGCCTAATCCAGAGGAGTCGAGGGCTCACACATTCGAACTCAGTCACGCATTCAGCCATTCGTGCGGAAAGAATCACGCCGACTCCCTTACAGCCTCGGTCGGAACTAGAAACCCCAGACCAATACGCTGTGTAGGGGCCATGTTTCGTCGTGTCGCAACCTTTCCGCTTTGTTTCATTCACACACAAAACATCTATGCGCCTCTTATCCATCATCTGACATACTTCACCTATTTTATCCACCATTCCTCCCCTAACATTCATCGTAGCAAAGCGGCTCTCTGTAGCCCGCAATCCGCACCCGACAGGAACGAGACGTGATGAGTCGCGAACTCCTACATCGCCGCCATATAGATTTTGGTTTGAGTTTAAAATCATTGCGTTCCCACGAGAAGCTAGGGAAATTTAGTGTCAATCCTGGCAGAGCCCCGCATACCAGGACAAGGTTAGCCTTAATCTGGGGTCACCCGGTCCCAGGGCAAATCGGCACGCTAAACTAGGCACGCCCCTAGCTATGCATCCATCGGCGCGGCAGACCTTGGATTGGCGGAGAGGTAAGGAGTAAGGAAGGGGAGGGAAAGAAGAGAGATAGGACTTTGTGACTTGGGAAAGGATGAAAGGTAACGGATACTACTACCTCGGAGGACAAGGTTTGAGGCCGTAGTAGCTCGGGAAGCCGGGGTCGCATACCCGTAATATCAAAACCTAGCCACCGGACAGGCAGCTTGGCTGTATATCCACTTTTTCATCAAGAATATATTTTTGGGACTTTAGATAAAAACATAAAATTTATAATTGTTGAGTAAAGAAAAAAAATGCATTTTTTTTTTGTTCTTGGCAAAAAAGATGTAATTAACAGGTACATTTCTTTCAAAAAATTTGTAGGACACTTATTTTGTTTGTTTGATTTTTAAGACATGAATTATACTTTCTTGCTGCATATTATGAGATTTAATAAACCATGTAGTACGTTTAACGTCGTATCGCATCATCACACGAATTTTTAGAGATATCTAAAATAAATAATCGAAATAAAGTAACTATTTTGACTTCCATCGTAATTCGTCCCCCGCCCGCCAGAGCGCTCCCCGCTTGTGTCATTCGTTTTTTCGTGTGTCGCATCGTCAACACGTTCCGTAAAAAATAATATTATTTTTGTGATAAATCAAGTGAAAACTGAAAGTTTAGGTGTGCAATAAAAAAAAGATACTGTTCAGTTCGAATTAAAAGGAAATTCAGGCGACTAAGCATGGAATTACACGCCAGGAAAATGGAGGTTAGTTTTTATAAAATATCATGTTCCTGGTTCTTGTTTCAATACCGTTTGGTTTTCCCTCAGTGGTGGCACGCGATGTCGTCCGGGAATAACTTTTATCACTTTCTAAAAGTAAAACCGATAAAAACAATGAGCTCTTACGAGTATGTATAAAAGAAGAAGAAAATAAAACCAATCTAATGGGCCAATTTCTCGCTTCCAATACTTCTTCACGACGCGTTTCCTCAGTGGTAACACGCGATGTTATCCGGAAATAGCTACTTACTTTCCTAACGTGGTGGCACGCGATGTCATCCAGGAAGTAAATACATGGAACATGAACAAACTAAATTGGTACTTTATTGGCTTCCTAACGTGGTATCACGAGATGTTATCCAGGAAGCAGAAAAGTGCATGAAACATGTCAATCTTCCAATACTTCTTCACGATGCGTTTCCTCAGTGGTAACACGCGATGTTATCCGGAAATTGCTACTTACTTTTCTAACGTGGTGGCACGCGATGTCATCCAGGAAGTAAATACATGGAACATGAACAAACTAAATTGGTACCTTATTGGCTTCCTAACGTGGTATCACGAAATGTTATCCAGGAAGCAGATAAGTGCATGAAACATGACCCTCTGTGAATGCCACAGAATACTTATGAAACATAGCAAAGTAAGTACTTTTCTAATGTGGTGGCGCGTGACGTCATCCAGAAAGTAGTCATGGAACATGAAATTTGCTCAGGTTGTATTTTCCTCACGTAAATCGTGAAAAACGGGCCTTCGGCTACAGGTAGGTACCTCTTAATTATGCTGTTGAAGAAGTCACCTTTGTATGAATCCCCTCCTGACGGCCGCTATTGGATGCCGCCCTACTTGGCAATGATTTGCTGGGGCTGCTGCACCTCAAGTCGTCACTGGAACCTTCAGCCGGAGCCGGGCCGGCCTCAAGTAAGATCGTTTGTTATTCTACCTACTTAAAAACTTTATCTGGGAGACGCTGGTGTTTGGAAGAACACAAATTTTATTTTATTTCTATAACGGATAAAGCAATGATTCCTGTAAAATATTTAGGCTCAAAAGTGGCTGAAAAGAGAGGATTTCTTCCGAGATCTCTGAACGTTTTGGGGAAGATGGTCATAGAAAACTTGGCTACAGATAAGAGAGAGGGTTGATTGACTAGAACCCTATGTCCCGAACCCATTATAAAGTTAATTGTGCTGTGGTACTATAGCGAGGCTAGCCAGCCTAACAACTGATTTAATTATCAATACACAACTCTCTCTCTCTCTTTTCGTGTGGGACACCGAGTCGTCCAACGACCTAATATTCTTATGAATATCCGAAGTAAACTAGATCCTTCACTTTATGAAGAAACAATGAACCGTAGGTGGCTCATCATACTTTGCTTTTTTAGACAAAAGTTAAACAGATAGGTTGTTTGTGTTTGGGAGGTTTTGATGCAGAGAGTAAAAGATAAAAAGATAAAAAAAAGATAAAAGATATTTTATTTGCTTTAGATATGGTACAAAATATAAAGATCTTAAAATACTCCTGGTTAGTTTCACATATCTAGCCTATGTTATAAAATAAGCATGCAAATATTTTTATTATGTTAGGTAAAATTTAGTCACAGTTTTTCTTTAAATCTATACAATATGAACAATCCTTAATCTTATGGTCTATAAATTCATTCGTAGTGTAAAATATATGTTGTAATAGCCACCGTTTAAGACACTTTTTAAATTGATGATTTGAACTTATTGATTTTATTTGGTTTGGTAATTTGTTCCATATATATTTACACATAGCGTAACAGTTTTTCCTAAATCTTGCACTCTTTGGTACAACATCATAAACAATGGTATTAATATTTCTTAGATTTCTTGATGTGACATCTTTAGTTCTTATAAATAGTCTAAGATTTTGTTTCACAAATACGGCCAATTCCATAATGTATATGCACGAAAGTGGTAAGATACACAGGGATTTAAAATAAGGTTTACACGACACGTCAGACGCTATACCAACTATTGCACGAACACATTTTTTTTGCACAACAAAAACTTTATTAATGTCTGTGCTGTTTCCCCATATCAAAACACCATATCTTAAAGTTGACTGTACATATGCAAAGTATGCTGTAAGCGCTGCTTCCTTACTTGCAACTTTAGTTAATTTGCCTAATGCATATGAAAATCGATTCAACTTGTTACATACTCGTTCAATTTGATTTTTCCAAGTTAGTTTATCGTCAATGTCTATTCCCAGAAATTTTGTACAGGGACTACTTTTTACAGCAGCATTATTATAGAATATTCCTAAATTATTTATGTTATTAAAATTTATATAATTTGTCTTATTTATGTTTATATTTAGATTATTATTATTAAGCCAGTTTATAACAGAATTTAATTCATTATTAATTTTCAATTCGTGAAATGTCAAGGATTTATATTTAGGAGTAGCAATAATAATTGTAATGTCATCAGCGAATAAAATAGTCCTAAAATTTGATATGTCAACAATGTCATTAATATAAATTAAAAAAAGTAATGGTCCAAGTACGCTGCCTTGTGGCACGCCATATTTATTGACTCTACTTTCAGATTTGTGAGTTTGTATTGTCATTGTATCGTTAACTCCAGTAATTTCAACAGTTTGTGATCTATTTTCTAGGTAAGATCGAACCCAATCAAATGCAGGACCTCTAATCCCGTATCTTTCAATTTTTGCCAAAAGTAAATTGTGATCTACAAAGTCGAATGCTTTCGACATGTCAAGGAATAGCACTGTCACATAGTTCTTAGCATTGATTTTATGAAGGATTTCATTAATCAAGTTAAATGTGGCCAGAGCAGTTGACTTATCCCTTTGAAATCCATACTGATCCTTTGTTATGATATTGTATTTAGTAAAAAAGTCGCTGAGTTTATTATGCATAACTTTTTCAAACAATTTAGAAAATACCGGGATCAGAGTCACCGGCCTATAATTATCTATGATATTCTTATCTCCTTTTTTATGCAAAGGTTTGACGATACTTGTCTTTAATCTATCCGGAAATTGACCTGTTTGCATAGATAGATTAACTAAATATGTTAGTATTTGACCTATTTCTTTTCTACAAAATTTTATGATTTTTGTACATATTTCATCGTAACCTTCTGCAGATGTATTATTTAGAGACATTATATATTTTTCTATATCGTTTTCGTCTATTGGAGTTAAATATATTGTATTATGCAAATTAAATGTATTGGTATTTTTAAGATTTGTGTTTACAATATTTGTTTGATTTATAAAATGGTCATTAAATGTATTTGATATTAATTTAGGGTCAGTGATAATCATATTATTGTGAATTATTTTATTAATATGTCTAGATACTGAATTGTCATTAATTTCTTGGTTAATTATATTCCAGGTGGCTCTATTTTTATTTTTATGATTAAATATATATTTGCTATTAATTTTCCTCTTCGCAGTATTAATACATTTTTTCAAAATTTTACTGTACGCTCGATATTTTATTTTATTTAAAACAGTGTTTTGTGTATAATAGAGGAAGCGTAATTTTTTCTTAGTTGCACAACATTTTTTTAAATTATTCGTTATCCATTTGACTCCACGTTTTGTGTTAATTTTAAACTTAGTTTTTGGAAAACATAGGCTGTAAAGCAGGCAAAACATGTCGTGGAAATTATTAAAAGCAATATTTATATCGGTCTGAGCGTATACATTTTGGAAAGTCAAACTTTTCAAATAGCTCTGAAAAAGTATGATATTATCGTTTGAGTAGAGCTTCTTGTACAGATATAATGTCTGAGCTATATTTAAGGGTATATTTATTTTTAAACATAATAATTGCGCTGTGTCGTGATCAGAAAGGTATAGTGGCAAAACTACACCATTTACATTTTTGATATTGCTAATGAGCAGGTCTATACACGATTTTTTTCTCGTGGGTTCTGTGATATGTGAGATAAGGTTATAGTTTTTAAAAATATCTTGTAGCCTTGACGACTCACGAGTTAGTTCTAGCATGTTAATGTTAAAGTCTCCCGCTAATACTATCTTTTTCTTTGGGTATTTACAATGATATGTATAAAGTAAAATTTCTAGTTTTTTAAAGAATATGTCAAAATTTACTTTTTTATTATTAGACGGTCTGTAAATGCAAATTATTATAGTTTTAATATAAAGTATCTCAACTGCACAACATTCAAAATAATTACGAAATGAAAGGTTCTTGAACGTGGCCAGCTCTTTAAATTCAATACCGCGTTTAATTAGAATACAAGCGCCGCCCCTTCTCTTATTCCTGCAAAAATAGGTAGCTAGTGCATAATTTGGGATTTTTACGTTTGGAGTATCACCCACCTTCAAGAAAGTTTCAGTTAAACAGATTATTTCTGGCCTTGAGTACGTATTAATGTCGTTGATTGTGATTGTGAGATAGTCTAGTTTAGATAATAGTCCTTGAATATTCTGATGCATTATCAGGAAAGTGGAGTCTGCTTTTTTCTTATTATTGTTTATTTTATCAACAGGAACGAAAAAAATGTCTCAATTCACTAATACATTTACTATTATCGGTACAAGAGTTGTAATTCTGGATAGCCAAAACTTTTTCTTTTAGGTCAGAGAGTACAATTTTCAAACCGTGATTGTTGATAGAGCCTCTTCTGGAAAACATATCAAAACTATATTTTAGATTTTTGTTAGAGTCCAGGACATACGCATATTGATATTTTTCGTTATCATCATACAATACAGAGTTAAATTTTTCTACTCTGCTATTGAACAGAGTAGTCTGGAGACCATACCTATAGGTCGGAGCGCAGATTATCACATTCGTGTGTTTGATCTTCTTTATTTCCTCTTTAATTTTCTCTACAAGTTCTTGATAATTTTGTGTTCCATAAAAATCTGTATCTCCTATAAGTAATACGCAGTAGTCATTCATGGTGTAAGAGCTTGCCAGGTTTCCGATACGTTTAACTAAGTGCTCTATATTGATATTTTGGTATCGGAAATGAGTGCATTCAAATTTGTCAAAAATATCTGTACATAAGTGGGTTATGTTTTTTCTGCGATCGTTACTTATTATGCCTACTCTTCTTTTTTTGGGCTCGTCACTTATATCTGAGATGTCTTTAACCTGTGTATCCTGTGTAGGGGATCGATTGGGAGAATCATTCTCTACTATTGACTCTTGAAATAAAGTTGTAGGCAGCGTTTTGCAGGCTCTTTTCTTTTTTCGTTTTTTCTTGACTGTTGTGTTGTGTTGTATTGGCGCAGTACATAATTGCTTTAACGTGTCAAATTTCTTTTCATATCTTGAAATTACTTCTTTTAGTTTATAGTTTTCAGACAGATTAATTTCAATTTCATGCTCCGCAGATTCGAGTTGACTTTCTAGTGATAACACTTTTTCCCTTAAAAGTTCTAATTCGGAGTTAATAATTAAATTATTTAATTCAGGGCAGCTCCTTCTAAGGCCGGGATTTTTAGAAATCGACTGCTTTGAATGAGATTCATCATCGTCTTCACTTTCGGATTCCAATGTTTCAGCCAGGGAATCAAAAGAATTTTTAGTCTCAACGTTTATTTCTATATTTCTTTTCCGTTGCGTCACGTAGTCCGGATCAATAACTGATAATTGTAGCGTATGTAAGGAGTCGTTTTTGAGTGAAGTTTCTTTATTTTTCATTTCCGTCGTGTTACTTGTGTCATTTGTAATATTGACCATCAGCTTCGAAATTGGAATATTTTCCATCATATTGTTAGATAAATTCTCATTTTTCAAGTCATCGGACGTTTTTTTTGCGTTCATAGGGGTGCTTGATTTATTCATGCATGTTCTGCACTTCCAGGTTTTTCTCCTAGGTATATCTATGTGTGCGTACCTTTTTGAAGTGACTCCTGAACATTTATTATTGTCATTAATGCATAGATATTGCTTGCATAAAGAACATTGAATATATTCGTTCCGTTTGCATAATGTAGCACATTTTGTGCAGGGCTTTGTTATGGGTGCCATCTATACTACGGTAAGAAAACTAAAATTATTCAATTTACGTCGATGATGGTTCTCAGGTATTGCTCAGCCTTGATCAGGATGGAGTGTTCGAGTTGACATCGTTTGTGAAAGTATTGCAGTTTTCAACTAGATGGCGCTGTTTATCGGTCGTGCAAGTAAATTTTGCACTGGTCGATCTAAGATCATTCACTTCTTTGGTAAACACCGGTTATTTGTTTTTGTTACCGGTTCGTTTGATGCTGCTTGAAACGAAATGCATTCGGGCTGTCAAACGTCATGTGGCCAATCAGCTGATCAGTGAGAATAAATTGTATTTGATTCGCTGTTTAGTTCTCGTTAATAATTCAAAATATATAGTCTTAACAGCCAAATTCAGTGTACCTGGACCAAATGTGTGCAGATATCGGTGATCTATGGCAGTGTCTTCAATATATGAGATGGAGCTTCAGCTGGTGTATAACTTCGTAAACAAATTCGTAAGATTTATCAACTTTTTCACCAAAAACTTATAAATTATTCAAACAAGGTATGTTTACACTATTAAGCACGTTCCGTTATCGTTCGAGTATTGTAATATAATATTAGATTTTACATATTCGGTGGCAAAGTTGCCAATTATTCTTGGCAGGCGTTCAATTACATAAAGATATTTCGGTGGTGCTTGCAAGATTGGTTACTTTTTCTTCTACTCGCAAAACGACGCATCTGCCTACATATGCCTGAGAAGACTCAGTGGTCCGGCTTGCGAATTAGGAAAATAACTCCGACAGACCTGTCAGGGGAAGCTGCAGGCTTGCATCATGGAGGCTCCAGACTGCCTTCTCGTTAAGCGTGCACAGCTGGACCGGGGCGCGCTTCCCTTGCGCAAGCGCGCATCTATCCCGCGCCACACAGCCTGCGATAAAGAGGCGGCCGTGGCAGCTCTCGCCGATAGAGGTAATAGAGGGTGGCTTTGGCTGTGTTCAGCATTCATTACACAAGATGTGTTATGTTGGATTCTATTCAGAATCTGCATCTAAGCGTATTTCACATACTTGTCAAAATCCAAAAAGCAATGAAATTTTACCCTTTCAAAATTTTAATTTTAATTGGGATTCTTTTTTATTTCAAAAACAATAAGTTTGAAGTTCAAGTGAATGTTTAATTGCAGGATATTCACCAATATCGGCACGGGCTCAAAACGGTTGACTAATGACTCATGCCTGCTTGATTAAATGGATCTTTAAAGTTGCCTCCTTTTTAGGAGGTACCTATTCATAAAGTTAATAGAAAGTGAAGTACCTTCTCTTTCTCCTGTCGTGAGGACTACCGCAAACCAAATCAGATGTGGTTTGCGATTTTGTTTTAATTGAGTCAGGTTTAATATGCTGTCTGTGTTCAGCTTTGTTCGGTTAGTATTAGGTTAATGAAACCTGTGGTTACCTACTTTTTGACGCAGTAAGGGCCACCATTTGGTGGGATATTCAGATAATTTATGGTATACCTACCTTTAGCCATAACTGTTATGTATGCTCAAATTTTGTAAAAACGTATTTTTTGTCCTTTACTTCCTGAATTCTCAAAATGTAACTTTCGAATTTTCTTCTGAGAAACTCCAAAAAGTATTTTGACCTTGTTTAATATTATTTAAACAAAATCAAAGATCAAAGTATGAGAGTTTGCCAAGTTCGTGAGATAGAAAATTTGACAATGCACCGGCTTGTCTATTAATAACAAAATTTTAGTTATACACAGACGTTAAAATTTAATTTTACTTCATGATGATATTTTGTATGGGTCAAAATTATATTTGAATACTTTTAATACAGACAAACCTAAACGGTTTGGTCGTTTTCAATTAGAGTTCATCATTGTTTTGTGTTTTACATGGGGAACATTAGTTAAGGGAAAACTGTGGGCAGTTATTGGTCACAGGTAGAAAAGAAGAATTATATTTAGAACGCGGTTGTTTGTAGCGAGATAAATTCTTCAATATTGTTACGCATTGGTAAATAATGAAATAACACAGATGCCATTTGGACAATAAAATTGATTAATGAGTGAGGCCTTGCGGTGACACAAATAAAGGGGGATTCTCTTTTTTGCGTGATTTCGTAGATTTATTTATAAATGTTCAAACTTTGTTTCTTTGAAACGAGGTCCAGGTACATTTACAATTATCGTATTCTGAGATGATGCAAACATATTTTTTCTTTTTTGCTTTACCCCCACTTTTTCAGTAATCCTAGGAAGTCTTTTGAGGACCGAGCAACTGCCATTTTAGTAACACGCTATTGGCCTATTCTGCCTTGGTTTGGTATCCACTTTTAATGATCCTGCCAATATCTTAGAAACCAACTTAATCCTAGTCAAGACGAAAGAATATTGTTTTCTCCTTATAAAACAGCTCATCCCATATGGCACAACTTTACCCAGGTGTGCGCGGATTTATCAAAAAAGTGTGCAACAGTCATTCATTGGATGGTCATTCAATACCTAATAAAAAAAATAAAAAAAACTATATCATAATACAACTTACATGCTGTAGTGTACATAAAATAACACATTTTCTTTTTATATACACTTATGCGCAGATTTAATTTAATTTAAAATTATTTCAAGCCAATTTATTGGTTGCCATTGCGCTACTTTACAATGGTATATTGGACATATTTTGTTCAATATTTGTCTTTGATATTCGGAGCACATTTGCTCATGATTTTCTTTATTCGGTTTTTCTTAGTGCCTGTAGGTTTAGGCCAGGCCTAATCAATTTAAATATTAGCATTTCTTTTTGGACAATATCCAAGCGGATCTTTATTATCTGCAAGTGGTTACTTAAAAGCTTATACCTTTTCTCGCATTTATAGACGAGACATTGTGTTCGATGTTAACACTTACTGTGATACTAGCATTGCTGTAACTATAGATGAACGTCCAAAAGCTGTTTCTTCTTAATTGATGAGAACTTTGCAATGGATAGAGCTGTAACCGGTGCTGACGGTGGGCCATTGTAACTACTTAAACTGTCTATTCATAATATTTCCACTAAACTTATTAGACAGAAAACTGACTTGAAAGTGGTATTGACATTAGAATGTGAGTGTGCTTGTCACACTCACACCGCACCGCTGCAGCCCAACGCGCCACGCACGGCCGCGTCGGCAGCTGCTCGCGATTCGCGGCCCCTCGGTGGATGTCATCAAGCGCACGGCGAGCTGGACCGCTCTTTTCTTTGCTTAGCTAATTTTGATTTAAAAAACTTTCGTGCAGTATTTTTCAAGTTTGAACACTTTGTTACATTTACCTACCTATTTTTTAATTGTGTATGTGAATTTAACTAAATGGTTATTATACTATGGCATTAAGTATAACATACAGTTAAGTACAAACATACATGAAATGTCTTTGTTCTAGTAGTGTTTGCAAGTCATTCTGCAATACTTAGATCTAAACATCTACATGGTTTATTAAATCTCATAGGATGCAGCAACGAAGTATAATTTATGGTTAATTGAACTTACCTAAGTGAATTTCAACCAACATTATACGAGTTACTGCATCCGTAGTGTTTAATTTAGCGTTGCTATGCTGGGGTAAGTTAGGTATTAATGACGGTCTATGAATGCGTCGCGATGCTCGCCCGCACGCATCGCTCTGGGCATATGATGTCCCTTTCTCGCTCGCGGGGCGAGGGTGGCGGCGTGCGCGCGGGCCGCCTGGTAGGCGCCAAGCGGTGATTTCTGCACCGCACTATCAGTCACTCAAAACCGTTCGGACGAGAACGTATTGTGTTTTGTACGGATTTCCCGCCACGCGTTTTGTGATGCCGCGTGTAATGGACGATTCAATTTGAGATCGCGCGTGTTGATGCATCGTATTATTGCGGTTCTCCTGGGTTATACTAGAATACCAGGCTTAGTGATTGTTGGATGTCTCGACGTCTTCCACGTGAGCGTCGCGTTGAATAGGCATCAAGTGGCCATATCGGCTCGCGTTTTGTACGGCCCTAATTCGTGTTGGGTCACGCGTAATGACTAATATCAAAGTGAAATACGAACAGAAGCTGTGAGTGGTTTGAAGTGAATAACGCGCCAAGGCTGTAGTGGAATGCTGGGTGTCGATATCTTTTCCACCCAGCCCTGTAAGTACCTACGGAATTCCTATTTGATCCATTCCCTGTACTTCCTTTCTCCGTTGGGTATTTTATGCATTTGGACCGGCGGCGTTGACTGTAAGTGGTAAACCTAGTTGCTTTGGTATAAAACTGTTTCTTCGTGTGAATGGTGTGTTCCCTTTAGTCATATTTGTTGTACCATATCATTGTGACTCCTTAGTACGAATTGCGGAATTCGTGGGGTGATATAATTTGGAGGTACTTACTTATAATCTAGTGCTAATACGTGTGACGTAACGCCAGATCGGCAGACGGTATTTACTACCGACTTGAGTTATGTAAAGGTTGGAACACATCATTTGCCAATTTCACGCAACTTAGTTAATTAAGTTAAATAGATTTAGGTTCACGTTTAATTCATAGTATGCGCTGCTATATTGTGCAGCGTATGCTATTTAGCGCTGCGTAACGCGGCCATTGTCTACCTTCAGTTGAACTCCTGGTATTTTACTCGAAATTTACCTGTGTAAATCGCTTCCACTGCGGGAGTTTAGCTTGGAATTAGACAATTTTTGGTAGCAGAGCGTGGTTCAGAAAACCACTAGATTTAAGATTATTTTAGTATAAGATTTTTAATCTACCTACATAAAAAAAAATATATTTATTGTGATTGTAGTGTGCCCTGTGTAGAATATCCTATCGGTAGGATCAGGGCCAATCAATTAGTGAATTGCTTGTTATTATCGTTGTGTTTACCCTGTGCGGATATCCTAACGGTAGGATCAGGGCCGATTGTCTACTATTTTTTTTTTATTGTAAGGTTCGGTGTTACTTTGAGTTGGTACCATGGCTCCCACAATTACACAGCTTCAGGCAAAAATTAGAACGCACCTAATTTGGTTCGCGACTAAGCAGGCGATGGTCGGTCGCGGGGACCGAGAGGACGCACTCATCGCTTGTGCGCAACGGATTGACGAACGGGTCGCGGAGGTGTTGGATTGCCTCACTGGATGCGAGGAGTTATTTGATGGGACGCCTGATGAGGAGGTCAAACTTACGGTCCGGACGAATGTGACCCAGTGCATGGAGATGGGGCAGGAGATCCAGCAGGCGGCTGCTGTGATCACCAGGCGTAGAGCTGGGGAGCCGGACCCACCCCATGGTCCGCGGGGACCGGGGGTGCAAGTGCCCCTGCCGGCTGTGGCGATTCCGGTCTTCCACGGGGACTACACGGATTGGACCCGATTCCAGGATCTGTTTGACAGTGTGATTCATAACCGCACTGACTTGCAGCCGGCATATAAAATGGCACAATTGATGGCCAAGCTGCAAGGTGAGCCCCATGAGCTGGTAAAGCATCTACCAGTCGATGATGCAAGTTACGAGACGGCTCGCGGTTTGCTGATCGAGAGATACAGCAACAAACGTCTCATGATTGACCAACTCCTGGAACAGTGGCTCACCGTGCCGACCATCACACGAGGGACGGACCTCAGGGCCAAGGTCCTCAACCCTGTCTGCGTTGCAGTGAACGCTCTTGAGAGACAGGGGATGCCGGTGTCAGGCTATGATTATATCCTGGTCCACACGTTGTTGCGCCGCCTGCCGAGCGACATGGCCGCTCGTTTTGAACAGTCACACGGAGGTAAGACATCTGATTACCTCCCGACCTTCGAGGAGCTCAAGTCCTTCCTCGAGGCCGAGTGCAGGCGGGTAGATACCCAATTTGGAGAGTCGCCTCACGCGGAGTCTGCGGCCGCTCGCCGCCCGGAACGGCCGGGTGCACAGGCGCGAGACGGTAAGAGTAGGCCACCCAGGCGATACAATGTCGCTAATTTGGAATCGAGGTGTGCCTACTGCAGAGAGGCGGGGCATCAGGTGACTGCGTGTGAGGAGTTCGCTGCACAGCGGGTGCAGAAACGTCGTGGTGTGGTGCAGCAACGGCGTTGGTGCTTTAGGTGTATGGGGCCGCATCAGGTGCGAGAGTGCCCATCAAGCACCAACTGCAGGTACTGCCAGGGTGCCCACCATCAGCTCCTATGCATGAACCGCAGCGGAGATTACGGAGGCAGAGCTGACGCGGGTCAGCGGACGGAGTCTGCCCTACCTAGACGGGAGCAACGCTCCCCACCCCCTCCAAGGAGGAGTCCTCTTCCACCAGGGTTTCAGGGACGAGGCCAGGGGCATCAGCAGGTGATGCCCCCTTCACCACGCGCGAGACAGTCACCACCTCGGCAGCAGGTGCCGGAACAGGGTAGGTGGTCACAGGTCCAAGGTCAGAGGCACCCATCACAAGTACGTGATGCTACGGGCGGGTGCCAACACCAGGGCCAGTACATGCAGTACTCGGCGGGTCTGAACAACATGGTGAGTTCCCATGACCCACGCATGCCTCTCCCCTTGGCTGAGCACCCGCGGCTACAGGCGCATCCACGGTACGCGCGCCTGCCGCAGGGTTACTATAGGCTGCCAGCCATGGCGTACAGGACCAGAGGTCCCTATCAGCAGGAGTGGGACCCACTCGAAGGTGTACGGAGAGAGGGGACCCCCCCGCAGGACGCGGACACTCCGCGCTTAGATTCCTGCTAGGTAATCGCCGCCTACACGCCAGCTTCGGCCCCCCGGCCAATTACGGTATTGTTGCCTACGGCAATGATTTGGGTATGGGGATACGGTGGCCGCAGCATACAGGTAAGAGCCTTGTTAGATACAGGGGCTCAGGGTTGTATTGTGTCTAGTAAGCTGGTGAGTAGGCTACGCTTAAATATAAGGCCCACAACGGATGGGGCTGTAGGTATTGGAGGTGTAGATGTGCCTGACGTTCGGGGTCAGGTGAACTTCGAGTTCACATTAGGTAATACAGGTACAGGGGTCAGCTATCATGCCTCAGCAGTGGTGCTGGATGATGTGGTAGGGAAACTTCCTCAGGTTCGGTTACCGTCAACGGTACGAGGGTTAACCACAGGCTTAGAGTTAGCTGATCCTGAATTTGATACTCCTGGTACGGTGGACGTTCTCCTCGGGTCAGACGTCCCCGGGAGATTCTGGTGTGGCAGAAAACGGGTACTTCAGCAAACTGGTTTAGTGGCCGTTGATACCACAGGGGGGTATGTTATTTTTGGCCCAGTTTGGAGACCTCAGGACCTACCAGAGGGCGATACGGTTCTCTATGGTAGTGTGTTGTCGGAGGTGCTGCAGAGGTTTTGGGAGTCTGAGGAGCCACCCACAGCGGATAGACGGAAGCCAGAGGATGACGAGTGCGAGCTGTTCTATCAGTACAACACTGCACGAAGTTCGTCAGGTAGGTTTGTTACCAGGCTGCCATTTCTCCCAAACCGCCCCTCCTTAGGTAGTTCGCGACAGATCGCGGAACGGAGACTACTGGCTATGGAGAGAAAGATGAAGCGAGATGCAGCACTTCAGCAGAAGTATATCGAATTCATGAGGGAGTACCTAGAGTTAGGCCACATGTCGGTGTCCAGCATAGATTGGAGGTGTGTCGAGCATTACTATATACCACACCTGGCTGTTTTGAAGTCACCGGAGGCGAAGATACGGGTAGTGTTTGACGGTTCTGCTCCTACATCGAATGGTGTGTCTGTGAACCAGTGTCTGCACGCGGGTCCCAAGTTGAACCGGGACATTGTGGACATCCTCACAGATTTTCGGTTGCACCAAGTAGCGTTCGTCGCAGACGTCAAAATGATGTTTCGCCAAACAATTATACACCCGGATGACCGTCGGTACCAGCTGATTTTGTGGCGTGAGAGCCCTGACGAGCCGATGGTCACTTATGAGCTTAACACGGTAACGTATGGTCTGAAGCCAAGTCCGTTTTTGGCAGTACGCACGCTGCGAGAGTTGGCCGCACAGGAAAGGGTAAGATTCCCTCGAGCCGCAGCAGTACTGGATCGCGACGTCTACGTGGATGACATCTGCACGGGTGCAGATAGCGTGCAACAAGCACTGCTACTACGAGACGAGCTGATCGCGATCATGGAATCAGGAGGTTATGAGTTGCGGAAATGGCTGTCCAGCTGTCCAGAGCTCCTGGCCGGGTTGCCAGGTGAGTTCCAGCAGGACCCGTACCTTTTCGAGAACCCGGACAATCCCAAATTTATCTATATTCATGCTGTTTTCTTTATTAATTTAAAATGTTAAATGACATAGATTTTTTAATACACTGATATTTAAACTAGTGAATCACATTCGCTTCCCGCAATTCTTCGATAATAGATATTATTTCATTGTCGAGCCCTGTGTTGCCAGCGTCTCTTGAAGCTATAAGTATTTTTAGTCTTTCTACTAATTCATTAGGATCATCCCAATAAACATAATCAGTATTCGCCTTTACTTTCTTCAGTACTAGTACTACCATACCTTGGCCTTGAGCTAAGCTTTCATTACTAGTGCTTAAGTCACTTTTCGTTAATTTGAACAGTGGTTTAACAACGTGATTATATTTTTGTCCTTTATTACTTTTAATGGGTTTTTTAGGATCAAAATCACGTCGATGAGCATTCGTTTCTAACAATATATTTTTATAATTTTGTTTATCACTTTCAGTCACAACATTCAAATCAGGTGTATTTCGTGTTAGTAACTGCATCAGACCTGGAGTTTTTTTATATCTATTACCAACAATATTAATTAATTCATCCTCATCGTAAACCCTTATATTGCCCATCATAAGTTTTCCGCGATCGGACCGAAGACCAAATGTTACGTTGTCTATATTATCTGAAGATAAAGACCATGACAATGAATTTTTATCAGGACTTCCAGAAGGAGCAGATGTGAAGGAATCTTCTTTACTTGCATCATGCTCATCTGAGGAACTAGAAGAACATGGTGATGTAACAATGGTAGATTTCAAATATTTAGGAACAATGTTTTCACCCTTTTCTTGAAATGTTTCGTCCTTGTCACTGTATGTTTCAGAATTCTCATCATCCGAGGAATCGTCAATTTCGCTATCTTCGTCATTATTTCGATTGCGTTGGACTGATGACTTAATGTGATTATTTGCGTTTATTTTATTAAGCGGCTCCGTTATGGGTTTAAATATAGATTCTAAGACTTGATCACTTTTATTTTTTAAATCTTTCATCATTCGCACTTTTCTCTTTATATTTGCAGCAGATTTTATTATTTGTTTCTTAAATTGTTTTTCCATATTTATTTTGCAAACACCTTATCAACTTGGTAGCAAATATGTTAATGAATGATTATTTTATTTACTGACATATATTATATTTTAGTACTCACTCAGCCAACATCACATCGCATGAGTTTTAATCAAGAACAATGAATGTATCGAAGTTTTTCCTATAACATCCCTTATTTTTTTCACAGTCTTTATTAATTACAACATAGCTGTATGGATCCTTCCATACTTTGGAACATACATCACGAAATTCTAACCATGCCATATCGGAGGTCACATGTTCATCATAGACATGTTTAAGATAAAATATGACACAATATAAATTTTATATCATTTAAATAAAGTCCTTAGTATAACTTTATTATTAAACGAACAAGTATCACTCATGATGTTGGTTTACACGACTTACTTGTTTTAAATTTGGTAGAGAGTTTTATCTCTCGACGTCGAGAGATAAAACTCTCTACCAAATTTAAAACAAGTAAGTCGTGTAAACCAACATCCTTAGTATAACGTTGACATTAAATTACAATACACCATGAAATTCATTAAACAAAAAGAAACGTTAAAACTCGATAAAATATGTTCAGAAGAGAGAAGTCATATTTCACGTCATGGAAAATTATTACCTAACACTGTACGATGTGTGATATGCGGGCCGTCAAATTGTGGGAAAACTAATTTGATTATTGGGCTTCTGTTGCACAAAAATGGATTAAGATACAATAACCTTTACATATATTCTAAATCTCTATATCAACCGAAATACATTTTCTTACAAAAAGTTATAGATATGGTGCCAAGCGTTTCGCTACACAAATTTTGTGAAAATGATAAAGTTATATCTTCCAGTGAAGCTAAACCAAATTCAATCATTATATTTGATGACGTTGCTTGTGAAAACCAAAACAATATTCGCGATTACTTTGCTATGGGTCGACATAAGAATATAGACTGTTTTTATTTGAATCAGACTTATACAAAAATACCTAAACATCTAATTAGAGACAATGCAAACCTTATTATTTTATTTAAACAAGATGACGTCAATCTTAAACATGTCTATGATGAACATGTGACCTCCGATATGGCATGGTTAGAATTTCGTGATGTATGTTCCAAAGTATGGAAGGATCCATACAGCTATGTTGTAATTAATAAAGACTGTGAAAAAAATAAGGGATGTTATAGGAAAAACTTCGATACATTCATTGTTCTTGATTAAAACTCATGCGATGTGATGTTGGCTGAGTGAGTACTAAAATATAATATATGTCAGTAAATAAAATAATCATTCATTAACATATTTGCTACCAAGTTGATAAGGTGTTTGCAAAATAAATATGGAAAAACAATTTAAGAAACAAATAATAAAATCTGCTGCAAATATAAAGAGAAAAGTGCGAATGATGAAAGATTTAAAAAATAAAAGTGATCAAGTCTTAGAATCTATATTTAAACCCATAACGGAGCCGCTTAATAAAATAAACGCAAATAATCACATTAAGTCATCAGTCCAACGCAATCGAAATAATGACGAAGATAGCAAAATTGACGATTCCTCGGATGATGAGAATTCTGAAACATACAGTGACAAGGACGAAACATTTCAAGAAAAGGGTGAAAACATTGTTCCTAAATATTTGAAATCTACCATTGTTACATCACCATGTTCTTCTAGTTCCTCAGATGAGCATGATGCAAGTAAAGAAGATTCCTTCACATCTGCTCCTTCTGGAAGTCCTGATAAAAATTCATTGTCATGGTCTTTATCTTCAGATAATATAAACAACGTAACATTTGGTCTTCGGTCCGATCGCGGAAAACTTATGATGGGCAATATAAGGGTTTACGATGAGGATGAATTTATTAATATTGTTGGTAATAGATATAAAAAAACTCCAGGTCTGATGCAGTTACTAACACGAAATACACCTGATTTGAATGTTGTGACTGAAAGTGATAAACAAAATTATAAAAATATATTGTTAGAAACGAATGCTCATCGACGTGATTTTGATCCTAAAAAACCCATTAAAAGTAATAAAGGACAAAAATATAATCACGTTGTTAAACCACTGTTCAAATTAACGAAAAGTGATTTAAGCACTAGTAATGAAAGCTTAGCTCAAGGCCAAGGTATGGTAGTACCAGTACTGAAGAAAGTAAAGGCAAATACTGATTATGTTTATTGGGATGATCCTAATGAATTAGTAGAAAGACTAAAAATACTTATAGCTTCAAGAGACGCTGGCAACACAGGGCTCGACAATGAAATAATATCTATTATCGAAGAATTGCGGGAAGCGAATGTGATTCACTAGTTTAAATATCAGTGTATTAAAAAATCTATGTCATTTAACATTTTAAATTAATAAAGAAAACAGCATGAATATAGATAAATTTGGTCACCATGTGCATAAAAGATTACGTATATCGGATTATTTGGACGTGGTGAATAATACAATAAAAAAGAGTGAATCAGGTCATTATGACTTAAAAAACAATAGGTTACGTGGATTAGCAGACCCTTTGTCAGAAGACGAAGCAGTAAACAAAAAGTTTGTTGACTCATCACTAAGACAGTATTATACAAAAAAAGAATGTGACGCAAAGATGGAACATATTGTAGATTCATACCTAAAACAATTTTCAGAGCAACTACACGTAGTATTAGATGCAAACTACTTTACGAAGGACGAAATTAAACAATTAGTTCAAAAGAAGACATAAATAAACAAGAACCATGAGTAAGTTGTGTGTGGTTAATGAACTTCATAAACCAGCCAGAAAAATATTTCAACGTCGATCTGTAATATTAAGAGGAATTGATGATTTATGGCAAGCCGACTTGATTGATATGCAAAAATATTCAAAAGAAAACAAAGGAAATAATTATATACTTGTTGTAATTGATACATTTTCCAAATTTGCTTGGACCGTACCAGTAAAAACGAAAAAGAAAGATGAAATCCAAAAAGCTATGCAAACTATTATATTAAATTCAAAGCGCTGTCCTAAAAATTTGCAAACTGATTTCGGTAAAGAATTTTATAATTCTATGTTTAAAAAACTTGTAGAAAATTATCATATTAACCATTATTCTACATTTTCGACTAAAAAGGCATCAATTGTTGAAAGATTGATAAGAACTTTAAAGACGAGGCTATATAAATATTTTAGCTTTAATGGTAGCTACCAATGGGTTGGAAGTCATTTAGATTCGATTGTTAAATCTTATAATAACACTGTTCATCACACTACAAAATTTAAACCAATTGATGTGAATTCAAACAATGAACACATGGTGAAAAAATATATTTTAAAATCACAAATTAAATCTGTTGCATGCAGAGCTAAATTTAAAGTTGGCGACAAAGTTCGAGTAAGTAAGTACAAAAGCCAATTTTCAAAGGGCTATACTCCGAATTGGTCAACAGAAATATTCAAAATAATTAAAGTGAATGACTCTAATCCAATTACCTACCTCATCGAGGATATGCATAAAGAAAAAATACTTGGGTCATTTTATGAGTATGAGTTACAAAAAACTAAATACCCTGATATTTTTTTAATAGAAAAGGTTATAAAGAGAAAAGACAATAAACTTTTTGTTAAGTGGCTTGGACTTAGTGAAAAAGAAAATAGTTGGATTACTCTTGATAAGCTTCTATAATTAATGTTAGGTATATAAGGTATGTTTAATGTAATTATTTATCATTAATTATATTCCGATGAAAGAAAGTGGTCTTCTTAATAAAATTATAAATAATTTACCGATTGAGTTACATTTGCCAGGGTATCAATTTTGTGGACCTGGTACAAAATTACGAAAAAGATTAGTAAGAGGTGATAGAGGTATTAATCCTTTAGACACAGCTTGTATGTATCACGATATTGCTTATACAAGTGAAGATATAAACGATCGTCATAAAGCAGATTTAGAGTTATTGAATATGGCTAAGAAAAGAATTCATTCGAAAGATTCAAGTAAGAGAGAGAAGATTGATTCTTGGTTAGTAAAAAACATTATGAAAGCAAAATTAAAAGCTGGAGCAGGTGTTCGTTCCTTTCAAGGAGTAGTTAGTAAAATACGCTCTAAATTGAAAAAAATGAAATGTAAAGATAAGAGTAAAGCTATACAAATTGCATTTAGTGCTGCGAAAAAACTCTTCAAGAAAAATAAGACTATTAAATTACCTCGAATAATTCCTGTTCCAAAATCTGGAGGTATTTTGCCACTTATTCCTATATTTGCTGGGCTATCAGCTTTAGGTTCTCTAGCTGGAGGGGCTGCTGGTATTGCAAAAGCAGTGAATGATTATAAAACAGCTCAAAAAAATCTACAAGAGTCAGAGCGTCATAATAAAATGATGGAGTCAATCGCAATAGGTAAAGGATTATATATTAAACCATACAAAAAAGGCGCGGGAATATTTGTAAAGGGTTCAAAAAACTAAACAAACGGCTACCTAATCGTGCGCTGACTAACTTAGATTTACTGGAACATGCACGAGATATACCATTTTTTAGAGGTGTGTTTATGAGAGATACACTACCAAAGAAGCCAAGAAAAAAAGAATGTGGGATTGTTAACTTAGATAGCTCTAATAATCCAGGCACACATTGGGTAGCTTATGTTAAAGATGATGTTTATTGTAAATATTTTGATAGTTTTGGTGATTTGAAACCCCCACAAGAGTTAGTTAGGTATATGAAAGGTATTGTTATTAATTATAATTATGAACAAATTCAACAATTTGATACAGTTATCTGTGGACATTTATGCTTGAGATTTTTAAGAAATTTCTGGAAGAAATTTGAATAAATTTAAGCTAGTGTAAACTTATATCTTTTTCATTTCAACCATGGCTTTCACCCTATCCATAACTGGAGAAAAGAGTATATTATCAACAAATTATTCTCCTCCTTTAGAGTTGAACTCGGAATATGAATGTGCGCTGTTATATTTTTCAACTTTCAATTCAATACCGAATATAGATGAAAAAAACAATAAATTTTATTATGATAAAGATGAAGTATTAGAAATACCTGAAGGATCTTATGAATTACAAGACCTTGTTGATTTTTTACAAACAAATATAAAAAATTGTACTTTGAATATTATACCAAATAATAATACACTTAAAGTAAAGTTAATATGTTCAAAAGATATTCACTTTGAAAAAGACAATACATGTTGTCATTTATTTGGTTTTGGGAAGGAGATGTTAAAAGGGAATAAAATGCATGAATCTCACTTTCCAGTAAGCATTTTAGCTACAACCATAGTGCGGATAGAATGTGATATTATCAGCGGTTCTTTTGTTAACGGTGAACCAAAACATATTATTTACGAATTCGTACCTAACGTGCCTCCAGGGTATCGAATAGTGGAAATACCAAAAAATTTAATTTACTTTCCTGTCAACCAACAATCGATTTGTGAAATAAACATCAAGCTGTTAGATGGTTACAACAACTTAATCAATTTACGTGGTGAAGAAATACAGTTATATTTTCATCTAAAGAAAAAACAATGATAGATTTTAATAAAAGTAGGAGTAAACCTATGAAATGTGTCAGTTCCAAAGTAGTTACTATTAAACCAACACATACAAAAAAAAAAAAAGCTTACAAAAGATAATAAAGAATTTTTAAAATTAATTGGATTGATAAAATCATGAGTATTCTAAATGTGATGGATTCTCCGATATTGGATAGCAGCATTGAAAGTTTCGAATTTCATTCATACAAACCATACGTAACAAGTTTTAACAAGAATGATGAAATCCGGATTCCTATTAATCAACAGGATTTGTATGTTTTGCCTTCTGCTAGTACTATATACTTAGAAGGAAAAGTAAATATATATGCAAGTGACACAAAAGAACCTGTTGACACCATAAATTTCATTAATAACGCTATATTATTCCTATTCCAAGAAATTCGGTATGAACTAAATGGAATAGAAATAGATAAAGTAAAAAACGCAGGCCTGACAACAACTATGAAATCATATTTAACAATGACAGAGAATGATTCAAAAGCTGCTAAAGTTTGGGGATGGTGTGTAAACGGCATAACAATAAAGAATAATGGTATATTTTCAGTGTCAATACCCTTAGATAAAATTCTAGGTTTTGCTGAAGATTATAAAAAAATCATTATGAACTGTAAGCATGAACTAGTTTTATTAAGAAGTAACACAAATTTAAATGCATTAAAACTTGGAGATAAAGAAGTATTAGATGATATAAAAATAAACAAATTATTCTGGCGCGTTCCACATGTGAAAGTATCTGATCGTGAAAGGATCAGCCTATTAAAAAATTTAGAAAGAGACCGTGCAATTTCATTAGCTTTTAGAAATTGGGACCTTTATGAATATCCATTACTTCCAAAAACTCGAAATCATACTTGGTCAATAAAAACATCATCACAAATAGAAAAACCTCGCTTTGTAATATTTGGATTACAAACAAATCGAAAGCAAAATGCTAAGAGTTCTATGTCAGAATTTGATCATTGTAATTTAACAAACGTAAAAGTGTTTTTGAATTCGACCTACTATCCATATAAAAAATTTAAATATCAGTTTTTCTGATCAGAAAATTTCTTTATTATACGAGCAGTACTATAAATTTCAACAGTCATACTATGGACATCGACCTGAACCGTTGTTAAGTCTAAAAGAATTTAGAGATTTAGCTCCCCTGTTTGTGATTGATTGCTGTCGTCAACAAGAATCGTTGAAAGGTTCAGTTGACGTGAGACTTGAAATAGAAGCAGATCAAGATATACCAGATAATACTTCAGCATATTGTCTCATACTTAACGATTGTATTTTTGAATACAAACCTTTAAGTAGCATTGTTAGAAAGATTTCATAATGAAACCTGAAACAATCTTTGTAGATCTCCAAGGTTTTAAAAATTCGAAAAATGATTTTATTATAAAAGAGATTTCTTTAGCAACAACTGAATGGACTCAAGTATTTCTTGTAAAACCACCGTATATGTACAATACTCTATCGCTAGGGGAAAAAAAGCAAGCAAATTGGATAGAAAAAAATCGGGGAATACGTTGGAGTGAAGGTTTCGTTGACTATAGGGAGTTTAAACGTATTATTCCCTTGTATTTGAAAAATAAAAACATTATAGTGAAAGGGAGTGAAAAAGTAAAATGGATTAAAGATTTATGTGAAAATTGTAAAATTGTTGACATAGGTGAAAAAGGTTGTCAAAATTTACCGACATTACATGAAAAATATAAGAATCTTAATCTTAACTGTGTCTATCATGAAAAACAATGTGCTCTTAAAAATTCAATTTGTTTATTAAAATGGTATTATGACAATCATATGTATGCTTTTAAATTTTTTGTTGAATAAACTTTTATGAAAATAATTATTTTGTTTGTTTTTTATAATTTCCATCGTATGAGTTATTTTTATAGTGATATAAAGAAAACAATAACTAAAAATATAAATAAACTTTATTAATAATTTATTTACATTATAAAAATAAATTTGAACTATTTATTTTATATGATCTATAGTGTTCATCAACCAGTTTCCATGGTCCCATTCTTGTGTTATGTTACAGCTAGTCCAGCCCAGTATAGAATCTCAACATGTTCTTATAATTTTTTAGACTTGTCTGAAACAAATGAAAAACACATTTTAAAATTTATTCTCAGATAACTAAAATAAAAGTAAATGATGTATAAAATATTCCAATATATGGTTAAATTTTATTAAGTACAAATATATTAAAGGTGAGTTACAGAGATAAAAAGATAAAAAAAGCACTATGTATGAGAGATTAATTTTCTTTTAATATTTCACGAGTAGAACTCACCCTTCAAATATTTGCACTTAATTAAATTTAACCTTATATATCAATGCAAAGACTCACCTTGTTATATCAATATGACATGCTTCTTCATTCCGGTGGCACACTTCAGCACTAATCTCCCACAATAGTTGAGAACTTTTGTATAAAATGTTATCATCTTCATTGTAAATCACATATTGTGATTTTACATTTGAATTCACTTGCACTTCAGTTTCAAGTTCTTCACATTTCATCAACTCAATTCTTAAAATATATTTAGGTATTCTTGAATCAAAACTTGAAACAAAACTTGGTTGTTTAGGAGAGCACTTTACTTTAGACATTTTGAAAAAAGAGAATGGGTGCGATCCAAATGTACTGAGCGCTAATAGTAAAGTGAATAAATTTATTATTTCAATTTAAGTAGATGAAATATGATGCTAACCAAGTGTTTCCCCGCAGCCTGTCGTACACCGCCCTCCACCGCACTGCACCGCTAACTTTGTTTGCGTTAGCATTTTTTCAAACAAGTTATAACTTGTAAATATACTTGCCTCTGCACGCTACCCGTCCTTCAATGTTTGATCAGCACTTTTATTTAAGTTACAATATAGGATATTTTTAATACAAGGTCTTATGAAATTAAACAAAGTTATTGGTTTAAATGATGTTTTTATATATTTTTATTTTAAATTACACTCATACAGGTAATTACACTCATACATTTATGTCTCCAATCTAAACATACTATTTAAATAACATTTTAGCCATAAAGTAATCTAATCCAGTGGTTAACATTTCATTTTCAACGAGTGAATTTGCATTACATTCATTTATCAACACTTCATTAATAACTTCGTAAGAAAACAAAGTATGTAGATCTATAATATTATTGATTTTTAAAATACAATTTTTAACTTCATTGCTTAAGTTACATAAATAAGCAAGGTATAAACGTATACAATTAAAATAAAAAGACAATACTTCTATTATTCTCGGAATATCTATCAAATCACAAAACATAATATGGTATAAAAACTCAAATAAGTCTTTTTCACATTGTTTGATGCAGTAATAGTTGTAATCATCTATGGTTATTTCAACAACCCTTCTCTCATCTTCAAATACTAAAATTTTTGGTTTGAAATCAATATCAGCCCAAAGGCCAATTATAATGCTCATGTTTTTTTTAACATACATACGTTTTAGAATACAAATATTTGCTAAGTATGAATTCATATTAAAAATATGTCAATATGACCCCACGCTTTAGTCGAAACCTTATCAATTAACAATACTCGTTTGTCGTCGTTAGAAGAAAGTGCAACTTTATTAACACTGAGCGTAAATATTTCGTGCTTTATAGATTTAAACAAAAGGTTCTTTCTGTGCACTATGTCACCTGTGATTAAAGTTTTTTTGTAATCATCAATTTTGAAATCGCGAACACAGCACTTTTTTATACCTTTCGCCCTTTTTATTTCATAATCCTCAGCTTTTATACAGTACAACTTTGCACGTAAACCTACGAATTCATGGATTATTTTGCCACCTAATTCATCTTTGAACATTCCGGGTATTTTTTATTTGCAAGTTTGATATTATAAATATTAGTAGACTTGAAATTACTTGTGTCAAAATAATCCATAAAATGTTCCTTCAAATCATTAAAAAAATCATGGGTTTGAAAATGATAAATTAAACTATCGGTGTCAGTATAACACATTTTTAAACGATCTTTATAAAAGGGTTGAATTACAGAATAATGAAAATCATACATATGTGCCTTCGATATTTCCAACACAGAAAATCCAATGTAAATAGGTTTGTCTAAAATCACACGTTCAGGTTTGAGTTGAATTGCAACTAAATTTTCATTGAAAACTGATACGCTGTGGAAATTTGGGCGAGCTATTAATTTGTCTGCACTGTTTCTTTTTTTTGTGTTATTTTCGTGATCAGACCATCGACTTGTTAAATGAACTGTTACTCTTTTCTCATTGTTTTCTATTGTTTTCCCAAAAATGCTATTTATAAATAGTTTGAATAAATCTTGTTCAAAAGTTGATTCAGCTTGTCGTCGTAGTGTAGTACATAAATCAATATAGTTCTTTAGATAAGATCCTTGACGAAAGGAGATGACGCGGTGAATTTTCTTTAACTTTAATCCGTGCTTTAAACATTTTTTTAAATGTACATAGTGTATGACATAATTATATTTGTCATAAAGGTTTGGAATCAGTTTAGAATTTTTTCCACCGGGTGGAATAAATTTTTCTGGACAAAAAGGTAAGTCATTATGTTTTGAGTGTAAGTGTTTAGGATATTCTAAATCAACTTCCAGAATGTAACCTTTTTCACCATCATCATGAATCTTATTAACATCGAAAGAATCAACATCGTTCTGCGATAGAAATTTAAATTCAGCGAAAGGCATTGATTGACACATACTATAACCATATAAATTAACACAGTCAGTGTACACAATGAATGAGTCTGGTTTTTGAGGATCATATTCTGTCATGTATTTATTATTGGCTTTAGCATGTTTGTGTACACACATGGACACACCGCCTTTGATGCCTGATTGAATCATTCTTATCATTGATAAGTCACTGATTAACTCTAACTCAACTCCAGTTTGCATCAACATTGCATCAAAAGACAAACTTGGGACCGTTAAATAAAAAGCTGGGTCT